>CM069157.1:235000-588228 GCA_035221665.1 Okamejei kenojei
AACTTGTTGAGGGACCATATTGTACATTGTACTGGAAATCAAGCCTGGCCAGGAAACTGTCTGAAGGAACTGCAGACGCTGGTTTAAACCAAAGATAGACACAAAATGCTGGAGTAACTCAGCAGGATAGACAGCATCTCTGAGAGAAGGAATGGGTGACCTTTCGGGTCGAGATTCTTCTTCAGACTAGTCAGGGGAAAGGGATAGGAGAGATATGAACAGTGGTGTAGAGAGATATAGAACAAATGAATCAAAGATATGCAAAAAAAAGTGACAATGATAAAAGAAACAGGCTGTTGTTAGCTGTTTCGTAGTGAGAGCGGGAACCTGGCGCAATATCAGGTGCAACTGATATGTGGCCGTCAGCTGATCAGAGTTCAGGCAGAAGCAAGGATAATGGTAAGGTAAGGGAGCCAAGATAAAACAATACAGCACAGAACAGGCCCTACTTGGTGAACATGATGTCAAGTTAAACTAATTCCTGCATTCCCCGCATATCCATGTCCACCCAAAATCCTATTAAACAACACTATTGTATCTGCTTCCATCACCACCTCAGGTGGGGTGGGAGATTGCAACCATCACGTGGTCCACCCTGTTTCGACGAATGCAATCAACCTGGCGTGCACAAACAAGATCAAACAGAACAAGTTGTCTTACAACTTTAGGCTGTGCACACCATATGCAAGAAGAAGATCACCTCGGGCAGCGCATTCCCAGGCATCCACCACCCGGTGTGAAAACAAAACCTGTTCCTGCACATCTCCTTTAAACTTTGTCCCTCTCAGTTTAAAGCTAATCTTCAAAATGTCCACCTTGGGGAAAAGGTTCTGCCCTATCAATACTTCATGAATTTATATACTTGTATCAGGTGCTCCAAAATAAACAATCCAAGTTTGTCCAAGAACGCAAAGTACTGGAGTAACAAAGTACTGGAGTAACAAAAGTACTGGAGTAACAAAAGCGCTGGAGAAGGTTAGGCAGCATTACTGCAGGACATGGATAAACAATGTTTTGGGTTAAAGCCATTCTTCAGACTCTCCCGAGGTTTTCTCCAGAGATGCTGCCTGACCAGCTGAGTTACTCCACCCTTGCCTGTTGATGATGTATATTCCTCTGTACACTTTGACAGATTTTTTCACTGTCTGCAACTTCCCAATTATGATGCTGTTCGTAAGATAGAAATGTCAAATACAAGAGGGCGTAAGTAAAAGGGGTTAAGATAATGTGCGGGTGATGGTTTTTTTTCACTTGTTGATGGGTGTCTCAAATGTTTTGATGGGGGTGGAGGAAAGGTGACAGGGAGAACGTACAAACTCTGTACAGACAGCACTTGTAGTTAGGATCGACCTTGAGTCTGTGACGCTGTAAATACAGTAACTCTACTGCTGCACCACCGTGCCATCCTGTTTATCCATTGAAAATCTGTTTTTTTTTACTTTCTGTGGCAGTATTTATGCAAAATGCTGATATTAATAGCAGGTTGCTTTAAAAGATGGGATTTCAGATTTATTACCCTTAATTGAACTTTAATTTCTATAGTCTTTAATATTAACCCTTCTTCACTTCATAAGATCTGCCTGGTGAATTTATTTTTTTCATTCCCAGTATTTGTTGTATTTTGCCTGTTAATGCCTTTAAGAATATTGCTAAGAACTGACCCTTCACTCCACCATTTCTTTGCTAATCATGATGCCAATCTAACCAAAGATAAACACAAAATGCTGGAGTAACCTCTGCGGGACAGGCAGCATCTCTGGAGAGAAGGAGTGGGTGACATTTTGGGTCGAGACCCTTCTTCAGACTAGTCAGGGGAAAGGACAGTGATGTAATGAGATATAGAACAAATGAATGAAAGGTATGCAAAAAAGTACGATGATAAAGGAAACAGGCCATTGTTAGATGTTAGATGAGAATGGGAACCTTGTGCGACTTGGGTGGGGGAGAGATAGAGAGGGAGCGCAGGGGTTACTTGAAGTTGGAGAAATCCATATTCATACCACTGGGTTGTAAGCTGCCCAAGCAAAATATGAGACGCTGTTCCTCCAATTTGTGATTTGCTTCATTCTGACAATGTAGGAAGCCTAGGACAGAAAGGTCTGTGTGGGAAATCAAAGTATATGGCAACCGGGAGATCAGGTAGGTCCAGATGGACTGTGCAAAGATGTTCAACGAAACAATCGCCTAGTCTGTTTGGTCTCGCCGATGTATTAGAGACCACATCTTCAACAATGGATACAGTAGATAATGCTACATGTGTTCTAATATATTGTCTCTTGTCTGGACTTCAGCTGTTAAAGGAAACGGTGGAAAGCCAAAGAATGTGTGAATTGATGAAGCAACAGGAGGTTCATCTGAAGCAGCAGGTATGATCTTTGTCAGTCGTCATCTCTATATGAGTTGGGTTCCTTGCAACAGGCATCTCAAAGTGCTAGAGAGTTGCCACAATTATCTCCACAAAATCTTCCACATTCACTCACTGACTGGAGAAGCAAGTCAACATCACTTGCTTTTTCAGGCCAATATCCCAACCCTAATGCACTTTAGGTGCCCCCATTGGCCAGATCACTATTTGCAAAACCAGCACTCCATTTGTGAAACAAATACTCTTGTGATGTTTGTTCCAAGAGTTTGTTGTTAGAGATTGCCACTATCATGGGGAAAAGCTCAAATGCTCTAAAAATCTCCTTGAATACAGCCTGGGTGTCCTTGCCCTATGCGTGCTTACTACTCATAAATACCTTTCAAGGTGGACTGAGCACCTCTTCTGAGAGCAAGAGAGGCCTGGTGTAAATGGCAAAAGGAGTGCACTACCTCCCAATCTACCCTTTCACCTGTTGTACCAGGCACTCCCTGTCCCATCTGCGTCTCCTTGGTCACCTTATTATCCTGCGCACCAGAGCGGACGTAAGTCACCCTTTATTCAGAGGGATCATGCATGAACTGTTTGCTTTTTCCCATTTCCCATTTTTCTTCTGTTACTGGGTGCTGTTTATTTTTTGTAAGCAACCATGTAATTTTTGAAAAAATACTTTCATAGGGCAACAGAGTGGTGCAGCAGTAGAATTGCTGCCTTGCAGTGCTTCCAGCGCCAGACACCCGGGTTAGCTCCTGACCAGGGGTGTTGTCTATGCGGAGTTTGTACGTTCTCCCAATGACTGCATCGGTTTTCTCCGAGAGTTTCCTCCCACACTCCAAAGACATACAGGTTTGTAGGTTAATTGACTTGGTATAAATGTAAATTGTCCCTAGTGTGTGTAGGATAGTGTCAATGTGCGGGGATCACTGGTCGGTGTGGACTCGGTGTGCCGAAGTGCCTGTTTCAGCACTGTATCTCTAAACTAAACAATTTACGTGAATTTTGATTTGGAGATTCACTGTGAAGGAAATCATGAACTATTCTTGTTCTGTTCCTAAATGAGACATGCAATTTAAATCAACATTGATTTTTATGTATGTTTGTTTTGTATTTTAACAGCTGGCCCTATATACAGGAAAGTTTGAAGAATTCCAAACTACTCTGTCAAAAAGTAATGAAGTTTTTACAACTTTCAGGCAAGAGATGGAAAAGGTAAAGGTGGTCACCTTGATGGTGTGGATATACTGGCTAAGGTTTTAAATCTTAATTAACTATTAGTCTTGTTATACCTTGCAAATTTACCTGCAAAATGTTGTCAATAAAACAGCTTTCTTTTAAGCTGATAATAATTAGATTGCAAGAGTTCTTCTTAGCTTTATCATTTATTTTATCAGTGTCTCTAGTATTTCAGAATGTCAGAAGAAGGGTCTTGACCTGAAACATCACGCTTTCCTTCTCTCCAGATTTGCTGCCTGTCCCGCCGAGTTCCTCCAGCTTTTTGTGTCTATCTTTTGTCTGTATCAAATCTCCTCTTAACTTTCTCTGAGTGGAAATTTAGAGGTTTTGTTTTAGAAATGTTCTAGCCCACATTGTAGCGACCAATTGTAACGCCTGCATCGTTGTTGGTTCAGGCGAGTGTGAATCGGGAAGTTCCCTGGTTTGTCGCTCTCTACCACTGATTGCCTTCACTCACTCTGTTAGTTTACTTTATTATCACATGCACCAAGATACAGTGCAATGCTTCTGTTTGATGCTATCCAGTTTGCATGCTATAGTCCAGAAAAGACAATAAATGATTACAATCAAGCCTCCACAGTGTACAGATAAAGGGTACAACATTTAGTCCAAGATAAAATGACTTCGCACAGGCACTAAACACGTCCAGTTAGACTACAGAAATGACCTTCAAGACATTGGTCATGTTTGGCACATACATTGTGGGCTGAAGGGCCCATTCCTGGGCTGTCCTGTTTTATGTTCTTATGCTATGTTTTATAATCTCTCTGCATACATCAGTCCTGCCATCCTAGGAATCAGCCAGGTATACCTTTGCATCTCCTCCACATCACCGATATCGTTTCTCAGATGAAGAGACTAAAACTGCACACACACTGTTGGATATGGTCTCACCTGGACCCTGGACAGCTTTACCAACTTGTTGCAACTTGCTTTGAGTAGCACCACTTTCTGTCATTATAATATTTCAAGAGTTAATTCTCATTTATATATTTTTTTCCTGTTTTTAATAAGATGACCAAAAAAATTAAAAAACTGGAAAAGGAGACCACAATGTATCGGACCAGATGGGAGAGCAGCAATAAAGCTTTACTGGACATGGTAGAGGAGGTAAACATGGCTTCTGTTCCAAAAACTAGAATGTTAATTTTAAATCTTAACACAAAGCAGTGATATCTAATCTGCATCCACTTTTGTGTGTCAATCCTTGGTGTTTTTAAACAGTACTTTCCAAATCCACAGCTCGAATTAGAGACCAATTGAAGGTTGCTTTGCCATCTGTTAAAGCAAGATGCAAGACCATCAGATTGGAGAAGTCCAGACTTATTTGGCTCAAGTACTGAGTTGTGATTTCCAGTAGCAGGAGTAGGCCATTCAGCCCTATCATGCTGCTTCAACACCACATGTTTTTATGGTTGACCATTGACTTCAGAACTTCATGATGGACACACAATGATAATTGTTAAATGTAAATCCACCCCCCCACCCCGCCTCATCCCATCCAGAGTGGGTCTGAATGAGGTTGTTTGGGAGATCTGTGCTTATGGGAAGACCATTCATTAGTCTGGTAAGAGGGGAAGACGCTGTTCCTGAATCTGGTGGAACATGCTTTCAAGCTTTTGTATTTTCTGCCCTACAGGAGGAGAGGGAATGACCGGGGTGAAAATGGTCTTTGATTATGTTGGCTGCTTTCCCGAGGCAGCGTGAAGTGTAAATGGAATCAAAGGTGGGAAGGTTGGTCTATGTGATGGACTGGGCTATGTCCACAACTCTCTGTGGTTTCTTGCAGTCTTGGGCAGAGCTGTCACTAAAGCAAGCTGTGACACATCCCAATAGGAAGCTATCTGCATCTGTAGAAGTTGGCAAGAGTAGTTGGAGACATGCTAAACTTCCTCAATCTCCTGATGAAATAGAGGTGTTGGAGCACTTTCCTAGCTGTGGTCCAGGGCTGATTGGTGATATTTATACCCAGAAACTTGAAGCTCGCGACCATCTGCACTTCAGCACCTTTGATGTTGACTGGGGCATGTGTGCCATCTCGCTACTTGAAGTTAATAATGAGCTAATTTGTCTTGCTGAGGTTGTTGTCTTGACACAACTCTGTCTACCTCCTTTTACTCCGTCTTGTCAATGTTTGAGTTCCAGCCCACTATAGTGGTGTTATCTGCAAAATTATAGATGGAGTTACACAATTTGGCTGTACAGAAGGTGTATTGTTGCCTATCTCACTGATGTAATTACGATCTATAGGTCAGAACGCCGAGGATGCAATAGCAGAGGTGGATGCTGATAACTCGGTTCAAGAGTTTAGAGATTAGTTTGTTTCGGATTATGGTATTGAAGGCATACCTATAGTTATTAAGACTCTGACATTGGGGTCCTTGTTATCTTGAGGTTTACAGGTAACTGAATATGTTGAACATTGGCTTTATTGACTGATCACTTTTTTTATTGAAACTAGAAAACCCTACGTGACAAAGAATTTGAAAATCTACAGATAAAAATTCAGCGCCTGGAGAAGTTGTGTCGAGCTCTTCAGACGGAGAGGAATGACTTGAATAAAAAGGTTCATGATCTGAGTGTTCAATCAACACATGAGGGCCACGATAGAGAGGCTGGGGGAAATGATTCGCTGTGCTTCAGTAATGTCCCCCAAGATTATCAAAGTCCACAATCCACTCCTGGTGTTTCTGTAAAGGCTGATTGTCCTATCCAAGAAATCCAGCTCTCTCCTGAAGTGTGTCCTTGTGCCACTGAGCAGATGCAGTCACCGCTATTTACAGAAAATTTGGAGGAATCTAAGATTGAAGCTTCTAGCAACCAACCTGAGTTACTGTCATCAAACAGCTCCTTGGAGTAACTTCCCACTGCTTGGGGAGCATGAAAAGATACATTAATGTTACTATAATATAAAATGACATGACTGTATGGAACTCGTACATTTTTACAATATCTTGGTTTGGCTGAAGTATTATTCAATAGTGATTTGGGTATAAAAGTTCCCTGCAAAGCTTGTTGACATAGAATCATATTTTCTGTATTAGACAAAGGTTCATCCAAGTATAAGTGGAAAATATTTGGTTTAATTGCATGCTAAAAAATTGGTGATTAAATAGGTTCCTGAAAACAAATGTGCTCTTTCATAGATGATTAGAACCCATTTGAAAGTTAACAGGCTGATCAGATGCCTTTCATTTACACGCTCTTAACACAATAGATTTGTTGCTGATCCAAAGTCTACTTTGCTCACCACCCCCAGAGTATGAATCTCTCCAGTTCCTTCACTTCACTGTGCTTTCCTCCCACAGTTGAGCTGACAATTACATGCTGCTCATCATCTTTTGTTTCTCAGTGAATTGTTAGAAGACTTGTGACATTCGCAAAAAACATATTTTCCGCCAATTGAAATGGTTTAAAGAGACTCGTTCTCAAGCAAATGTTTAAACAAATAAAATATCCCTTGGGCATCATTGTCAAAGAGCTTCTGAGGGAGCCTTTTACTTCCTCAACCCAGCTAATTTAAAAAGATGGCATAACTGAACCAAACTTTCTACTTTTCCTTTATCTTCTATTATTCATTTTTTGCTTCAGTTTATAACATGCTTAGAGTAAAAAAACCTTCTCAAATGTTTATTTTAAATCACTTACTGCATCATTTAAAGCATATTGTGAAATTTAAAACTGAAGACATTACCATTACAAATGGTGTTTGTGATGTTGCCTTTTGGAAATATTTTAATGAGAACTGATATGTAGTTCTTTGTGCCCTCCTAATGCTCATTGGTTCACGAGTACAAATAAAATGTCACATAGCACTTTTTCACATGCCATCTTCATTTTGTGTTGCTGTCTCGTTTCTTAAGGTTTCTTTTTCTGGACTTCAGCTTTGTTACAGATGGTTGGTGGATATTTTTGAAATTTTTAACCAGAAATAAAATCTTTTGTTATACTCGGCAATCAAAGTGCTGGTAACTTACTAAATCATGCATCACAATGTTACACTATTACACTGCACAGAAAAAAATAGTTTGAGGAAATGCTGTAACTCTTACAGCCTGTCCAACAATTGTGATTATTTAGTGTTGAAATATTGTTTCGGCGAGAAATGAAATTTAGCCATGCTCCAATTACGTGATAAATGACCTGACACAAGTTCAAAATACATAGAAGGTAATTGTGATGTGTGAAAACATTCAATTAAAATGAACTACTTAAATATGCACTTATCAATGAATTATAAAATTGATAGAGGTGGATGAATTATTCCAAAACAATTTTCAATTGTTAAATTTCATCAGAATCATGTACAATCTAAGCAAAAGCATTATTTTATTTCTTGCATGTGTGCAGACATGCTTCTATGCTTATTTTATAACATGGATATATTAATAATTGAGCGATCTATTCTAGTTAATGAGAAAGCAATTTATTTTGCCACCAGTAGATGGGTATATATTAAGTGGTAGATATTTCTGTTCCTACCTATGTCACTACAGCTTGCTCCCTTAAACTTCCTGCAAGAAAAAAAACACATTTTAGTGTACTGTAGTATCCAAGTAGAATTCCACATTAATTGTACAGTATTTCCTTGAATTAGTTGCCTTTCATATTTGACAAACCAGTTTTTTACAGAAAAGCTGCATGTAGTGATTAACAGACATTTGGAAATTCGACAATAAATCTAGAATTTGGGAGGTGGGAAGGTGTACTAATTTAGGGTAAAGCAGATTACAATATCATTAGGTCAAGGGAGATTTGGAGCAGCTATAAGGAGCAGGGACAAGGATGGCAAAGTGAGGGACCCTTGGGTGATCGGAGAGCTTGTAAACTTGGTCAAATTATGTGCCTTCATAGGTCAGGGCATTGAGTATTAAGTCACATTGCAGCTTTAACATTTGTTAGACTGAGTTTGGAGTATCGTACATAGTTCTGGTTGCCACTTTACAGAAAAGATATGGCAACTTTGGAGATGATACATGAGGTTTATCATAATAGTCTGGGTTAGAACATGTTTAGTTTTTGTTTACTATTGATGTTTAATAATCGGGAGATCAGGTAGGTCTAGGCAGACCGAGAGGTGGTGTTCAGCGAAACGATCGCGGAGCCTGCGCTTGGTATCGCTGATATATAGAGGCTCACACCTGGAACAACGGATACAGTAGATGAGGTTGGAGGAGGTGCAAGTGAACCTCTGCCTCACCTGAAAGGATGTCTGGGTCCTTGGACAGATTCGAGGGAGGAGGTAAAGGGCGGTTGCAGGGGAAAGTGCTGGGGAGGGGGTAGTTTGGGTGGGAAGGGGTGAATTAACCAGAGAGTTGTGGCGGAAACGGTCTCTGTGGAAATGCTAGTGGCTTTGGTATTTGGCTGCAGTCATAAGTAGTATAGTAGGGGGTTTGAGAACAACATTCTTGTGGGGTACCAGTGTTAAGGATTATTGTAGAAGATGAATTGTTCCCTATCCTTGTTGATTGTGGTTTGTTGGTCAGGAAGTTGAAGATCCAGTTGCAGAGGAGAATGCTGACTCCAGGTTTCATAAATTTGGAGATGAGCTTATGGATAATGCTATTGACACCAGAGCTGTAGGTTATACGGAATAGGAGTAGAATTAGACCATTTGGCCTATCAAGTCTCCATTTAATCATGGCTGATCTATCTCACCCTCTTAACCCCATTCTTCTGGCTTCTCCCCCATAACCTCTGATACTTGTACTAATCAAGAATCTATTTATCTTTGCCTTAATACCCACTGACTTGGCCTCAACAGCCTTCTGTGGCAAAGAATTCCACAGATTCACCACACTCTGACTTTAAAAATATATATAATCTTCCTAAAAGAACGTCCTTTAATTCCGAGGCTATGACTTCTAGTCTTAGACTCTCCCACTAGTGGAAACATCCTCTCCACATCCACTCTATCCAAGTCTGATCTACCTGAACTACCTCTCACTAGTCTAACAGAGGAATACAAGTGTTCCAAAGTAAGACTCCAGATGACACTAAGGGACTCTAGAGACAAGACCATCAGTGCTGTTGCGCCGCCCCTAGTAACTGGCCAGAAGTGGACACCATCTGATGCAGTACAGCAAGCTTCATCAGCCCTGAGGCACAAAGACGTCGTGGGGCAAGTGCAGCAGGGAAGAGGAGGCTTTGGCCTTACGACAAGTAAACCAACTTGGCGAAAGGCCACAACATCAGAGGAAGATCAGCTGGAAAGAACTATGGGAAATGGAATCAAGCAAGATCAGCTTCATCATCAGAGCGACATACGACGTCCTTCCATTACCAAAGAACCTCAATCAGTGGTACGGCGAGGATCCAACCTGTGGCCTCTGCCCAACTCCAGCGACCCTCAAACACATCATGGTAGGCTGCAAGACCAGCCTCACGCAAGGGAGATACATGTGGCGGCATAATCAGGTATTAAAAAGCCAGGCAACAGCCCTTGAGAACAGGCGGTGTGCGACCAACTCCTTGCCTCCGAGAGCAAGCGACCCCTCCCACTTAAGGGCGACAACCTTTGTCCGAGAAGGTCCTTCCACTAGATCAGAAGATGGAAACCTATGCAGGGCCCTTGACTGGAGGATGCTGGCGGACATCGGCCGACAACTGATCTTTCCACCTGAAATTGCTTCAACCAACCTCAGGCCAGACTTGGTGTTCTGGTCCCTTTCACAGAAGACTGCTTACATCATAGAGCTCACAGTTCCATGGGAGAACTCTGTTGTGGAGGCCTATGAGCGTAAGAAGCTGCGCTACACAGAGCTTGCAGCAAGGCAACGCAGCGTGGCTGGAACACCAACGTTTATCCAGTTGAAGTGGGATGCAGAGGATTTGTTGCGTCATCTACCATCAGACTGCTGAAGGAGCTTGGAATCCACGGTCAGACTCTGCGGAAGACCATAAGATCACTCTCAGACGTGGCTGAAAGAAGCAGCCGTTGGATTTGGCTCAAGCGGAAAAACCCATGCTGGGCCCCAAATACGTCATGGTGAATCTTTGAGGCAGTTTGACACGGGACACACGCTGAGGGCTGATCATCCTGCAGCGGGCCGCCCTTGTGGAGGGTGTATAGTGTTAGAAGGACGAAACACCCAGTGATGCAAGGGTACACTACTGATGATGTGTCCTGTGCCCAACTGTCCTGAAGGTTACCCAGGCCAAGATATACGTATATGCACCCCCCCCCCCCCCCCGCCCCCCCGATGTTGAGCGTCTACCACTCTCAACAATCAATGAATGTCGTGAAATGCTCCCCACCTACTAGCACAAGGGACTTCTTAACATCTAGTCCTGTGTATTTGATTCTAGTCTTAGACTCTCCCACTAGTGGAAACATCCTCTCCACATCCACTCTATCCAAGTCTGACATAGATTTACGAGGATGGTGCCAGGACTAGAGGGTGTGAGCTATAGGGCAAGGTTGAGTAGGCTGGGTCTCTATTACTTGGAACGCAGGAGGATGAGGGGTGATCTTAAAGAGGTGTATAAAATCATGAGAGGAATAGATCGGGTACATGCACAGAGTCTTTTGCCCAGTGTAGGGGATCTAGAGCCGGAGGACATAGGTTCAAGGTGAAGGGGAAAAGATTTAATAGGAATCTGAGGGGAGTCGCGGAGCCTGTGGACCTGATATCGCGGAGCTGGCTGTCTTCGGAGCGGGGAGAGCTGTGGTGGCGCTCGGCTGCAACCCAACTTTGGCTCTTCGGAAGCTCCAGCTGCAGGCCCAGTGGACAGGAACATCTGGAGCTGATGGGCGACGGCTTTTCAGAGCTCCAAAACCGGCAACTTTTCCCGCTTGAACCATGGGTTTAAAGGACACGGAACGGGGCCTAACATCGCCCGGTGCGGGTTAGCGGCCACGGGACTTACCATCGTCCGCCGGGGGCTTTAACATCGGAGCCCGAGTTTGCCTAGACGCTGCAGTTGGACTGCTGGACCACGGGTGAAGAACAAAGGGAAGAGATAAGACTTTGCCTTCCATCACAGTGAGGAGGTGTTGGAGACTCACTGTGATGGATGTTTGTGTAAACTGTGTTAAGTGTGGGTCTTAGGTTTTTTTGTAATGTAAAAAAAAACTAGAAAATGCAATTTTGTTCAAACCTGTTTGAATGACAATAAATAGCATTCTATTCTATTCTAGTGAGTGTATGGAACAATTTGCCAGAGGAGGTGGTTGAGGCTGGGACTATTCCAGTGTTTAAGAAGCAGTTAGACAGGTACATGGATAGGACAAGTTTGGAGGGATATGGACCAAGCACAGGCAGGTAGGACTAGTGTAGCTGGGACATTTTGGCCGGTGTGGGCAAGTTGGGCCTAAGGACCTGTTTCCACACTGTATCACTCTATGATTATGTCCTTCTCCAGGTGTTCCAGGGATGAGTGCAGGGCTGTGGAGATGAACTGCAGTGCATCAAGGCTGCTTGATTGGATTTAATATGTGCCTTAACCTGTCTCTACCGAACGGTGTATTGGCTGCAAGAAGTTGAACACGTTTGGAATGTTTTCTCTGGAGTATTTGAGGTTGAGGAAATGTGATTGAAGTGTATAAAATATTGAGGTGTAGTCAGAACCTTATTCCCAGGATGGAAATGTCAAAGACTAGAGGCCATAGAGATACAGCACGGACCTAGCTTAGAGATACAGCACGGAAACAGACGTGTGGTGTTGATATCGATCACCCATTCACACTAGTTCTATGTTGCCCCATTCCCACATCCACCCCTTACGCACGACCAGTTTACAGAGGTAAATTAACAAGGCGTACGTTGCTTTAGGTCAGACTTGTGAGAAGTTTTATTTTACCGTGTGGTGGGTGTCTGGAAGGTCCCTCCAGAAGTGGTGGAAGCAGATATGAAATTAGGTTTTAAGAGACATTCAGAACGGCAGGGAATGGAGGAATACAAATTACATGCAAGCATTGGAGACCAGTTTAACTTGACATTATTTTCGGCATAGAAATTGGTGTGGGACTTTATTTCTTGGAGTGCAGGCGGCTGAGGGGTGATGTTATCGAGGTGTAAGATCATGGCGGGGAGATAGATAGGGTGCATGCACAGTATTTTACCCACGGCGTGGGGAATTGAGAAATCGAGGGCATCGATTTAAGGTAAGAGAGGAAAGATTTTTTCACACAGGAATCTGAAGAAGGGTCTCGACCCGAAACGTCACCTATCCATTTTCTCCGGAGATGCTGCCTGACTCGCTGAGTTATTCCAGCACCATGTGTCTATCCGGTGTAAACCAGCATCTGCAGTTCTGTCCACATGTGTCTGTGACAGGTTGGTCACAATCTCCCCGCCCGCCGCTGATTGACGGGACGGTCCCGCCCTCCCGGTCTACATGGTTTCTGCGTTAAAGACACAAAGTGCCGGAAACATCGTTGTTCGTGAGGTCGGAGGTTCGGTCCAGGGCCGCGGCGACACCTCCCACTTGGGCCGGATCGTCCCCGGTTCAAGACCCCACCTTCCGCACAACTTGGACGAGCTGTGAGTCAGGACAAGGCGCGGTTCAGATTGAGACCGAGTCGCTGCTGGGGCCTTGATCATTGAAGAAATAAACGGATCCCCTTGAAATCGGCCGACATTTCCAGCGAGAATAAATACAGTAAACTACAGCTGCGGAGAGAATTCTAAACGGTGAGTTAAGCAATGGTTAAGACCAGGTTCCGTTTTATTTCCTGCGTGAAGTGTTGCTAAGAACGAGGCTGGACCGCACACAGAGAGAACCAAAGATCCTGTAGCAAGCTCCGCTATAGGATCTTTGGAAAGAACAGCCAAATGATGCCTGGCAGAAATTGCCTGATCTTATACAGAGAGAGTATAAACTGAAGTTGGGGAATTTATTACAGCATCTGGAAGATGGTGTGTTCCTCAAACAGATGTGGAAATGGGACCCCAGCTGCAGCCTTTCCAGGTGAGTCAGGTTCATACGCACCTCCTCTAACCTCATCTCCATCTGATGTTCCCGAAGGCCAACTGGATCTGCCGGTTGCGAATCATTTTAACTTGCCTTCCCATTCACCATACTGCCTTCCTGTCTTAATGTTGTTTAGTTTAGTTTATCGTCAAGTGTATTGAGGTACAGTGAAAAGCTTTTGTGTGCTAACCAGACAATAGACATACATGAAGCCATTCACAGTGTACAGATACAACGCCCTTCATAATATTTGGGACAAAGACCCATCATTTATTTATTTGCCTCTGTACTCCACAATTTGAGATTTGTAATAGAAAAAAAATCACATTTGGTTAAAGTGCACATTGTCAGATTTTAATAAAGGCCATTTTTATACATTTTGGTTTCACCATGTAGAAATTATAGTTGTGTTTATACATAGTTCCCCATTTCAGGGCTGTCTGGGACTCTGTAGGGGAAGAGGTCATAGTCACAGAGCTATATCATGGAGAAACAGGCTCTTTGGCCTAACCTGTCCATGCTGACCAAATAGCCTGCACCTGGCATATCCAAACCCTTCCTATCCATGTTGTAATAGTCCCCGCCTCTACCAGCAGCTCAGTCCACTTCATAAAGGTTTATAAGAATACGGTTCAAATACAGGCAAGTGTGCATCCTGGTGGAGTTGGCCTGAAGGACCTGTTCCTGTGCTGGATGACCACTGGATGAAAAAATTAACTTTTCATCACCCCCCCTCCCCCACCTTAAACATATGCCATTTAGTTTTAGACTCCTCTCCCCTGGAAAAGGCTGTGACTGTTCACCTTTTCTCTGTTCCTCGTGGTATTGTCACTCCTCAGTCTCCCGTACACCAGGAAAAAAAGACCTAGCATATTCAGTGACAGAAACAAAATGCTGAAATAACTCAGCGGGACAGGCAGCATCTCTGAAGACAAGGAATGGGTGATGTTTCGGGTTGAGACACTCTTTCAGACCTATGCAATGTACCCCTATAACTCAGAACTCCAGACCTGACAGACAAATGTATTTTGCACACTTTCCAGTTTAATGAAGAAACGAGGAACTGCAGATTTACATGGAAGGGCAGAAAGTGCTGAAGTAACTCAGCAGATCAGATAGGGTGAGAGATTGCAACCTTCACGTAGTCCGCCCTGTTATAACGAATGCAATCAACCTGGCGTGCACAATCAAATAAGATCAAATAGAACAAGTTGTCCTACAGCTTTAGGCTGTGCATGCCATATGCAAGAAGAAGAAGCAGATCAGGCAACATCTCTGACATGACAGTTGTTTGATTTTCAGTGGTGTAACTCTCTTTGTTCCCCTCTAGATCATCTAAGAATTGAAAATAAAAGCCTTGGCATTTTATATCCACGTTTCACTGTTATTTAAAGACTTTTCTGATGCGGAATACATTTATCATGTTGCATTATATGTCCAGAATGTTTCATGGAATTACATGGCGCAGAAGCAATTCCTTAGATTTCTCCTCTTTCTTTCAGCTTGTGCCCTCTCATTCTAATTCTAGAAAATAAGATTCTATCATCAAAAAGATTCCGTCTATCTTATTTGTGCCCTTCATAATTTTGTAAACCTGTATAAGGCACTGAGTCAGCTTTCTATACTCCAGAGAGAATAAACCCAGCCTATCTGTTCTCTCTTAGAACCGCGGCCATCTGTTTTAGGCAACGTCCTGGTGAATCTCGTCTGCACTCTCTTACCTTATCCTCCCTGTAGTGTGGCGACCAGATCTTGGTGTTGATGGGATGAAACTTTAAAAGGATCAATTTGTTCACTTGGTTTATTTCAACGTTGATCTACTATCGTGTAAAGGTGAAATATCTGAGGATGGAAGAAAAAATAAAGAAACAAAGTCCAAGGATTACTTTGTCCCAGCACTGCAGTCCCAGGAAATCTCCTGTGCCCATCTGTGAGAGTTCAGCCTTGTGTCCCGTGTTACCTCAGCTTTCATCACCAAAACTAAAGTCAAAATTGAAAAGGTTGGTGCTAAATGAATGAGAAGAAACTCTCAATGTCATTTTATTGTATATTCTCTTGAGTAATCTGTTCCATCCAACTTCACAAGTGTATACTGTACTTGGTGAGTAAGTGTCTTTCACTGTGATATATTCGAAACTAAATGTGGCAAAGCAGAACCACAGATGATTGTGATCCGAGTTGTACACACAGTGGATTGGATTTGGCTCAAGTAGAACAAAGTCTCATGAAACTGATTGAAATTTTTGAAGAAGTGATCAAAAAGGTTGATGAGGGCAGAGCAGTAGACGTATATATACGGATTTCAGCAAGACATTCGACAAGGTTCCACATGGCAGGCTGCGCTGGAAGATTAGAGCGCATGGGATCCAAGGAGAGATGGCAGAATGATAGAAAATTGACTTCATGGAAGGGAGTGGAGATGATGCAGGAAGGTTGCTTTTCAGACTGGAGGCCTGTGATTAATGGTGTGCCTCAGCTTTGGTGCTGGGCCCATTGCTGTTTGTCATCTACATCAATGATTTGGATGAGAAAGTACATGGCATGATTATCAAGTTTGCAGATGACACAAAAGTGGGTGGTATTGTAGATAGTGAAGATGGTTGTCAAAAATTGCAGCAGGGTCTTGATTGGCTGGGCAGGTGGGCTGAAGAATGGTTGAGGGAATTGAATACAGTCTGCAGCCCAGGGTACTTAAGGATGTGGCTCTAGAAATCGTGGATGCATTGGTGATAATTTTCCAATGTTCTATAGACTCAGGATCAGTTCCTGTGGATTGGAGGGTAGTTAATGTTATCCCACTTTTTAAGAAAGGCGGGAGAGAGAAAACGGGGAATTATAGACCAGTTAGCCTGACATTGGTGGTGGGGAAGATGCTGGAGTCAATTATAAAAGATGAGATAGCCGCACATTTGGATAGCAGTAACAGGATCAGTCTGAGTCAGCATGGATTTATGAAGGGGAAATCATGCTTGACTAATCTTCTGGAATTTTTTGAAGATGTAACTAGGAAAATTGACAAGGGAGAGCCAGTGGATGTAGTGTACCTGGACTTTCAGAAAGCATTTGATAAGGTCCTACATAGGAGATTAGTGGGCAAAATTAGGGCACATGGTAATGGGGGTAGATTGCTGACATGGATAGAGAAGTGGTTGGCAGACAGGAAACAAAGAGTAGGGGTTAACAGGTCCCTTTCAGAATGGCAGGCAGTGACTAGTGGGGTACCACAAGGCTCTGTGCTGGGACCGCAGCTATTTACAATATACATCAATGATTTGGATGAAGGGATTCAAAGTAACATTAGCAAATTTGCAGATGACACAAACTTGGGTGGCAGTGTGAACTGTGAGGAAGATGCTATGAGAATGCAGGGTGACTTGGACAGGTTGGGGGATGGAAGATGAAGTTTAAAGCGGATAAACGTGAGGTTATCCACTTTGGTATCAAAAACAGGACGGCAGATTACAATCTAAATGGCGTCGTTGGGAAAAGGGGAAGTACAACGGGATCTGGGTGTCCTTGTTCATCAGTCTATGAAAGTAAGCATGCAGGTACAGCAGGCAGTGAAGAAAGTAAGTAAGTAAGCTTGGGTACATAAAAAGCTGGAGAAACTCAGCGGGAGCAAAGGAGCTAGGCGACGTTTTGGGTCGAGACCCTTCTTCAGACTGGTCAGGGATCAGGGAAACGAGAGATATAGACGGTGATGTGGAGAGATAAGGAACAATGAGTGAAAGATATGCAAAAAAGTATCGGTGATAAAGGGAACAAGCCATTGTAAGCTGTTTGTGGTGTGAAAATGAGAAGCTGGTGCGACTGGGGTGGGGGAGGGAGATAGAGATAGAGGGAATGCCAGGGCCCGAGGGCTGAGGGAGAGGTGGGAAGGGGAGGAGACAGCAAGGATTAACAGAATTGAGAAAATTCAATATTCAAGCCCAAAGGATGCAGACTCCCCAAGCGGAATATGAGGTGCTGTTCCTCCAGCTTGCGGTGTTGCTCACTCTGGCCGTGGAGGAGGCCCAGGACCGAGAGGTCGGATGTGGAATGGGAGGGGGAGTTGAAGTGCTGAGCCACCGGGAGGTCGGGTTGGTTATTGCGGACCGAGCGGAGGTGTTCGGCGAAGCGATCGCCAAGCCTCCGCTTGGTCTCACCGATATAGATCATCTGGCATCTGGAGCAGCGGATGCAGTAGATGAGGTTGGAGGAGGTGCAGGTGAACCTCTGTCGGACCTGGAAGGACTGCTTGGGTCCCTGAAAGGAGTGGAAGGGGGAGGTGAAGGGACAAGTGTTGCATTTCTTGCGGTTGCAAGGGAAAGTGCCCGGGGAAGGGGTAGAGTGGGAGGGGAGGGAAGAATTGACAAGGGAGTTGCGGAGGGAGCGGTCTTTGCGGAAGGCAGACCGGGGGGGAGATGGGAAGATGTGGCGGGTGGAGGGGTCACGTTGGAGGTGGCGAAACTGGCGGAGGACTATATGTTGTATTTGCCGGCTGGTGGGGTGAAAGGTGAGGACCAGGGGGACTCTGCCCTGTTTGCGAGTGGGGGAATGGGGAGCGAGGGCAGTGTTGCGGGGTATGGAGGAGACCCTGGTGCGAGCCTCATCAATAGTGGGGGAGGGGAATCCCCGTTCTCTGAAGAATGAGGCCATTTGTGATGACCTGGTGTGGAACACCTCATCCTGGGAGCAGATGCGGCGTAGACGGAGGAATTGGGAATAGGGGATGGAGTCCTTACAGGAAGCAGGGTGGGAGGAAGAGTAGTCCAGGTAGCTGTGGGAGTCAGTAGGTTTGTAGTGGATGTCGGTCAGGAGCGTATCACCTGCAATAGAGATGGTGAGGTCAAGGAATGGTAGGGAAGTGTCGGAAATGGTCCAAGTGTATTTGAGTGCCGGATGGAAGTTGGTGGTGAAATGAATGAAGTCAGTCAGTTGTGTGTGGGTGCAGGAGGTGACACCAAAGCAGTCGTCGATGTAACGGAGGTAGAGGTCGGGGATGGGGCCCTGGTACGCCGAGAACAAGGATTGTTCGACGTACCCAACAAAGAGGCAAGCGTAGCTGGGGCCCATGCGTGTGCCCATAGCTACGCCTTGTGTTTGGGAAAAAAAAAAAAAAAAGTAAGTAAGCTTATTGGCCAAGTATTCACATACAAGGAATTTGCCTTGGTGCTCTGCCCACAAGTAACAACATGACATACAGTGACAGTTACGAATGACTTAGAAATCACTAAACATTAATAATAATGAAACATTAATGGTAAAACACCATTGATCAAGCATTTGAACCAACAAAATGCCAGATCAAAGGGAGGCTACAGATTTTTGGCTGAGTAGAGCAACTCCTCGTGGATAAAAAACTGTTTTTATGTCTGGCTGTGGCAGCTTTGACAGTCCGGAGTTGCCTTCCAGAGGGAAGTGATTCAAAGAGTTTGTGGCCAGGGTGAGAGGGGTCAGAGATGATCTTACCCACTTGCTTCCTGGCCCTTGCAGTGTACAGTTCATCAATGGAGGGAAGGTTGCAGCCAATAACTTTCTCTGCTGATCGGACGATTCGCTGCAGCCTCCAGGAGCTTGGAGGTTGAGCCAAACCAGACCATGATGGAGAGGGTGAGAACAGACTCTACGATGGCCGTGTAGAATTGGACCATCATTGCCTGTGGCAAATTGTGCTTCCTCAGCTGCTGTAGGAAGTACATCCTCTGTTGTGCTTTTTTGACTGTGGAGTCGATGGTCGCCCCCCACTTATGGTCCTTGGAGGTGATGGTTCCCCGGAACTTAAAAGACTCCACAGATGTGACTGGTGTTGATGGTGAGTGGGGTGAGGGGAGGGGGAGCTCGCCTAAAGTCTACAATCAATTCCACTGTCTTAAGAGCATTGAGCTCCAGGTTGTTGCGATGGCACCAGGATGCCAGCTGTGACACTTCCTGACTGTAGGCAGATTCCTCCCCATCCTGGATCAGTCCAATCAGGGTTGTGTCATCCGCAAACTTGAGAAGCTTGACAGAGGTGTCTGTGGAGGTGCAGTTGTTGGTGTAGAGAGAGTAGAGGAGAGGAGAGAGTACGCAGCCTTGCGGTGCTCCTATGCTGAGTGTTTGTGGGTCCGAGATGTGCTTTCCCAGCCTCACATGCTGCTTCCTGTCTGTTAGGAAGCTGGTGATCCACCGACAGAGGGGTTCAGGCACAGTCAACTTGGAAAGTTTGGAGTGTAGTAGCTCTGGCACAATGGTGTTGAATGCAGAGCTAAAATCAACAAACAGGATCCTCGCATAGGTCCCCTGGCGGTCTAGGTGCTGTAGGATGAAGTGCAGGCCCAGGTTGACTGCATCATCCACAAATCTATTGGCCCGATATGCAAACTGCATAGGGTCCAGCAAGGGGATCGTGATATTTTTCAGCTTGGCCAGCACAAGCCTTTCGAATGCCTTCATGACTACAGAGGTCAGTGCGACAGGCCTGTAGTCATTAAGACAAGTAATCCTTGCCTTTTTGGGTTCAGGGACAATAGTGGAGACTTTGAAGCAGGCAGGGACAGTAGATGTTTGCAGGGACTGGTTGAATATGTCTGTATAGACCGGTGCCTGCTGTTTGGCACAGAGCTTAAGAGTAGAGGGAGAAACATTGCCAGGTTCTGGAGATTTCCAGCTTTTTTGTCTTCTGAAAAGCCTCTCCACCTCCATTATTTTTATTGTTGATATTGAATAAGTGATGTTGTGCAGCACAGAGGGTGTGGGTGATTGGGTGTGAAGATTGGGCAATTGGAGGGGGGTGGGTGTAGAAGGGCCACAGCGAATGGCATGTTGGCCTTTATAACAAGAGTAGTCGAGTATAGGAGCCAAGAGGTCCTTCTGCAGTTGTACAGAGCCCGAATGAGACCACACCTGGAGTATCGTGTGCAGTTTTGGTCCACTAATTTGAGAAAGGACATTCTTGCTATTGAGGGAGTGCAGCGTAGGTTTTAAAAGGTTAATTCCCGGGATGGCGGGACCCTTCATATGCTGAGAGACTGGATTGGCTGGGCTTGTACACTCTGGAGTTTAGAAGGATGAGAGGATATCTTATTGAAACATATAAGATTGTTAAGGGTTTGGGCACGCTAGAGGCTGGAAACATGTTCCCGATGTTGGGGGAGTCCAGAACCAGGGGCCACAGTTTAAGAATAAGGAGTAAGCCATTTAAAATGGAGACGAGGAAACACTTTTTCTCACAGAGAGGTGTGATTCTGTGGAATTCTCTGCCCCAGAGAGTGGTGGAGGCCGGTTCGCTGGATGCTTTCAAGAGAGAGCTAGATAGGGCTCTTAAAGATAGCGGAGTCAGGGGATATGGGGAGGAGGCAGGGACGGGGTACTGATTGGGGATGAGCTCGAAGGGGCGAATGGTCTACTCCCGCACCTATTGTCTATTGCATTTTGGGAAGTATAACAAAAATTGTCTATTGCATTTTGGGAAGTATAACAAAGCTATAGAGAGGTTGAGCAGGCTAAGACTCTATTCGATTGAGCACAGGAAAATGAGGGGTGATCTTATGAGAGGAATAAATTGTGTAGATGCACAGAGTCTCTTGCTGAGAGTAGGGGAAATCGAGAATCAGAGGACATAGGTTTACAGTGAGATAAAGATTTAATTGGACCATGAGGGATAAAATGTTTTGCCAGAGGGAGTAGCAGAGATGGGTACTATCACAATGTTTAAGAAACATTTAGACAGGTACATGGATATGGTAGGTTTAGAGGGATATGTGTGAAACGGCAGCAGGTGGGTCTAGTGTAGATGGGGCATGTTGGTCGGTGTGGGCAAGTTGAGCCGAAGGATCTGTTTCCAAACTCTGTAATTCCATGTTTCCTCTTGGTCATTAACACAAGCACTCAGGCAAGGAGAGGGTAGGGGGGAAGGGGGAGGGGGGGGGGGGGGGGGGGGTGATCCTTGAGACAGGCTTTAGTTGAACCAAGCGGAGTCCAGTGCTTTAACAATCTGAAAGACTATTATTGCAGATAAGGGTTAAAATTAAATCACCTTTTGTTTATTATGGATCAAATTCTTAGACAGAACTAGTCAAAGACTCTGTTTCCACGAGTCTTTGAGGAAAAGAGGTTTTTACACTCTGAGGCTGTGGGACGGCAGAATGTATGAAAATATTAGCCAGGGAATTCCATCTTGATATCGGTCATGCCCATTTCCTCAAAGATTTGAAATCCTCATATGGGACTGGGAGTCTGAAGAAGGGTCTCGACCCGAAACGTCACCCATTTCTTCACTCCAGAGATGCTGCCTGTCCCACTGAGTTACTCCAGTTTTTATGTGTCTATCTTTGGTTTAAGCCAGCATCTGCAGTTCCTTCTTACACATTGAATTTGGCCTAGTGTTATAGGTGGACCTGCCATTTAAAATAAATGGCAGCTTATTTGTGTGAAACTGTAGGGTTTATTACATTTTTTTAATTCTACATTTATTTGGCCATTTAAACAGGGTAGATAAAGGTAAAGTAAAGACTCTACAACCTGCTGAGAAAGTGCTGAGGCCTGCAGCAATTCAACATTCCTTCCTGACTGACGTTTCTGATGTGAGGGAGATGGAAAGTGGCCTCTTGCATTTACTGAATGATTTCCACTCTGGGAATCTTCAAGCTTTTGGTGAGTTCTTTCGTTGACAAAAATGTGATATTTAAAAAATTATGAATTTCTAGCTCACAAGATATAAAAAGTGAATATGCATTCAAGAAAGCAATTGGGAAGTTAAATGTTAATTTGTTTTTCATTGTAAGGGACTGGAATACACGTGTCCCGCTGAGCTACACAATTTTAGCAATGTGTGCTGTTTTAATGTCCTAGCTACTTCTGGCATCACTAATTCACTGATTTCTCTCTCATTCTTTGAAAACAAGTAGAAGTATAGTTTGACGTGGGAACTATTCAAATATCAATGGCATTAACATTTTCACCATCCCTTCAGAACCCGCAGAACAAGCAATCAGATCCTAGCAATTTATCCTTTCAGTCCAGTCAATTTTCAACAGTTCTAATTTCTTCCCTATTTAATCTGATCCTGCAGCCCTCACTATTCACAATGTTTTCTGAATCATCTTCCATGAAAACAGATACAAAGTACTTGTTTAATTTCTCTTCTATTTCCTTACTCCTTAGTGTCATTTCTCTTCCTGGCAGTCTGTAAAGAACCCATGTTAACTTGCTAATTTTTAAAATTTGCATAAAACAGATTGACAACGTACATGGTGTTAGACAATAGGTGCAGGAGTAGGCCATTTGGCCCTTCGAGCCCGCACCGCCATTCAATATGATCATGGCTGATCATCAGTACCCTGTTCCTGCCTTCTCCCCATATACCCTGACTCTGCTATGTTTAAGAGCCCTATTAGCTCTATCTTGAAAGCATCCAGAGAACCTGCCTCCACTGCCCTCTGAGGCAGTGAATTCCACAGACTCACCATGCTCAGTGAGAAAAAGTGTTTCCTCGCCTCCGTTCTAAATGGCTTACTCCTTATTCTTGAACTGTGGCCCCTGGTTCTGGACTCCCCCAACATCGGGAACATGTTTCCTGCCTCTCATCCCCTCTCATCCTTCTAAACTCCAGAGTGTACAAGCCCAGCTGGTCCATTCTCCCAGCATATGACAGTCCCGCTATCCCGGGAATTAATCTTGTAAACCTATGCTGCACTCCCTCAATAGCAAGAATGTGTTTCCTCAAATTAGGGGACCAAAACTGCAAACAATACTCCAGGTGTGGTCTCACTAGGGCTCTGTACAACTGCAGAAGAACCTCTTTGCTCATATTCAATTCCTCTTGTTATAAAGGCCAACATGCCATTTGCTTCCTTCACTGCCTGCTGTACCTGCATACTTACTTTCATAGACTGATGTACAAGGACCCCCAGATCCCGTTGTACTTCCCCTTTTCCCCAACTTGACGCCATTTAGATAGTAATATGCTTTCCTGTTTTTGTTACCAAAGTGGATAACCTCACATTTATCCACATTAAACTTCATCTGCCATGCATCTGCCCACTCCTCCAACCTGTCCAAGTCACCCTGCATTCCCATAGCATGCTCCTCATAGTTCACACTGCCACCCAGCTTTGTGTCATCTGCAAATTTGCTAATGTTACTTTGAATCCCTTCATCCAAATCATTGATGTATATTGTAAATAGCTGGGTCCCAGCACCGAGCCTTGCGGTACCCCATCAGTCACTGCCTGCCATTCTGAAAGGGACCCGTTAATCCCTACTCTTTGCTTCCTGTCTGCCAACCACTTCTCTATCCATGTCAGCACTCTACTCCCAATACCATGTGCCCTAATATTGCCCACTAATCTCCTATGTGGGACCTTATCAACTGCTTTCTGAGGCCCCAATATTGCCCACTAATCTCCTATGTGAGACCTTATCAAATGCTTTCTGAAAGTCCAGGTACACTACATCCACTGGCTCTCACTGTCCATTTTCTTAGTTACATCTTCAAAAAATTCCAGAAGATTAGTCAAGCATGATTCCCCCTTCGTAAATCCATGCTAACTCGGACCGATCCTGTTACTGCTGTCTAAATGTGTTTCTGATTAGATTACTCGCTGATCACTTTCCTTTTCTTTATGAATGTCTTGTTCCTTCTTGGCTGAACTTTCACTCCTTCCCACTTGTCAGGCTTGTCGCTCTGGACTACTTTTCCATCAGCTGTTCGTGTGTCTAAAATCATTTACTTAATATTTACATTTACTGAGTGCTTTGTGGAGTTTTTGTTGCAAGTTATTTATTCATTAAATGTTAGCTATTAGTTGTACAGATAATCCTCCAACATTTTCGCCACCTCCAACGGGATTCCCACCACTGGCTACATCTTCCTATCTCCTCCCCTGTCGGCTTTCGGCAGAGACCGCTCCCTCCGTAACTCCCTGGTTGCTTTACCTCCCCCCTTGACTCCATTCAAGGACCCAAGCAGTCTTTCCAGGTGTGGCAGAGGTTCACCTGCACCTCCTCCAACCTCATCTATTGCATCCACTGCTCTAGGTGTCAGCTGCTCTACATCGGTGAGATCAAGCGTAGGCTTGGCGATCGCTTCGTCGAACACCTCTGCTCAGTTCACAATAACCAACCTGATCTCCGGGTGGCTCAGCACTTCAACTCCCCCTCCCATTCCGAATCTGACCTTTCTGTCCTGGGCCTCCATGGACAGAGTGAGTCCCACCGAAAATTCGAGGAGCAGCACCTCATATTTTGCTTGGGTAGTTTACACCCCAGCGGTATGGACATTGACCTCCAATTTCAGGTAGTCCCTGCTTTCTCCCTCTTTCACGGTATTTGCAGTTCAGTATTGATGTGGATAGAGAACTGGCTGGCAGACAGGAAGCAAAGAGTAGGAGTGAACGGGTCCTTTTCAGGATGGCAGGCAATGACTAGTGGGGTGCCGCAAGGCTCAGTGCTGGGACCCCAGCTATTTACAATATATATTAGTGATTTGGACGAGGGAATTAAATGCAACATCTCCAAGTTTGCAGATGACATGAAGCTGGGGTCAGTGTTTGCTGTGAGGAGGATGCTAGGAGGCTGCAAGGTGACTTGGATAGGCTGGGTGAGTGGGCAAATGCATGGCAGATGCAGTATAATGTGGATAAATGTGAGGTTATCCACTTTGGTGGCAAAAACAGGAAAGTAGACTATTATTTGAATGGCGGCCAATTAGGAAAAGGGGAGATGCAACGAGACCTGGGTGTCATGGTACACCAGTCATTGAAAGTAGGAATGCAGATGCAGCAGGCTGTGAAGAAAGTGAATGGGTATGTTAGCATTCGTAGCAAAAGGATTTGAGTATAGGAGCAGGGAGGTTCTACTGCAGTTGCACAGGGGCTTGGTGAGACCACACTTGGAGTATTGCGTACAGTTTTGGTCTCCAAAGCTGAGGAAAGACATTCCTGGGATGTCAGGACTTTCATATGAAGAAAGACTGGATAGACTCGGCTTGTACTCGCTAGAATTTAGAAGATTGAGGGGGGATTTTATAGAAACGTACAAAATTCTTAAGGGGTTGTACGGGCTAGATGCAGGAAGATTGTTCCCGATGTTGGGGAAGTCCAGGACAAGGGGTCACAGTTTAAGGATAAGGGGGAAATCTTTTAGGACCGAGATGAGAAAAACATTTTTCACACAGAGAGTGGTGAATCTCTGGAATTCTCTGCCACAGAAGGTAGTTGAGGCCAGTTCATTGGCTATATTTAAGAGGGAGTTAAATGTGGCCCTTGTGGCTAAAGGGATCAGGGGGTATGGAGAGAAGGCAGGTACGGGATACTGAGTTGGATGATCAGCCATGATCATATTGAATGGCGGTGTAGGCTTGAAGGGCCGAATGGCCTACTCCTGCATCTATTTTCTGTTTCTATGTTTCTCTCTCCTCCCCTTCCCAGCTCTCACACAGCCCACTGTCTCCGTCTCTTCCTTTCTACTTCCTGTCCCCCATCCCCTCTTCAGTCTGAAGAAGTCTCAACCCAAAACTTCTCCCATTCCTTCGCTCCATTGATGCTTCCTCACCCGCTGAGTTTCTCCAGCATTTTTGTCTACCTCAGTTGTTTACTGCAAATAATTTTAATGTAGTTTCCCACCTTATCATAATTAACACGCACCTCCATAACTGTGGATTATTCTATTTTTATTGAAGACCCTGGTGAACCAAATCACTATTTGACACAAAATTTTATAAACATTTCTATTATTTTTATTAGAAGTAGTTACATATTAAGAAGAAATAATATAAAATCAAAGAAAAAGAAAATATCATCGTCACATACATTCTTAATATCTTTAAAATTTACAGTCAATCTTATTTTAACAAACAAAAAAAAAAAACTTTTCTATTATATAACCATTGCTTCTCGCTGGTTGGAATGCTTCCCTCCTCAGAGTTGAGTTGTTCCACCTAGATTGATATTTAGCTGTAAAGTCTGATCTTGACCACTTCCTGTTCTGTATATTGATTTTAGAAAAAACGCTGCCACTTACGGCTGTGATTTTTGGCCATCTTACTCAGAGTCCCCCACCGCTGCGCAGGAGAAGAGGATTTTTCCCACCGATGAAAATTTTTTATTAGTTATTAGTGTTTAATATATGTTGAGATTCTCTCTCCTGAAGGCCACGTCCCTTCCAGAGGGACTATAAAACCTGGAAGTGTTGAGTGCCTCAGTCAGTCTCTGCAAGATGGGGGAGCGGGAGGGTCACGTCTCTCAGTCTCAGCTGTGAATAACACTGAACACATGTCTACTAAACTGTGAGTGGTTTTACTGACCTGTCAGTGCCCTTAATGTGGTTTGAAAATATAGTTTGGAAATGCTAAAGCTGTGTTGCCTTTGGTTTGGAAATGCTAAAGCTGTGTTGCCTTTGGTTTGGAAATGCTAAAGTTGCGTTGCCTAATTAAAGTTGCCTTGCCTAATTAAAGTTTCCTTGCCTAATTAAAGTTGCCTTGCCTGATTAAAGTTGCTTTGCCTTCTATATAATTAAAAGTCTAATCTCGACCACTTCCTGTTTGCGCTTTATATTGATTTTAGAAAAAACGCTACAAGTATGGCTGATTTTTGACCATCTTACTCAGTCCCCATCCGCTCATCAGGTGCGCCCGATTTTTCCCATTGATGAAAAATAAAAGAGTTATTGGTGTTTAAAAAATGTTGAGATTCTCTCTCCTGTCAATGATGGCATGAAGGCCACGCCCCTTCTGGTGGGAGGGTGGAGGGACTATAAAACCCTGAAGTGTGGGCATGGCTCAGTCTCTGCAAGATGGAGGAGGGAGAGGTCACGACTCGCTGTCTTTAGTGGCCTTGCACCCTGCTTGAAATGGTATGAAGCTGCACTTGAATTTGGTTGCCTTGCACCCTGCTTGAAGTGGTAAGAAACTGCACTTGAATTTGGTGGCCTTGCACCCTGCTTGAAATGGAATTTCAAGGAATAGCCATGTCAGCTGCCAGCTCACCAGCCATGAGTGAATGAGCTGCCAGCACAACAGGCTTGAGTGACTGAGCCGCCAGCCCAAGAATCCATTCGGCCCACAATGTCCATACTAGGCCTCTGGAAAACAGTCCCTTCAACCCACAACACCCATACTAGCGCTCCAGAAAGCCGCCCCCCCCCCCTCCAACTGGCCACCAATATTGGAATTGGTGGAGAGGTGGAATATTGCATTCCAGCCCTCCTGTGTGATGCTGGGACCCAACAGGTCCCACTTAGTCTAGTCTTATTATATGGTCAATGAATAACCTCCTGGAGACATTGAGGAATATTGTTTTTCTATTGTGTATTTGTGTAAAATAAATCAAGTCAAAGAAAGTGCCCTACATGTTGAAGCGGGCAGCATATAATTGTTTGCTTCCACTGCAGTACAAGCATCCTGATTCGCGTGCATCTGTACTGCTATACTAACTCAAGATGAAAGCAGTTGAAATAAGTAAAAATATTTAAAGATGAAAATCACCTTCAAGTAAATTTGGCCCCTCTGATTTCATACCATGCCCTCCATAATGTTTGGGACAAAGACCCATCATTTATTTATTTGCCTCTGTACTCCACAACTTGAAATTTGTAATAGAAAAAAAACACATGTGGTTAAAGTGCACATTGTCAGATTTTATTAAATTTTTATACAATTTGGTTTCACCATGTAGACATTACAGCTGTGTTTAAACATAGTCCCCCCATTTCAGGGCACCATAATGTTTGGGACACATGGCTTCCCAGGTGTTTGTAATTGCTCAAATATGTTTAAATGCCTCCTTAATGCAGGTATATGAGAGCTCTCAGCACCTAGTATTTCCTCCAGTCTTTCCATCACCTTTGGAAACTTTTATTGCTGTTTATCAACATGAGGACCAAAGTTGTGCCAATGAAAGTCAAAGAAGCCATTGTGAGAATGAGAAACAAGAATAAAACTGTTAGAAACATCAGCTAAACCTTAGGTTTACCAAAATCAATTGTCAGGAGCACCATTAAGAAGAAAGAGAGCACTGGTGAGCTTACTAATCGCAAAGGGACTGGAAGGCCAAGGAAGACCTCCACAGCTGATGACATAAGAATTCTCTCTATACTAAAGAAAAATCCCCAAACACCTGTCCCACAGAAACACTCTTCAGGTGTCAGGTGTGGACTTGTCAATGACCACTGTCCGCAGAAGACTTCATGAACAGAAATACAGAGGCTACACTGCAAGATGCAAACCACTGGTTAGCCGCAAAAATAGGATGGCCAGGTTACCATGTACCAAGAAGTACTTAAAAGAGCAACCACTTTTCTGGAAAAAGGTCTTGTGGATAGATGAGACGAAGATTAACTTACAGTGGCTTGCAAAAGTATTCATACCCCTTGAACTTTTCTACATTTTGTCACGTTACAACCACAAACGTAAATGTATTTTATTGGGATTTTATGTGACAGACCAACACAAAGTGGCGCATAATTGTGAAGTGGAAGGAAAATGATACATGGTTTTCAAATTTTTTTACAAATAAAAAACTGAAAAGTGTGGCGTTCAAAAGTATTCAGCCCCCTTTACTCTGATACCCCTAAATAAAATCCTGTGCAACCAATTGCCTTCATAATTCACCTAATTAGTAAATAGAATCCACATGTGTGTAATCTAATCTCAGTATAAATACAGCTGTTCTGTGAAGGCCTCGGAGGTTTGTTAGAGAATATTAGAGAACAAACAATGTTCCTTGGGCATCATGAAGCCCAAGGAACACACCAGACAGGTCAGGGATTAAGTTGTGGAGAGGTTTAAAGCAGGGTTAGGTTATAAAAAAATATCCCAAGCTTTGAACATCTCACGGAGCACTCGAAAATGGAAAGAGTATGGCACAACTGCAAACCTACCAAGACATGGCCGTCCACCTAAACTGACAGGTCGGGCAAGGAGAGCATTGATCAGAGAAGCAGCCAAGAGGCCCATGGTAACTCTGGAGGAGCTGCAGAGATCCACAGCTCAGATGGGAGAATCTGTCCACAGGACAACTATTAGTTGTGTACTCCACAAATCGGGCCTTTATGGAAGAGTGGCAAGAAGAAAGACATTCTTGGAACAAAGCCATAAGAGGTCCTGTTTGCAGGTTGCCACAAGCCATGTGGGGGACACAGCAAACATGTGGAGGACGGTGCTCTGGTCTGATGAGACCAAAATTGAAGTTTTTGGCCTAAATGCAAAACGCTATGTGTGGCGGAAAACTAACACTGCACATCACCCTGAACACACCATCCCCACTGTGAAACATGGTGGTGGCAGCATCATGCTGTGGGGATGCTTTTCTTTAGCAGGGACAGGGAAGCTGGTCAGAGTTGATGGGAAGATTGATGGAGCCAAATACTGGGCAATCTTGGAAGAAAGCCTGTTAGAGTCTGCAAAACACTTGAGGCTGGGGCGGAGGTTCACCTTCCAGCAGGACAACGACCCTAAACATACAGCCAGAGCTACAATTAGATCAAAGCATATTGATGTGTTAGAATGGCCCAGTCAAAGTCCAGACCTAAATCCAATTGAGAATCTCTGGCAAGACTTGAAAATTGCTGTTCACAGATACTCTCCATCCAATCTGACTGAGCTTGAGCTATTTTGCAAAGAAGAATGGGCAAAAATTTCAGTCTCTAGATGTGCAAAGCTGGTAGAGACATACCCCCAAAAGACTTGCAGCTGTAATTGCAGTGAAAGGTGGTTCAACAAAGTATTGACTCAGGGGGCAGAATACTTTTGCACGCCACATTTTTCAGTTTTTCATTTGTAATAAAATTTGGAAACCATGTATCTATTGCAGGTGATACACTCCTGACCGACATCCACTACAAACCAACTGACTCCCACAGCTACCTGGACTACTCTTCCTCCCACCCTGCTTCCTGTAAGGACTCCATCCCCTATTCCCAATTCCTCCGACTACGCCGCATCTGCTCCCAGGATGAGGTTCCACGCCAGGGCATCACAAATGTCCTCATTCTTCAGAGAACGGGGATTCCCCTCCCCCACTATAGATGAGGCTCGCACCAGGGTCTCCTCCATACCCCGCAACACTGCCCTCTCTCCCCATTCCCCCACTCGCAAACAGGGCAGAGTCCCCCTGGCCCTCACCTTTCACCCCGCCAGCCGGCAAATACAACACATAGTCCGCCAGTTTCGCCACCTCCAACGTGACCCTTCCACTCGCCACATCTTCCCATCTCCCCCCCTGTCTGCCTTCCGCAAAGACCGCTCCCTCCGCAAATCCCTTGTCAATTCTTCCTTTCCCTCCCGCTCTACCCCTTCCCCGGGCACTTTCCCATGCAACCGCAAGAAATGCTACACTTGTCCCTTCACCTCCCCCCTCCACTCCTTTCAGAGACCCAAGCAGTCCTTCCAGGTCCGACAGCGGTTCACCTGCACCTCCTCCAACCTCATCTACTGCATCCGCTGCTCCAGATGCCAGATGATCTATATCGGTGAGACCAAGCGGAGGCTTGGCGATCGTTTCGCCGAACATCTCCGCTCGGTCCGCAATAACCAAGCCGACCTTCCGGTGGCTCAGCACTTCAACTCCCCCTCCCATTCCGTATCCGATCTCTCGGTCCTGGGCCTCCTCCACGGCCAGAGTGAGCAACACCGCAAGTTGGAGGAACAGCACCTCATATTCCGCTTGGGGAGTCTGCATCCTCCGGGCTTGAACATTGAATTTTCTCAATTCTGTTAACCCTTGCTGTCTCCTCCCCTACCCACCTCTCCCTCAGCCCTCGGGCCCTGGCATTTCCTCTCTCTCCATCTCCCTCCCCCACCCTAGTCGCACTAGCTTCTCATTTTCACACCACAAACAGCTTACAATGGCTTGTTCCCTTTATCATCGATACTTTTTTGCATATCTTTCATTCATTGTTCTTTATCTCTCCACATCACCATCTATATCTCTCGTTTCCCTGATCCTTGACCAGTCTGAAGAAGGGTCTCGACCCGAAATGTCGCCTATCTCCTTCGCTCCTTAGATGCTGCTGCACCCACTGAGTTTCTCCAGCCTTTTGTGTACCCTATCATTTTCCTTCCACTTCACAATTATGCACCACTTTGTGTTGGTCTATCACATAAAATCCCAATAAAATACATTTACGTTTGTGGTTGTAATGTGACAAAATGTGGAAAAGTTCAAGGAGTGTGAATACTTTTGCAAGCCACTGTATATCAGAGTGATGGCAAGAGTAAAGTATGGAGGAGAGAAGGAATTTCCCAAGGTCCAAAGAATACCACATCATCTGTGAAACACGGTGGTGGGGGTGTTATGGCCTGGGCATGTTTGGCTGCTGAAGGTACTGGCTCACTTATGTTCATTGATGACACAACTGCTGATAGTAGTAGCATAATGAATTCTGAAGTGTATAGACACATCCTATCTGCTCAAGTTCAAACAAATGCCTCAAAACCCATTGGCTGGCGGTTCATTCTACAACGACAATGATCCCAAACATACTGCTAAAGCAACAAAGGAGTTTTTCAAAACTAAAAAAATTGTCAATTCTTGAGTGGCCAAGTCAATCACAAGATCTGAACCCAATTGAGCAAGCCTTTTATATGCTGACGAAATAACTGAAGGGGACTAGCCCCCAAAACAAGCATAAGCTAAAGATGGCTGCAATACAGGCCTGGCCGAGCATCACCAGAGACGACACCCAGCAACTGGTGATATCCATGAATCACAAACTGTTATTGCATGCAAAGGATATGAAACAAAATACTAAACACGACTACTTTCATTTACATGATATTGCTGTGTCCCAAACATTATGTGCCCTGGAACAGGTCCTTCAGGCCAACTCCACTAGGATGCACACTTGCCTGTATTTGAACCGTATTCTTATAAACCTTTATGAAGTGGACTGAGCTGCTGGTAGAGGCAGGGACTATTACAACATGGATAGGAACGGTTTGGATATGCCAGGTGCAGGCTATTTGGTCAGCATGGACAGGTTAGGCCAAAGAGCCTGTTTCTCCATGATATAGCTCTGTGACTATGACCTCTTCCCCTACAGAGTCCCAGACAGCCCTGAAATGGGGGATCTATGTATAAACACTGCTGTAATTTCTACATTGGGAAACCAAAATATATAAAAATGGCCTTTATTAAAATCTGACAATCTGCACTTTAACCAAATGTGCTTTTTTTCTATTACAAATCTCAAATTGTGGAGTACAGAGGCAAATAAATAAATGATGCGTCTTTGTCCCAAACATTATGGAGGGCACGGTATATGAGAAAACGGAATCAGAACTGGGAGCACAGCAGGTTTTCTGAATTACATGCTTTCAATGTTTTCAATTGTGGAAAGTGCTCCATTTTCTTTAGGGAAAGAGTGCTCCTTTGAACAGATGGAGCACGTAAGAGAGATGCAGGAAAAAATGGCCCATTTGCACTTCAGCCTTGATAGCCATGTGGAAGAGCTGTCTGAGGATAAGAAAAAAAATGCGTCAGACAGGAATCTTGAACAGCTTCTGATTAATGTGAGTATGTTTATGTCGGATGTAAGGGTGTATATGCTGCAGAATGACAACAGCTGAAAATAACCTTTAATGTTGTCATACATATTCATGTGTATGTTAATGAGTTGTTGGTCAATATAAGCAGGGAATGCTGGGTAATAAATCTCTCTCTCATGATCCAGGCAACCAGTGTGTAAGTCTAGTTCTTCATTCTGCTGTCTGGAATATAACACCTTTGAAGCAACAGAATTAATAGATGTTGGAGAAAAATGCATCCATGACATCACATTGGAATTATTTCAGTTTGAGATTATTTATCGGCCCCTTATGACCCCTTCTCCTTCAGTTTTCCAGAGTCTTACATATGCATATTTGTTCACATCTTTTCCAAAATTGAGTTTTTGCCTCTTAAAATTAATGTAGAATTTAGCCTTCGATCTATATTGCACGTAATAACATTTTTTTAAAGGAACATTTTTTCCACATGCTTTAAATGGCTACAAGCAACAGGTTCAATTAATTTGATGATTTAATGTAATGCTCTGGATTCCCAGAAGATAAACCTATTCTTGCTTCAACATTGAATTTCATGGTACTCATACGTTTTAGCAACCCGCAATACTAAATGGATTGAACCTGGAGGAAATTTGAAATCCATTCTGGATGAAATCAAGCATTCATGAAACTGGTTATATTCAGCAGAATTATATTCAGATGTATTGAAGTTTAATATTTTGAGCCAACCAGCAATAAGACCATCTTGTAGAATGCACATGGAATCACGTTTCAGTTGCTGCCTTACAGTAAATGCACATAAGGATCTGCGCCGTGATTCAATAGAAAACATCAGTCCAATCTTGGCCTCAATACTACTTTCTAGCCCTTCGCTATGACCTAACCCATTTGAAGATCAAGGTTGTGCCAGCTTTTCCCTTGAATGTATTCATGACGTGTCTAGAGTTCTTTGGGGTAGAGAATTTTTAAGTTATTGCCCTTTTTTAAAAAAAACTGTCTTAAATAGGTCAGTTCATGTTCTGCAAAAATGTCTAGATTCCCCCCCTCACCGTCCAACGGCTCCCTGCTGTTTTTCCCCAATGAACCCAAATGGAAGAAATGAAGCCCACAACTGTAACCCACTTCTAGAGGTTCGGGTTGTGTGGTTGGGGCAGGATGGCTGATTGGGCTTTGAGAGGGTGTGCATGACATTTGTGCATTACTCCTTCAACCAAATATTCTCACACCGAGTGGTTCACCAACGCTGATTAAGCTGCTGCCTCCTTAGCTCCGAGCTCCTCCCATGGACTTGATTCTGAGTGTAGGGGGCAGAGCCGTAGGTCAGAGTATCGTCAGTAGTCAGGAATCTGCTGACCTGTGAGTACTATTTGCCAGTGGTACTGTACTGAGCTGCTGATCAAAGGCCCCAATGTGAGAAGTGGATAAACAACAAAATAATGTGCAGCACTGCATTCTCACTGGGAAAGAATGGATTGGGTCATTTGACTAGCTGTTCATCGGTTGTATTTTATGCAGTAATGTCTTGGCACATGTCTTCCAATGGGCAATCTCTGAGTTTATAGACCTCTTCATTGAGCTTTTTTGAGAAAGTTAATAACTTTAGTTGGAGAAGCCATAGTCACACTATGGACCTGGCGGCATTAAAATGAGATTACTTTGAGTGCTTTTCATTTTTTATGTTTTTCTCTGTATTAATTATATTTTTTCTATTTACAGTTGGAAGAGCTTAGTACCTCAATGTATCCTTTTACAATGATTTTTGTTAATGTTCATCTAATCTGTTACAAACTTAGAGCACAGCCCTGCTGATATTCAAATACCTACCACTATAAATCTTGTTGAGCAGCCCTTGGTCATTCAAGTGCTCATCCAGATGCTTCTTAAATGTAGTGAAATTATCAGCATCCTCCATCTTTTCAGGCAGAGTGTTCCAGATTCCTTGGTGCAAATATAATTCATCTGATCACTTCCAAACTTCTTACTCCTCACTGTAAACCTATCCTCTGATCTCAAACACTTAAGCCATAGAGAAACCTTTCTTCAAGTCAACTTTATTTGTCACATACACATACAAGATGTGCAGTGAAATGAAAGTGGCAATGCCTGCGGATTGTACAAAGCAACAGAACAGAACAGAACCAGTATTTACATTTTAGGGAAAAAAAAGACACAACAGTAAATTAGTCCCTGGTGAGATTAGAGTTAACAGTTCTAATGGCATGTGGGAAGAAACTCAGTGTCATCCTCTCTGTTTTTGCAGCGTGACAGCAGAGGCGCTTGCCTGACAGTAGCAGCTGGAACAGTCCGTTGATGGGGTGGTAGGGGTCCCTCATTTTCTTGCTGGCTCTGGATCTGCACCTCCTGGTGTATAGGTCCTGCAGGGGGATGAGTGTAGTTCCCATAATGCGTTCGGCCGAATGCACTACTCTCTGCAGAGCCTTATCAATGCCTGTCATAACTATCAGGTTTTCCACAGCAGTTACAAACAATAACACAAACTCCAGTCTCTTCTCATAACTGAACATCAAATGTAACCTGACTGAGATGATGCAATTAGGGAAGTTAAATAGGGAGAAGAACATTTACTGTAAATGGTGGGGTACCAATGAATGTTGATGAAAGTGGCAATATAGGATGGCGAAGAAGGGATCACAGGTTTGCTTATATAATATAAAAGTTGGGACATCATATTGCAACCATACAAAATACTGTTTAGACTACATTATTCAGGTGAGAATAATGTTTTAAGATAGCGATGGAAAAGGCCTGTTAAACTAATCTCCGTTCCCTGTATATCCAAGTGCCTAAAAGCAAGTTAAATGTCACTATTGTACTGCCTCCATCATCACACCTGGCACTCACTGTCATATGTGTAAAACCTTGCCCCGCTCACCTTAGAGCTAAGCCCTCTTGCTTGGACATTTCCACCCTGGTAAAAGGTTCTGACTGTCTACCCTATCTGTGCCTCTCATAATTCTAGATACTTTAAAGGGGATACAAAGGGGATTTTGTTTATTTTTACACAGGGTGATCTATATCTGATGGCGGTGATGTTGGAATCGGATACAGTAACTACGTTTAAGAGGCACTTGAATAAGCGAGGCATAGAATTATACTGACAATAGGATAAGAGGAGGAGGATGCAGTACTAGATGGAGCTTAATCTTATCCCTCCTACTGTGTGGTAACTAGAACTGTGCCCAATATTCCTGCAAAATACCAGTGCCGGAAGAACTAAATAGGTCAGGCAGCATCTGTGGATATTCAATGTTTTAGGTCAGGGCCCTTCTTCAGACTGATAGAGTAGGGGGGAGAAAGCTGGAAAAAAAAGAGGTAGGGTGGGACAAAGCCTGGCAAATGATAGGCAAATACAAGTGAGGGGAGAATCGATTGGCAGGGTGGTGTAAATACAAAGGCTAGAAGTGAAAAGGAGACATTAAGATGTCAAATAAGGAGAGAAGAGTGAAATGTAAAGCTAGAGAGAGGGATATGGGTGGAAAGGGACAGAGGAGGGGAAAGTGGGGAGGATAAAAGAGAAAAGGGGGACGGGAACTGGAGATGATTGTACAGAAGATGAGAAAAGAGCTGTGTTGCTGGTGGAGGAACTGGCCAGGGTGGGTGACACAGGACAGGGTGGGGGGGGGGGGGGGGGGAGCCAGGGGGTAGGGTTTACTTAAAATGAGAGAATTCAATGTTCATGACGTGGGGTTGTAAACTACCCAAATGGAATGTGAAGCTCACTCTGGCAATGGACGAAAAGTTCAATATGGGATTCTCAATCCACTGCACATTCGTGCTACTCCAGAAACAATCTCTTTGTCATGACCATGCATAAGAATCCTAAAGAAATATATTTATTTTCCTGCACGCAGGAATTTTAATACCAGTTGCTATGTTCCTTCTGAGGGAAAATCAATGTTCCAGGCTGATTCTTGTGGCTCTATTTCATAGCTGCAATTATGATTGTCTACTAAGCTACTTACAGGTGTTGGAATGAGGTCATGCAAGAGTTTAAACGGTTTAGCTATATGATTTTTCTATGATAGGAAGAAATTATCCTTGACAGAAATTAAGACAAAAACTACACTTGGCAGAAAATCAAGAACTGGCAAAAGATGATGAGTTGAAATCATCTCCATCATAGAAATAATCATGAGATGCCTAAGGGAAGATTGATCAATGAAGGCAGTGCCTGAAGAAAGAGATAGGATGCATCTTTTTTTATAAAGAAACCATATGAGGTGGGAGCAGATGTTAAAACTGCTAAGATTCCACAACATGCATACTTTTTTTGTCATTTTTCTTTCCTCCTGCTCTGCTTTGTATTCTTTGTTTTCCTTTACACACGTGACCCTTGGCAATACAATTCAACATGTGACCACTGGACATGCTGACCTATACCTGATTCTGCAACAAATCCCAGTCAAAGTAATTCAGCTCAGAAATGGGCCTTTTAGCCCACCATGTCAATGCCGCCACTGTGCCTATCTGCTATTAGGTCTTTTATACCTTGCTTATTCAAGTGCCTTCCTAGATATCTCCTAAATGCCATGGATCATATCTGCCTCCTGTGTCTTCAACACTGTGTGGAAAACATTCCCAGTCATATCCCCTTTACTTTTCCACCCTCTCACCTTAAACCTAGAAGACAAAGAGATTGCAAATGCTGGAATCTTGATCAAAACTAGAATACTGGAAGAACTCATCAGATCAAAGCAGCATCAGTGAAGGCAAAACGTGCAGGAGGACATTTTGGATCAGGACATATGGAAAAAGGAATATAGCCAGTATACAGCAGTACAGGAGGAGGCGATAACACTGAGGATATGGGTTACCTGCAATTGTAAAATTCAAAATGCATAGCATTGGGTTATAAGCTATCCAAGCGGAATGTTATTCTTCCAAGTTGTGTTTGGCCTCTCCGTTGTAATTAAGCCACGGATAGATGGGTCTCTGAGAGTGTGAAGGAAAGTTACTATGATGTTTTGAGATTATTGTTGTAGACAGGTGCTCCACTAAACAGCTGACTAAACTGTTTGCTTTCTTCAATGTAAAGGAGGCCACATCAGCACCACTAAATGCAGAGGAGCAGGGTGGAAGAGGTGAAATTACACATTTGTCTTACTTGAAAGGCCTGATTATGTCTAGAATAGTCATGAGAGCGTGGAGGAGACAGGTGTTATACCCCCTATAGTTGTAGTGAGAAGTGCCAGAGAATGGGAGGGAAAGGTGGGGAGAGATGAGAGGACCAGGTTCTCATGACAAGTAGACTACTCAGGCACTAGTCAGTGCAACAGAGAAAGATTTGAGAGGGATGCCCCAGTTCAGAGCAATAATTGTTCCACGTTGCCAGCAAAGACTTGCCACGTTGCCCAGCCCTTTCAAAAATCTCTCAATGCACAACCGAATGACAGAGCTTTTAACAAATGTTGGTCAGCGCCCATTCACAATTTGACAATTACTGTTCTTGAATTTTTATTCCAGCTACAGTGCCCTCCATAATGTTTGGGACAGAGACCCACCATTTATTTATTTGCCGCTGTACTCCACAATTTGAGATTTATAATAGAAAAAAATCACATGTGGTTAAAGTGTGGTTATGTGGCTAAAGTGCACATTATCAGATTTTATTAAAAGGGTATTTTTATACATTTTGGTTTCACAGTGTATAAATGAGCTGTGTTTATACATAGTCCCCTCATTTCAGGGTACCATAATGTTTGGGACACATGGCTTCACAGGTGTTTGTAATTGCTCAGGTGTGTTTAAATGCCGCCTCAATGCAGGTATGAGAGAGCTCTCAGCACTTAGTCTTTCAACCAGTCTTTCCATCACCTTTGGAAAATGTTATTGCTGTTTATCAACATGAGGACCAAAGTTCAGCCAATGAAAGTCAAATAAGCCATTATAAGCCTGAGAAACAAGAATAAAATTGTTAGAGACATGAGCCAAACTGGAACATCATTAAGAAGAAAGAGAGCACTGGTGAGCTTACTAATCACAAAGGGGCTGGCAGGCCAAGGAAGACCTCCACAGCTGATGAAAAATAATTCTCTATTATAAAGAAAAATCCCCAAACACCTGTCCAACAGATCAGAAACACTCTTCAGGAGTCAGATATCGATTAGTCAATGATCACTGTTCGCAGAAGACTTCATGAACAGAATTACAGAGGCTACACTGCAAGATGCAAACCACTGTTTAGCTGCAAAAATAGGATAGCCAGTTTACAGATTGCCAAGAAGTACTTAAAAGAGCAACCACTTTTCTGGAAAAAGGTCTTGTGGATAGATGAGACGGAGATTAACTTATATCAGAGCGATGGCAAGAGCAAAGTATGGAGGAGAGAAGGAACTGCCCAAGATCCAAAGAATACCACCTCATCTGTGAAACACGGTGGTGGGGTGTTATGGCCTGGGCATGTTTGGCTGCTGAAGGTACTGGCTCACTTATCTTCATTGATGATACAATTGCTGATGGTAGTTGCATAATGAATTCTGAAGTGTATGGACACATCCTATCTGCTCAAGTTCAAACAAATGCCTCAAAACTAATTGGCTGGTGGTTCATTCTACGACAATGATCCCAAACATACTGTTAAAGCAACAAAGGTCTTGAGTGGCCAAGTCAATCACCTGATCAATTGAGTATGCCTTTTATTTGCTGAAGAGAAAACTGAAGGGGACTAGTCCCCAAAAAAAGCAAAAGCTAAAGATGGCTGCAATACAGGCCTGGCAGCGCATCACCAGAGAAGACACCCAGCAACTGGTGGTCCATGAATCGCAGACTTCAAGCAGTCATTGCATGCAAAGGATATGCAACAAAATACTAAACATGACTACTTTAATTTACATGACATTGCTGTATCCCAAACATTATGGTGCCCTGAAATGGGGGGAACTATATATAAACACTGCTGTAATAAGCAAGTTCGGTATCTCCATAAACACAAGGAATCATGGGATTTGTCAAAGGTTATTCAGATTTAAACAAAAGCAAACGCAGCGCTGTATAAACTGTGTGTAAATTATTAACTATTCTACCAAGGAATTAATCTAGAATTCTGTCAACTCAATAGCTTCCTTTCTTGTTGTGCTTTTCACACACATGACTTACACAGTCCCAGTTATAGTTCAGTTCATTAATCTGCAACTATGAGATGTTCATCAAGTTAAATAATTTATTATTTTCATTTAATCCTTAATGCATTTGCTACTGGAATAAGAAAATATTACTTGTGTTTGAAACATTTTCTTATCTTTATTCATAATTTGTGTCTGAGGCAGGCAGTGAATGTATTAGTTGATGTGGGCTGATGTTTTACCTACAGATGGTGTGAATGTATCGTTAAGGCAAAGATTCATCTCTGAGGAAAACTAAGTACAGGGTTGGCCCTGTGAAGGAGCCGCCAATCCGATATAAGACGTTTAACTGTGAAATGCCTGCCCTTTAGTATTGGATAGATTGAGTGGAAGGTCAGTGTTGTTCCATGTTTGCGGTGGTTGCGATGCGTTTTCCCCAGCTATCTCGCCTAGTGCACGTTGACCAACACAGTTTGCCAGCCCTTGTTAACAGAGGGTCTTTGTGCAGGTGTTATCCAAAGCCCAAAGGTTTTGTGGAGTTCTGCGTTAGGATTGGGCACGCAGCGAGAGGGCTGTCAGATCAGATCAGCCCAGGTTGCCAAGTGGCCGAAGGGCGGAATTTAATGGGTCATTATTAAACGGTTCCATCTGTGCGGCATCGCCAGGTCTGCCTCTCCCAGATCCCTCACCCCAACTGTCGACAAAGTCTGACTGAGAAAATGCTCCCACACATATTACGGGTTGGCTCCGCGCTTGCCCACTCGCTAGGGCGGGCAGCGTCTTCTTCAAAGAGAGTGAGAACAGGTCCCGTCAGCTGGGGAGCTGTGACCCACTCCTGTGTGAAGCGTCGAGTTTGGCTGCGCTTCAAATGGCTGCAAATTCTCATAATTATCACCGCCAGTCACCCGGACCCTGCTCCCAACTGTGTGCCCTGACAGACTGGAACCAACCCCAGAGGTTAAATGGTCAGCATCTTTATTTAAGCCAACCCACCTCAAAAATTTAAGCAGCCTGTTCGAATCCAATCTGATCTTTCCAACCTACCCCGCACGCAGCACATTCTCCTCGTTTCCTTCAATCCAGGAAGGTTGTTTAGATAGGAATGTAAGGACTGTATCAAATTGGTTAACCACACAACTTGTAATTCGTGTAAATCAATATTGAATTTGAATGACTGTGACTTGGGCTGATAGAAACATAGAAACATAGAAATTAGGTGCAGGAGTAGGCCATTCAGCCCTTCGAGCCTGCACCGCCATTCAATATGATCATGGCTGATCATCCAACTTAGTATCCCGTACCTGCCTTCTCTCCATACCCTCTGATCCCCTTAGCCACAAGGGCCACATCCAACTCACTCTTAAATATAGCCAATGAACTGGCCTCAACTATCCTCTGTGGCAGAGAGTTCCAGAGACTCACCACTCTCTGTGTGAAAAAAGTCTTTCTCATCTCGGTCTTAAAGGATTTCCCCCTTATCCTTAAGCTGTGACCCCTTGTCCTGGACTTCCCCAACATCGGGAACAATCTTCCTGCATCTAGCCTGTCCAACCCCTTAAGAATTTTGTAAGTTTCTATAAGAGCCAGGGATATGATGCCAGGGATTTGATAATTGACAGGTTCATTCCAGACATTCTTGCGTTTTCAAGGCTGGTGCTGTATTGAGTCAATAATTTTAATAGATACAGTTGTGGATTTGTGCAGCCTGCAGTATGCTGTGGCCTACTGCTGACATATTTAATTGATACATTTATTTATAAATCTCATTGAAATGAATACGCAGGTTCGCACACACTCAGCTGGCGAGGATGTTTATCCCGAATGACCCATTACTTGAGTATGCGCAGTTGTAATACTGAACTCGCTTATTTCTACATTCTACAAAAATGGCCTTTATTAAAATCTGACAATGTGCACTTTAACAACATGTGGTAGTAGAGGCAGGGACTATTACAACATGGATAGGAACGGTTTGGATATGCCAGGTGCAGGCTATTTGGTCAGCATGGACAGGTTAGGCCAAAGAGCCTGTTTCTCCATGATATAGCTCTGTGACTATGACCTCTTCCCCTACAGAGTCCCAGACAGCCCTGAAATGGGGGATCTATGTATAAACACTGCTGTAATTTCTACATTGGGAAACCAAAATATATAAAAATGGCCTTTATTAAAATCTGACAATCTGCACTTTAACCAAATGTGCTTTTTTTCTATTACAAATCTCAAATTGTGGAGTACAGAGGCAAATAAATAAATGATGGGTCTTTGTCCAAAACATTATGGAGGGCACTGTATAAGGTTGCTCCACAGAGGAACCTTTAACTTTAGAAAGTAATGTTAGCAAATCAGGAAAGTATGCTGTAAATGAGACAATGTTAATCTTGTCTGCATCAGCACAAAACATTTCATCCAGAGTCATTCCTGTGAAAGTGCTTAAAATGTTTTCAAGCTTTTATTAAAATGTTTTAAGTATCGGCATTTTTTCTTTACCTCAATTCACTGCAAGTTTCAAATTCTCACCCCTCAGGTTTACAAAGTTAAGATTTTTCTATTAAAATTTCTACAAATATTTCTGAATATTATTGAGAGGATCAGCAGGTACACTACTGCATTTGTTTTCCTTTTGCGTTGATCTAATTCTGTAAAGTCTTTCTTAGGTAGAATTGATTTAAAATGTTAGTTTTTGATATTATATTCTTATACTGCATTAATACAAAAGATTGACTATCTTCCAAACAAACACATATCCTGTCCACTGGCCCATGAGTCAAAGAGTTTCTATTTCTTTACATATTCTTCTTCTGAGAATTATGGCATATTTGGAATTTTCTCCATAAATGCATCAATTTAAATTTTCTCCTAAAAGTCAACCAATTGACCAACTGCCCATCCATCACATTTGTGTTTTTGCTCCTGTGAAACACTCAATAAAATAACCGAATAAAATGTATAATGTTTTTGCATTATTTAATATTCAAAATCCCTTTAGTTTAATAGGTGACCTTCTCTTGCAATGAGAAAGATTGATGTTCTTGTTCATGGGTGCTGGGAGCATCATTTTAAATTGAGCATGAAAGTGACATGATTCAATGCAAGAAACTTTCTTAAATCTACACAAAGGAAACGCTAAAAAGTTATGAGTGGAGTGTTGGCCAAGGTTGAATGAGAGAACACATTTAAAGATGACAGGTCAGGAAACGGTTTGCATTTAAAGAAGTATTGCACAAGATTCAAAATAAATATTTCCTCTCGGACACAAAACATTTCCATGACAAACATCAGAAACTAAGGATAGTTTTAATTCTAAGGAAAAGGCTCTCAAATTGCCAGAAACAACAGTTAATCTGAGAATTTGGTATAATTTAGAACTAGGCATCAGAGGAAAAAACAATTGATAAAGAATATTGCTATGGACTGATGAGAAATGCAAAAGCAGGTTGTAAGAACATTTATTTGGAGGTAAAAAGAAAGACTAGTGAAGGCAAATGTGGATCCGTTCTGGCCAAAGATAGGATTTATAATGGGAAATATGAATCTGGCAGTGTAAGTAAACAGTTGCTTTGCATCGAAGATAGACACAAAATGCTGGAGTAACTCAGCGGGACAGGCAGCATCTCTGGAGAGAAGGAACGTGTGATGTTTCGGGTCAAGACCCATCAGACTGATGCCAGGGGAGTAGGCGGGACAGAAATAGAATGTAGTCGGAGACAGTGAGATTGGTGGGAGAATTGCTTTGCATCTGTTTTCACAGAAGACACAACAAACATAGTGGCAATATTAAGAATCAAGTGTCTGGTGAGAGTGAGGAATTGGAGAAACTGACCAGTTGTCAAAAAGTACTCCTGAAATCGGTTAAATTGATAGCTGATTAAATCCCAAGGATATGATGATTGGCATCCTTGATATTTTGGGCACCATAGGGCATTGGAAGGATGTGCGGGCTCGAGAGAGGGTCCAGAGGAGTTTTACAAGAATGATCCCAAGAATTATTAGGTTAACCGACAATGAGCGTTTGTCGGCACTGGGCCTGTACTCGCTGGAGTTTAAGAGAGTTCAAGAGACATTTATTATCACATGCACCAATTGGTACAGTAAGATTTGAATTACCATACAGCCATATGAATAAAAAAGAACACATACCCGATAGAATTTAACACGAACATCCTCACCATTCATTAGAAGAATCAAAGGGGTCTCATAGAAACACAGAATAGTGAAAGGGTTGATAGAGTGGATGTGGAGAGCATGTTTCCACTAGTGGGAGAGTCTAGGACTAAAGGTCATAGCCTCAGAATTAAAGAACGTTCTTTTAGGAAACATAGAAAGATAGAAAATAGGTGCAGGAATAGGCCATTCGGCCCTTCGAGCCTGCACCATCATTCAATATGATCATGGCTGATCATTCAACTCGGTATCCTGTACCTGCCTTCCCTCCATACCCCCTGATCCCTTTAGCCACAAGGGCCACATATAACTCCCTCTTAAATATAGCCAATGAACTGGCCTCAACTACCTTCTGTGGCTGAGAATTCCAGAGACTCGCCACTCTCTGTGTGAAAAATGTTTTCCTCATCTTGGTCCTAAAGGAATTCCCCCTTATCCTTAAATTGTGACCCTTTGCCACAGAAAGCTGTGGAGGTCAGGTCAGTGGATATTTTTAAGGCAGCGATAGATAGATTCTTGATTAGTACAGGTATCAGAGGTTATGGGGAGAAGGCAGGAGAATGGAGTTAGGAGGGAGAGATAGATCAGCCATGATTGAATGGTGGAGTAGACTTGATGGGCCGAATGGCCTAATTCTACTCCTATCCCTTGTGTATTGAAGAGGTTTCTTTAGTGAGAATGGGTGCTGTAGTTGACATCTTACAGGGTTTAATAATTACTTATTGATTTGGTTAGTGTAAGTATTGCAAATGTTACCTCCACTATTTTAAAAAGTGAGAAAATGTTGTCCTTGGTAGGGAAAATGATGGAATATATTATGAAAGGGATATTGGCAGTAATATCCTGAAAAGATAAAGAATGCTTCTAGACAGCAAGTAAGGCCTCAACTATATAAACAATATGGTTCAGGTGAGCCAAAGTCGTTTTTCATATGCTGACAATATTAACATAGGTAGGATTGCAAATACAGATGATTCTACTATAATCTGTTAGTTGTGTTCCTAAGAAACCTTGTTATGGAAAATGAAAACAATTGTGTCAATGGGGAACATTGTGGATAGAGTTTCAGACTTACAACAAGTTATTTTTCCTGCAGGATTCTCAAAAATAAAGGGTTTTTAAAGTTATATGTTTAGTTTTGTTACAGTAAGCTAAAATATACAAAAGGCTGTATGTTACTTTGACAAAAGTTGCACGATTCCGATGGCCACCCCAGTGAAAACACCAGCTGTCATCTTAAGACCCTGATTACTGCTGAGAGGCGACATGGAAACAGTTTTTTCCCCCTAGAACGTTTTTTTTTGTGAGTCAATTTCTAAACTAACTTGTGAGTGGCTTTCCAGTTCCTGATCTGAATCCAGTTACAATCAATTCATCAAACGCAATACAAATAGTGTTCCCTGATTTTCAGTTCAGTTTATTATCATGTGTACTGTGGCACAGTGAAAAGCTTTTGTTGCTAACCATTCAGCAGATAGACAATACATGATTGCAATCGATCCAGCATGAAAAGAATCACCAATTGCATTATATCCAATTTCTGTTAAGGAAACTGGTTTTATAGCACAACTACCCATACAGAGGAGAATGTAACAAGACTCAGTTATTGTTTTTTTTAGAGATACAGCGTGGAAACAGGCCCTTCGGTCCACCGTGTCCACACCGACCAGCGATCCCCGTACGTTAACACTATCCTACACACACTAGGGACAATTTAGTTATACCTGTACGGTTTTGGAGTGTGGGAGGAAACTGAAGATCTCTGAGAAAACCCACACGGTAATCGGGTGAACGTACAAACTCTGTACAGACAGCACCCAGATCCAGTAGTCAGGATCGAACCTGGGTCTCCGGCGCTGCAAGGCAGCAACTCTACCGATGCAACACCATGCTGCTCTAAACTTGATGGGGATATGGGCAAGCTGATTGAATGGGCAAAAACATGGAGATGGAAAGTAGAATCATATAGCTTGGAAAGAGGCCCATTGGTCCAACTTGCCCACATGTATTTTCTATGTTTCTATCCACTTTGATGCACAAAGTACTTGTCAAATGGTGAGATGTAGTATTGATGGTCACACGCATCTGTGTGCTCATGAACAATGTACACAAGAAGGGCAGACTGAAAGCTCAATATTCAAGAGTATGAAATCTCGAGCATGTCAGGGGAGGGGGGTCCCCAGGGAAACGTGAGGCATTACATTTTGGGAAATCTAACATGGGGAGGACCTACACAATGAATGGTAGGGCCCTGGGGAGTGTTGTAGAGTAGAGGGATCTAGGAGTACAGGTGCATGGTTCCTTGATGGTGGTCAAAAAAACTTTTGGCACTTTGGCTTTCATCAGTCAGAGTATTAAGTATAGAAGTTGGGAGGTCATGTTGCAGTTGTATAAGACGTTAGTGAGGCCGCATTTAGAATATTATGCTCAGTTCTGGGCACCATGTTAAGGGAAAGATGTTGTCAAGCTGGAAAAGGTTCAGAGAAGATTTACGAGGATGTTGCCAGGTGCCTAGATCCTCCAGGGAGAGGTTGAGTAGGCTGGGGCTACTCCTTGGAGTGCAGGAGGATGAGGAGTGATCCCGACCCCGCCACCACGGGCCCGACCTCCCACCGCCCTCTCCCCGGAATAGCGACCTCATACTCACCCCCACTCGCTTCACCGGGTGACCAAGGCCTCCTGCCAAGTGACACCAATATCCTCATACGCTGCTCGACCGCCGGCTCCCTGCCCGTGTCTCGGTCGGCGCCGCTGACAGAGCGACCCACAGCCGCGATCCCGAGTCCCTGCCCGCCCCCCATCCCGGTCCCTACCCTCCTTAGGCTGTGAGCCGCGCAGCTTTTTCGTTCAAGTTCGTGACACAACTCACGGAACTATCTGAATTTTTAACTATTGTGTAAAAATATTATATAAATCATACCTGAAACTCGCCAAGACCAAAGCCTGCACATTTTTTAAAAATGTGAGAAAAACGTCCAATTTTCCGAGTAGTCATTGTCCAACCAATGCACGTTTGACATTGAGATCGGACGAAATTGACCGAAATTGACCAATCCCGCACTTTGTTTTATGGTCGCTAGGCAGCGAGGAAGCTGGGATCATGGCTGCCTCCTCATTACATCAAAACATTAGCAAGGTTCCTAAGGAATAACGGTAATGTTAACCTTGCTGATCATCTTGTTTTTCAATTGATTTATCTTTATAAAGTTATGATGTGAACTGTTAAATAAAAATGATAAATAACAAATGTAGCGTTAGGGTTAGGGTCAGTCAGTCAGTCTGTCAGTCGGTCGGTCGGTCAGTAGGTCAGTCTGTAGGTTGGTCGGTGCTGTGGAGGATCGGTTGGGCTGTTGGGCGTTCGGATGGCCGTTGGGTGCTGTGAGTGATCGATCAGCCTGTCGGTAGGCCGCTGTTGCAGCAAGCGAGCGAGCGAGCAGGCGGACTGACGGAGCCGGCGCTATGGGGGTGCTGAAGGCAGCCTGGGTGGTGTGCAGGGCAGTGCTGCTCCCCACCATCATCACCACGATAATCCAGAAGTGCGTGCTGGCCGAGGTGGATGAGCTGCAGGGCCACACGTATGGAGACTGCAGCCGATCCCAAAGCAGCTCCAGCAGTGGGCAGCTCTGGACGGGAAGTGAGTTAGGGTTAGGGTTAGGCATTTTCCTGTCAGTGGAAGATGCCTTAGCCTTCTCCCAGCCTGGCACTGCCCCAGTCCCACTATGGCCGTGACACCCACTCTGCACACTGACAGTCAGTGGGGTTCAGTAAATGGGGGAACCCAGAGGAACTGCCCTCACCCATTAATTAGGCTGGTTCAGGAGCCAGACCTCTGCGGCAGTCTCATTCAAAATACACACTCACAATTATATTCATTATATTATTTTTATATAATATAATTATACATAATTATATATGATTACAGTCATATTCATATGTAATAATATAATAATATATGGTTTAAATAGACCACAGCACGGAATTAGGCTCCCCATGGTGTAATATGGGCATTGGACACTAGATAGCGCTTATTTTTTCTATCTCATTTTCTAATTAGATTAATTAATAAATATGCAGCTTTTGGCACTGACGAGTTGTGACTTCCTTCTCAATTATAATTTATCCAAATCTGTGCCAAATTTCATGTAGTTCCGAGACATGGATCACGACAGTTAAATTCTAGATACATTTTTGATGCTCGGCCCACAGCCTACTGTGACGTACTGTATTACGTTCTGTGATACCAGGAAGGAGGCAGTGAAAATTGATGAAAACCCTGCAGTCCTAACTAAAAATGAAAATACTTGCCATCTAAAATCTTTTATTAGGTCAGTCATTTAGAGTTTACCTACTTCCTCACCCCGCACTCCCTCCCCCAACACCCCTGCGCCCCACACACACCCCCCTCCCACCCCCACACACACACCCCTCCCCTACACACACACACTCGCCTATACATACCCCTCCCCAAAAACCCCCTCTCCCTCCTCCTGCATCCTCCCTCCCCCAGCCCCCCCCCCCCCCCCTCGCTCAACAATGCTCGCTGCACTCTCCCCCCCTCCCCCCTGCATGCACCTGGCCATCACAACACGCCCCTCCCCTACACACACACCCGCCCATACACAGCCCTCCCAACAACCCCTCCTCCCCCCCACACACACCCGGCCAACACAAGAACTCTGCACTCATTCCCCATCGCAATATTCCAGCACTCACCTTGCCTGTAGTTGAAAAGCCCGCTGCCTCTGTGGGTTTGGAGCCACCATTGGAAAAGAGATCTGCCTCTGGGACAATTCGTGGCCAACAGTTTAGTGCCCATGAGGAGCAAAGTCAAGTCAAAGTCAAAAGAGTCAAAGTCAAAAGAGTTTATTGTCATGTGTCCCTGACAGGATAATGAAATTCTTTCTTTGCATAGCACAACAGAACATAGTAGGCATTGACTACAGTTATATACTTAAATACACACATTAATTAATAAATCAATAAAGTGCAAATAACAGATGGAGGGGTATTAACGTTCAGAGTTTTGTCCGAGCCAGGTTTAATAGCCTGATGGCTGTGGGGAAGTAGCTATTCCTGAACCGGGTTGTTGCAGTTCTCAGGCTCCTGTACCTTCTACCCGAAGGTAGCAGGGGGATGAGTGTGTGGCCAGGGTGGTGTGGGTCCTTGATGATGCTGCCAGCCTTTTTGAGGCAGTGACTGTGGTAGGGATGGAAGGGAGGTCAGAGCCAATAATGGACTGGGCAGTGTTTACTACTTTTTGTAGTCTTTTCCTCTCCAGGGCACTCAAGTTGCCGAACCAAGCCACGATGCAACCAGTCAGCAAGCTCTCTACTGTGCACCTGTAGAAGTTAGAGAGAGTCCTCCTTGACAGACCGACTCTCCGTAATCTTCTCAGGAAGTAGAGGCGCTGATGAGCTTTCTTAATAATTGCATCTGTGTTCTCGGACCAGGAAAGATCTTCACAGATGTGCACACCCAGGAATTTGAAGCTCTTGACCCTTTCAACCATCGACCCGTTGATATAAACAGGACTGTGGGTCCCCATCCTACTCCTTCCAACGTCCACAATCAGTTCCTTGGTTTTGCTGGTGTTGAGGCCAGGTTATTGTGCTGGCACCATATGGACAGTCGCTCGATCTCCCTTCTGTACTCTGACTCATCCCCATCAGTGATATGTCCCACAACAGTGGTGTCGTCAGCGAACTTGATGATGGAGTTCGCACTGTGGCCGGCTACGCAGTCATGAGTATAGAGTGAGTACAGCAGGGGGCTGAGCACGCAGCCTTGAGGTGCTCCCGTGCTGATTGTTATCGAGTCTGACACATTTCCACCAATACGAACAGACTGTGGTCTGTGAATGAGGAAGTCGAGGATCCAATTGCAGAGGGATGCGCAGAGACCCAGTTCTGCAAGTTTGGTGACCAGCTTGGAGGGGATGATTGTGTTAAATGCCGAGCTGTAGTCAATGAATAACAGCCTGACATATGAGTTTTTGTTGTCCAAGTGGTCCAGAGCGGAGTGGAGGGCCAGCGAGATCGCGTCCACCGTTGATCTGTTGTGGCGGTAAGCGAACTGCAGTGGGTCCAGGTTTTTGTCGAGGTAGGAGTTGATTTGTGCCAGGATCAACCTCTCGAAGCACTTCATCACCACAGGCGTTAGTGCCACAGGCAGAATATTGGGGGTTCGAGCCCAACCTCTGGGGCCCTTGTGTCACATTTAGTTCAGAGATACAGTGCCCTTCGGCCCACCGAGTCCGCACTGACCAGCGATCCCCCGCACACTTACCCACACACGCTAGGGACAATTTATACTTATGCCAAGCCTATCATGCAAGAGTTATGGTTAGGGTTAAGACTAGGGTTAGGGTTTGTATAAATTGTCCCTAGCGTGTGTGGGATAGTGTGTGAGTATGCGCTGGTCGCAGGCTGGGTCCACAATTGGGGAGCATTGGGTAAAAAGGGGGTGGAGGGGTGGTTGGAGAATGGGAGAAGGGAGGGAGAGGGAGAGAAAGGGGTGTGAGGGAGGAGTGGAGAAGGGGGAGAAGTGTGGAGCGGGGAAAAACTGAGGAAGAGGGGGAAGGGAAGACGGGTGGGGGGGTAGTGGAGAAGGAGGAATGGGCCGGGAGGGGGGGGAAGAGGAGGGTGGAGGGGAGAGGGGAATTCAGTCAACTCTCACTGAATTCATCCCTGTGAAAAGTTAGAGACGGTGATTGGATCTGGAAGCGGACCAATACATCTGTAAATAAAACGGAACGACTCAGACATCTTTTCATTTGCACAATTGATTTTATTGTATTAATTTTAATATATTAATGTTTAATATCCATGCATTGAAGGATGAATATTTTACAGCCCATCTGTGGCCCCTAACCCTAACCGGGCATCACCCACAGGACAGCATACGTCAGCGTGTATGTCGTACAACTTGACGGTTTACGGGTGTCAGTCACTGATGCTCTCAGTCGCCGATAAAATCTCAAATTGGGAAAGGCCCTGTACTGCTATCCAAATGTACCGCTATTTCATCTTTTATAATAGACTCCAGCATCTTCCCCACCACCGATGTCAGACTAACTGGTCTATAATTACGTTTTATCTCTCCCATCATTCTTAAAAAGTGGGATAACATTAGCTACCCTCCACTCCACAGGAACTGATCCTGAATCTTTAGAACATTGGAAAATTATTACCAATGCGTCCACAATTTCTGGAGCCATTTCCTTAATTACCCTGGGATGCAGACCATCAGGCCTGGGGATTTATCAGCCTTCAGTCCCATCAGTTTACCCAACACCATTTCCTGCCTGATGTGGATTTCCTTCAGTCACGCCAGATCCTCTGGCCATTAGTACATCAGGAAGATTGTTTGTGTCTTCCTTAGTGAAGGCAAATCCAATGTACCTGTTCAACTCATCTGCCATTTCCTTGTTTCCCATAATAAATTCACCTTTTCAGTCTTCAAGGGTCCAACTTTGGCCTTAACTATTTTTTTCCTCTTCGCATACCTAAAGAATACTATATTCCTGGCTAGCTTACTTTCGTAGCTCATATTTTCTCCCCGTATTGCCTTTTTAGTAATCTTCTGTTGCTCTTTAAACGTTACCCAATCCTCTGGCTGCCCGCTCATCTTTGTTATGTTATAGTTCTCTTTTATTTTTATCATCCCTTGTCAGCCACGGTCACCCCTTACTCCCTTTGGAATCTTTCTTCCTATTTGGAATGAACTGCTCCTGCACCTTCTGTATTATTCTCAGAAATCCCTGCCATTGTTGTTCCACTGTCATCCCTGCTAGGGACTCTTTCCAGTCAACTTTGGCCAGCTCCTCCCTCATGGCTCCATAGTCCCCTTTGCTCAACTGTAATACTGACACTTCCGATATTCCCTTCTCCCTCTCAAATTGTAGATTAAAACTTATCATATTATTGTCACTACCTCCTAATGGCTCCTTTACCTCGAATTCACTTATCAAACAGGATTCATTACGCAACACTAAATCCAGAATTGCCTTCTCCCTGGTAGGCTCCAGGTCTGCTCTAAGAATCCATCACGGTGACACTCCACAAACTCCCTTTCTTGGGGTCAAGTACCAACCTGATTTTCCCAGTCTACCTGAATGTTGAAATCTCCCATAACAACCATAGTATTACCTTTACTACATGCCAATTTTAACTCTTGATTCAATTTGCACCCTATAACTAGGCTACTATTTGGGGGCTTGTAGATGTCCTATTATGGATTTTTACCCTTACAATTCCTCAGTTTGATCCATACTGACTCTACATCTCCTGAATCTATATCACCCCTCGCTAGAGACTGAATTTCATTTCTCACCAACAGAGCTACCCTACCCCCTCTGCCCACCTGCCTGCCTTTTTGATAGGACGTATACCCTTGAATATTCAGTTCCCAGCCCTGGTCCTCTTGCAGCCATGTCTCTGTAGTTCCCTCAACATCATACTTGCCAATTTCTAACTGAGCCTCAAGCTCGTCCACTTTATTTCTTATATTTCGTGCATTAATATAGGACACTTTAACTTTGGTATTCACCTCCCCTCTCACACCGGTCACTATTGACCCTGACCTTACTCTCTTATCCCTTCTCGAACTTTCATTCCCATTAATTCGAGTCTTTTGTAACTTTTCCAGTACTTGCTTTCCCTTTAACTCTATCTTCATACTCCCAATTTACTCCACTACTCATGGAGAAACTGTCCGAAGTAGTGCCATCAAATGGCACTGTAGATGCACGTTCTTGTGGAAGGACTGAGTGAGGTTTAGAAGGCGTGGTGGGCATCCACTTGTCTCCAATACCTGGTAGAGCCACATCTGCAGACAGAATCGAAAGCTTTTGCAAGAAGGCCAATCTTTCTCCAAGTTTGAAGCAAACTTCCACATGTGGAACAGCTGTTGAGGAACAACTTCCTGTGGCTCTGGAACAGATCAGCGAGGCTCAATCTCATTGGTCAGTAGAAAAACAGCTGGAGGAACTCTGCGGGTCAGGCAACATATGTGGAGGGAATGGACAGATGATAGTTTAGATCACGGCCCTTCAAAACTCCATTCTAGTCTCCATTCACCAGGTCAGTTAACGAGGACAGCCGATAGCAGAGGTTGATGATCACCATGGACTGGAATAACATATGGTTGAAGATCCCAAAGGCCAATCTTGCTCCACGTTCTACGTGACCGTCCACACCTGGCGCTGGATAAGCTGTTGAGGAACAACCTGTGGGATTTCTTGTGGCCCCGGATCTCCTCCAGATGTTGTGAAGGGGGGAAACATGAAACATCTGCCGACTGATGTGGTCGCCAGCTGTTTATGAGGAACTTTCCCTCCAAAGACTTGCAGGAAAATGCCACTGGGGCAGATGATGAGTCCGAGCCAGACGAGTTTGACAAATTTCTTCAACACCGTGGATTCTCACGTATAACAGATCGCTGCCGGTTGTACTGGGAAATGTTGACGATGAAATCCCAAATACAAATGAGAGCGCGGGCAAGTTGGCTAATGGCTCTTAAAAGGCCATTGTTGGAAGGAACGAGAAAATCCGGTGCGGGCCCCACCGGTGTGGTTCATATCCGATGGTGGTTTTACACGAATGGCGCTCGAGTTCCTGACGTTCATTTTATCTTAGTTTAATTTAGTATAGTTTAGATTAGTTTAGTTTAGATTAATTTAGTTTAGTTTATATTGTCATGCGTACTGAGGCTTTTGTTGCATGCTGTCCAATCCCTCTTGGGGTTGCACGGGAGAATTCACGGCGTTTAAGAAATGTATCAGACTCGTCCAGCCCTGACTCATCATCTGCCCCAGTTGGGACTTGGCGTTTGTGATCATCAACCTCTGCTACCTGCTGTCGTCGGAAACTGACCTGTTAAATGGAGACAAGAATGGAGTCATGAAAGGTCACGATCCAAAACATCGTCTGTCCATTCCCTCCACAGATGCTGCCAGACCCGCTGAGTTCCTCCAGTTCCTCCAGCTGCTTTTCTTCTTTTTTTTTTTTTGTTTTTTTGTTTTTTTTGTTTTTTTTGTTTTTTTTGTTTGTTTATTTTTGTTAGAAGTAAGTACAGTAGTCTGGTACTTAAGTACCTAATATATAATACATAAATACATATTTTCATTCTTGTACAACTTCATATTTTTGGTGCAATAATAAAAGAACAGTGAGAGAAAAGAGAAATAAAGAGTGTCGGAATAGATAGACAAGCAAGTAGAAACAGAAAGTAAAAAAAATAAAGGACAGAGGTGAGAAGTTAAAAGATTGAAAGAAAAGGAAAAAGTAATAAGAAATGAAAGATTAGGAGAGATCTACCTATCTCAATTTTTGCCCATTCGTCACCCAGTTCTGAACCATTTAATTTCTAAGGTTATGTTATGTTGCACCATATGCTTGTATAAAGTTGATAAACGGAGACCAAATCTTTAAGAATTGGTCTACTTTGCCTAGTAAGAGGAATCTCATTTCTTCAAGATGTAGCGTTTCAGACATATTTGAGATCCACATTTTGAATGTTGGCGTAGGTGCGTTTTTCCAAAATTTAAGTATAAGTTTTTTCGCTGTTATTAGACCATAATTAAGAAAGGCTTCTTGGAATATAGTTAGTTTACTTCCCTCTTCCATTGATCCAAAGATAATCAATTCAGTATTGGGGTTCAATTTTGTGTTAAATAGTTTTGTAAAAATTCCAAAAATTTCATTCCAAAATGTATACAGTTTTGTACAAGAGACAAAGGAATGTGCTATAGTGGCATTTTGAGTTAGACATTTGTCGCAGATGGGGGAAACATTTGAAAATATTTTATTCAGTCTTGTTTTCGAATAATATAATCTATGTAAAATTTTAAATTGAATTAGGTTATGTCTTACATTCATTGAACATTTGTTTACATATAATAGATTTTTATCCCATCTATCGTTCGGAATTTTTATCAATAACTGCTTTTCTTCTGACCGAGATTAAACCTCACCGATCTCCGACAAGATCTCGGTCTGGAAGCACATCTCAGTCACGGTCTCCCACGGCATCGTCTTCAAGGCCGGTCGCAGAGCGGTCCAGGGGCGCTGGATCTACTTGGAGCCAACCTGACCTGTAGATGTTTGTGCGTAGCTGGACTTGCGGGGACTTAGCACCGGTGAGTGTAACCGCGAACACAATTTTACTTCGGAGTCACGTGAGTGACTACGTGAAGAAGCCCCGCCTGGCGCTGGAACGGCATTACGTCGACGCTGACGGCAGAAGCAAGAGTTGCAGAGCGCAGCTCCTCGCAGCGGCCGGAACGGACCCGCAGGTAAGTGTAAGGAAAAAAGGGGACGTTCTAAAAATGACGTTACGCTGGTAAAACCAGCAAAGGAGAAAGTAAAAGTTAAAATCAGAGTCACGCTGGCGTACTGATTTAGCCAGATAATGGAAAAGAAAAATGGAGAAGTCTCAAAGGAAAATTTCGCGGGTAAAAAGATCGTCCCGGGGTGAAGCTAAAGAATCGGGACAAGAGTTTAGTGCGGATCCGGTTCCGATACGGTGGCCGCTGATTCACCGTTAGTGAGACTATAATTTCTCCAGAAATACAAACCACGGAGGAAAATGTTCCTAGAAAAAGTAAAAAGAAATCCGTGAGGCCCGTGGTTTCTGATAATGACTCTGATAATGAAAGTCCTCCGGATAATAAAGCTATATGGCTAAAAATGGAACATATGGAGAAAGTGCTCCAAAATATAATGAGACAAGGGTCACAGTACCCAGAAGTTTCCCAAAATGACACTGAGGGGTTTGAATATACAGAATATGGCTATGTGCTAAATTGGGAATTTGAAACTCCGGACCCAGGATTAAGGGCGGAGGAAGTCTCATTGGATATAATTCCAAGTGTATCAGGGCTGCAAAAGACAGACCCTGCAAGTGGTGATGTGGATTATGAGTGCACACCACGAATAAAAAAGAGGAGGCCAGATGTGCCTGAGATGGCAAAAGATTTTGCTATACCTGAAGGAAGTGGTGAGGCTATGGAAGAAAACCTAGCTGCCAGTATTAATTATATGGTATCTCACCAACTTCAAGATTCTGTGATGATTGAAACAGCAGAATTATATAAAACCACCGGAAAATTGCACCTCATTGAAGGTACCTACGGTTAATCCGTCTATATGGACGCCTATGACTCCAGGCATGAGAGGACAAGAAATAAGATTTCAAAGAATCCTCAAATTGATTTCTGCTGCCATTACTGCTTTTGGAAGGCAAATGGAGGGGTTGGAGATGGATAAAATCCAAAAAGATACTTTGGACTTATTATGCAATTCCTTCTATGAAATTAATTGTATGAGGAAAAATTGCGATTCGTCCCATATTTCATCCAAGGTTTGCAGGTCTGTGTCGATCAAGTGGTGTTCAAGCTCCTGGTTATCTATTTGGAGAAAACCTGCCTAAACAAATAAGAGAAATGGATGAAGAGGCTAAATCTATTAGCCACATGAGACCTTTCGTCTTTGGACAAAAAAGGTATTTTTCGTCAAGAAGGGGATTTGATTTTGGAAACAGAAGCAGGAGTATGATAAGAAAATATTATCATCCGACACAGCCTAATATTCACCCGTATACGGGGAGAAGGAGACCACCACGTTCATATGGAGAGGTACAAAAAATTTATTCTATGCTTAAAGAAACTGTGGACAAATCTCCAGTTGGAGGGAGATTACAAATGTTTAATGATGAATGGCTTGCCATCACATCTGATCGGTTTATTTTACAAACAGTTTCAGGAGCTACTATTACATTCAAAGAAGGTGTTAATTCTCCGGTACAAAATAAACCTGCTTATGGTTTCATGTTTTCTGCAATTGAAGAGGCAGAAATTAATGTGGAAATTGACAAATTGTTTAAAAAAGGTGTTATTGAAAAAACTGTTGAACATGAGCATCAATTTGTGTCAAATGTATTTCCAAGAAATAAAAAAGATGGTGGTTGCAGAATTATTCTGGACCTTACAAATCTTAATAAATTTGTCGAATATAAACATTTTAAAATGGAAACATTTAACACTGCAAGACATTTGATATCAGCAGGTTGTTATATGGCTACAATTGATTTAAAGGATGCGTACTATTCAGTATCAATACATCAGTTCTTTCGAAGGTATTTAAAATTTAATTGGCTGGGACAGCTGTGGCAATTCAAAGCTTTACCAAATGGGTTAAGTTCAGCTCCCAGGCTCTTTACAAAGCTGTTGAAACCAGCTTTAGCACAATTAAGAGCACAAAAGCACATCATTATGGCTTATCTGGATGACATTTTAATCATCAATAGTAATCAGGAATCAGCTGAAAAATCAGTTTCAGCAACTAAAACTTTATTTGAGAAGTTAGGTTTCTTGATTCATCCAATTAAGTCCAAGCTGCAGCCAGCACAGTCAATTAACTATTTGGGGTTTGTGATTAACTCAGTTACTATGTTAGTAACTTTGCCAACAGATAAGATTGATGATATTTTAGTGACCTGTAGGGGTCTCATTCACAAACCTTATCCCTCCATCCGAGAAGTAGCAAAGGTTATTGGTAAATTAGTAGTAGCATTTCCTGCAGTAGAATTTGGTCCATTACATTACCAAAACCTTCAAAGGGACAAAATAAGAGCTCTAAAAAAGAGAGCAGGCCATTTTGATAGGCCTATGCAATTAACAAAAGAAGCTTTATTGGAATTACAATGGTGGATTGAAAATGTCCCACAAGCTGCTAAAAACATTCTGATACAGCAGCCTGAAGTAATTTTACAAACAGATGCTAGTGCTCTCGGATGGGGGGGCGACAGATTCATTCACCAGCTGTGGGGGCAGATGGACTGTCCAAGAGGAAATGTTTCTCCAAACATATGGTATTAACTATTTAGAATTATTGGGTGCATTTTATGGGTTTGAAGGCATATTGTTCTACAAAAAAGAATCTGCATGTACTGATACGATTAGACAATAAAACAGCTGTTGCATATATTAATCACATGGGTGGAGTCAGATCGGTATCATGTGATTGTTTGGTCAATCAGATATGGCAATGGTGTATTAAGCACCAAATTTGGATTTCGGCAAATTACATCCCAGGTAAAGACAATGTGGTGGCAGACAATAGATCAAGGATGTTTAAAGACAACACAGAATGGATGTTGAACCCAGTATTTTTCAGTAAAATTGTGACTCAATATGGGTTACCAGACATTGATCTGTTTGCATCAAGACTAAATCATCAATTGCCTAAATATGTGTCTTGGGAACCTGATCCAGATGCAGTAGCAGTAGATGCTTTTTCACTAAACTGGGGGAATATGTTCTTTTATGCTTTTCCGCCATTTGCTCTGGTTCAGCAATGTCTGAAGAAAATAGAACAAGATTCTGCCACAGGATTATTGGTGATTCCAAATTGGCCGACACAACCATGGTTCCCATTGATGTTAAACATGATTAAAGAACCATATATGTCAATTCCTAGCAGCAGTGATTTATTGATAAAACCAGTAACCAAAGAAATTCATCCATTACATGCTTATATGAATTTGTTAATCTGCAGGTTTTGACCAGACCACTACAGGAGCTTGGATTGTCGGATAGAACTATGGATATTATAGTCGCATCATGGCGAGATAGCACTCAGAGACAATATATGACACATATAAAGAAATGGGAAAAATTTTGCAGACAGTCAAATATATCCTATCATACTGTGAACATTGCAAACATATTGGAGTTCCTTGCCGAGTTGCATTTTGAACAACACTTAAGTTATAGTGCCATTAATAGTGCACGTAGTGCCTTATCATCTTATTTAGGAAAAATCTCTGACCAGAAATCAATTGGATCACATCCATTAATATCCAGATTTATGAAAGGAATCTTTAACAAAAATCCACCCAAACCAAAATATACAGAAATTTGGGATGTTAGCATTGTACTTACCTTACTTAGGCAATGGACTCCAATCGAAGTTTTGTCATTGGAAAAGTTAACATTTAAATTAGTAATGTTAATAGCATTGGTTTCAGCTCAAAGGGTGCAAACATTACAAATGTTACGTTTAGACTGTATGCATGTGACTGCAGATAACATTGTTTACGATCTGATCAAACAAAGCAGACCAGGGAGAACTGGAGCGAAGGTAATGTTTCAAGCTTATCCCATTGATCCAACGTTGTGTGTAGTTAAACATTTGAATCAATATGTAAAAGTTACCAAAACTCTTTGAGGTGATGAAAAAACATTAATGATTACGCACAAGAAACCACACACAAAAGCTTCAGTGCAAACAATCTCAAGGTGATTAAAACAGGTGTTACTTTTAGCAGGAGTAGACACTGATGTGCTCAAATCTCACTCCACCAGGGCAGCAGCTACATCCGCGGCGAAGTTACAGGACGTACCACTCGAACATATTTTAGAAACCGCAGGGTGGTGTAAAGAAGAAACTTTTTCAAAGTTCTACAATAAACCTGTTCACACAATGACAGGCTTTGGACACGCGGTGTTGGGTTCACTATAATCACCTGCTTTGTTTCACTATTAATTGATATTATCAATTATGTTATCACTTATATCTTTTATCACTTTGTAATGGTTCCCTCAGGTGTAAAAAGAGGGTTATTATATGTTTTATCATTAAAAGATTTATGGAAAGAACTAAAACTAGTCTGGTTTTTCTCATGTATGTGTTGACCTAGCCGGACTGTCGTATGGAGAATTCCCTCAATCCCTTCATGAAAAACACAGAAGCTTCAAAATCTTCATGTAGTCACTCACGTGACTCCGAAGTAAAATAGTAAGATTAAACGAGAACTTACCAGTTCGAAGTTTGATCTTTATTTTATGAGGAGTAACGATGAGGGATTACGTGCCCTCCACTCCACACCCTCATAAAATAAATGATCATCTGGTAGTTCTAAATCTATGATGAGCCTTACTATCTTACTCCAGCTATTGTGTTCTGTGTTTTTCATGCCGCTGCTTTGAAGTATGCCGTTCCAGCGCCAGGCGGGGCTTCTTCACGTAATCCCTCATCGTTACTCCTCATAAAATAAAGATCAAACTTCGAACTGGTAAGTTCTCATTTAATCTTACTATTAATGCAGCAGAATGACACAATAAAGAGACTCCCCACCCTCACCCCCCTTAATTCCCCCCTCGCTCCTCTGGACATGGCGGGTGGGAAGGAAGGAGTGACCCCTGAGAGGATATTTATTAAATTGAGAAAGGGGCGATGTCTTTGGCCTTGGTCTTTGGTCGTGTCCGGCCGGTGAAGCCTCACTGACCAGTGGGATGACCAGAGCGATGGGTTGTGTCTTGAAGGATCCCTGGCGGGCGGGGACGCGCGTCGAGGTTCTTCCCCGGCCACTGCGGACGCTGTCTGGACAGCGCCGCCTTTTATAGACACCGCCATGTCCCGCCCCCCTCGCTGACCATTGGACCTTGCATCGGCCACGGCGTTGGGTCATGGGGTGCAAAGATTATAGAGGAGAACCCTAACCCTAACCCGCTATAATCTTTGATGGGGTGGACAGTCGGTCCGATTGGCGGAGACCGCTGTCCGTCTGCGGGAAAACTTCAGCGCGCCAAGCAAAGCTCGTGCGAAGCCATTGTCCGCTCGCTTCGGCCACGAGCCCGCGTGACCCCCACTGGCGCCAAGCCGGACACTGAGGGAAATAATGGAGAAAAATCTTCCTCACGTGTCCCTCATCTCAGATGAGGGACATGTAAGGAAGATTTTGTGGGACCATTGGTCACTGAGGGAATGAAGGACACTGAGGGTCCGTTGGTCACTGAGGGACTGCCAGACTGAGGGTCATTGAGGGAGCACCGGACACTGGCCAATGTTGAGGGACCGAGGGACACTTGAGAGACAATAGACAATAGGTAGCAATGTTACAAAACTTTGAGATTTAAAAAATCAAGTCTGCAATTTATCCCATCAGATAAAGCATAAAAAGAAGTTTAATGACACCTAATTCACTTTCATATCTTCAGTATTAAAACAGTTATGGCCATTTTCATACTCAGAAATTAGCATCTTGTTCCCTATTGCTTTTCCATTGACTTAAGACAAAAGCTGTGATCAAGGCAGTCAAAAGCCCATAACTTTCTGAAAAATTAAGAGAACTGAATGAAATTTTCAGTTATTATAGATTGAAGCATTCTGAAACAAATATGAAACAATCTTACTTGGATGACCTGAAATTAAAGCATATAATTAGTTAGTTACCTAATTGTAGCTAATTACAAAATTCAATTACTAGATCTAAACATCTATCCATTTCTTAAGAAAAGGTTGTCATTTTTAAAAAGCCTAAGTGTCCAAATAACATTCACACAATAATTCACAATATAACATGATTTTTAAATCTCATTGTCATGAATTTATAGGCCAAATGGAAGGAATTTTGTGTTTAATTCCCGTAAATTAATGGCCATTTAAATCATCTTGCAAGTGAGTTTTTGTGGAATGCGATGGATTGGAACGTTGCGGCTTGCGGTGAATTTAACCCCCAGTCGGCAGGAAATATATTGCCGGTTCGTATATTTTTTTAGTCACCTTTTCGCAACATGAAATTTTGATCAAAGGCTTCCTAAGAAGCACGTTCTTATGTAAAAATAAACTGTGCACCTTCTTTTGTCCCCTACGTAAGATCCGTCCCGCTGTCGGCGTTGACGGCATTAAAATATGATTTTTAATTTACTCATGCTTTTAATTTTTCCAGCGCTAATTTTAATAAACTTAATAAAACGGCAGTCAAAGCGATTTTTCTTCAGCAACTAAAAAGCCTGTTCAAAATTGATTTGAATAGTCTGAAGAAAAATCGCATTTTAAACCCGCCCCCCTCTCAAAGGCTCCAAAGGCGCGCACACGGGCAGTGGCAGAACTACAGCGCCGCTAAAGATAAGTTTTGTAACCTACCTAAATTGAGGGGACGAGGGACATTGAGGGGATTGAGGGACCATTGAGGGAATGAGGGACATTGAGGGGATTGAGGGACCATTGAGGGGATGAGGGACATTGAAGGGATTGAGGGAGCATTGAGGGGATTGAGGGAGCATTGAGGGGATTGAGGGAGCATTGAGGGTATTGAGGGACCATTGAGGGGATGAGGGAGCATTGAGGGTATTGAGGGACCATTGAGGGGATGAGGGACCATTGAGGGGATTGAGGGACCATTGAGGGAATGAGGGACATTGAGGGGATGAGGGACATTGAAGGGATTGAGGGACATTGAGGGGATGAGGGAGCATTGAGGGGATTGAGGGACCATTGAGGGGATGAGGGACCATTGAGGGGATGAGGGACATTGAGGGGATGAGGGACATTGAAGGGATGAGGAGCATTGAGGGGATTGAGGGAGCATTGAGGGGATTGAGGGAGCATTGAGGGGATTGAGGGAGCATTGAGGGGATTGAGGGAGCATTGAGGGTATTGAGGGACCATTGAGGGGATGAGGGACCATTGAGGGGATGAGGGACATTGAGGGGATTGAGGGACCATTGAGGGGATGAGGGACTGCAGCTCATTGAGTGTCTGGTGGATGCTATGGGAATGAGGACACTGAGGGACAGACGATGCTGAGGGATTTGGGGACATTGAGGGGATGAGGGGCCATCTCCCGAGGGTGACCCCTCGAACAAGGGAAGGTCCACTCTCCCAGGGGGCGACATGAGTTCAGGGAAAAAGGGAGATGTTGGTACTACTGCATATAACACTAGCAATATTGGTTTATCCCCAAAGAACTGCAGATGTCGGTTTACAAAACAAGACACAAAGTACTGGAGTAACACAGCCGGTCAATCTACAAAAAAAGTACAGAGTGAGAAGGAGATGTTGCTCCGCCTGTGGTGCAGATTTCTGTACCGTTCGCCTCACAGCAGCAGGAAGAAGAAGGAATGACCAGTCTGTTTGTTAAATTTGTTATGAAGGCCAACATGCCATTCACTTTCTTCACTGCCTGCTGTACCTGCATGCTTACTTTCAGTGACTGATGAACAAGGACACCCAGATCTTGTTGTACTTCCCTTTTTCCTAACTTGACACCATTCAGATAATAATGTGCCTTCTTGCCCTTGCCACCAAGTGGATAATCTCACATTTATCCACATTAAACTGTATCTGCCCACTCACCCAACCTGTCCAATTCACCCTGCATCCTCATAGCATTGAGGATGCAGGGTGACTTGGACATTCCAGTGAATACAAGCCCAGTTGACTCATTCTTTCATCATATGTCAGTCCCGCCATCCCGGGAATTAACCTGTTGAATCTACGCTACACTCCCTCAATAGCAAGAATGTCCTACCTCAAATTAGACGACCAAAACTGCGCACAATACCACATACACACAGCAAAATATCCTTCCTTTCATACGGGTGCTGTGTTTATCAACCAGGTTTGGTGTACAGATTACAAATACTAGAGGACATAGCTTTCAGGTGAGAGGGGGCGAGGTTTAAAAGAGATATGCGGGGCAACTTTTTTACACATTGAGTGGTGGTGGTGGTGGTGGTGGAGGCAGATACGATAGTAAGTAAATAAGTAAGTAAGTTTATTGGCCAAGTATTCACATACAAGGAATTTGCCTTGATGCTCCGCCCACAAGTAACAACATGACATACAGTGACAGTTGCGAATGACTCAAAAAACACTAAACATTAATAATAATAAAACATTAATGATAAAACACCATTGATCAAGCATGTGAACCAACAAAATACCAGAACAAAGGGAGGCTACAGATTTTTGACTGTTGAGTAGAGCAACTACTCTTGGCAGCTTTGACAATCCGGAGTCGCATTCCAGAGGGAAGTGATTCAAAGAGTTTGTTGCCAGGGTGAGATGTGGGTGGTGGGTGTGGGCGGTGGGTGTGGGTGTGGGCGGTGGGTGTGGGCGGTGGGTGTGGGCAGTGGGTGTGGGCGTGGGGTGTGGGTGGTGGGTGTAGGCGGTGGGTGTGGGTGTGGGCGGTGGGTGTGGGCGGTGGGTGTGGGCGGTGGGTGTGGGTGTGGGCAGTGGGTGTGGGCAGTGGGTGTGGGTGTGGGCGATGGTGTGGGCGGAGGTGGCTGCGGGAGGCCCTACAGCAGCCGGGCGTGCGGGCAGATGAGCGGGCGGATCGAGCGTTGCCCGCAGCAGCTGCACGGCCCAAGAAAGGGGGAAGTAAAATTAGCAATTGCATTCGGAAATAAGATAAAAACCCAGCCTGGTCAAAAGGGCGACAGTGGTGTAGCGGGTAGAGCTGCTCTCTCACAATGCTGGAGATCCAGATTCAATCCTGACCTCAGTCGCTGTCTGTGTGGAGTTTGCACGTCCACCCTGTGACCGTGTGGGCGTTCTGGTTTCCTCCCACAACGATGGCCATGTAGAATTGGACCATCGTTGCCTGTGGCAAATTGTGGTGATTAAGAGGCTTTTAGACGGCCTCATGGATATGCAGGGGATTGAGGGATATGAGTTGTGCTCAGGTAGATAAGAGTTGGTCTTCGCATCATGTTTGACACAGACACTGTGGGCTGAATGGCCTGTTCTTGTGCTGTACTGTTCTATGTTCCAGATTCTAGCAGAGAAGCGAATGCTTGATGGGATGGTGTGTTGGTATGGGCGGTGGATGTGGGCGGTGGGTGTGGGTGGTGGGTGTGGGTGGTGGGTGTGGGTGTGGGTGCGGGCGGTGGGTGCGGGTGGTGGGTGCGGGCGGTGGGTGTGGACGGGTGGGCGGTGGGTGTGGGTGGTGGGTGTGGGCGGTGGGTGTGGGCGGTGGGTGTGGGTGGTGGGTGTGGGTGTGGGTGCGGGCGGTGGGTGCGGGTGGTGGGTGTGGACGGTGGGCGGTCTGGTGTGGGTGGTGGGTGCGGGTGGTGGGTGCGGGCGGTGGGTGTGGACGTGGGCGGTGGGTGTGGGCGGTGGGTGTGGGCGGTGGGTGCGGGCGGTGGGTGTGGACGGTGGGCGGTGGGTGTGGGCGGTGGGTGTGGGCGGTGGGTGTGGGCGGTGGGTGTGGGCGGTGGGTGTGGGCGGTGGGTGTGGGCGGTGGGTGTGGGCGGTGGGTGTGGGCGGTGGGTGTGGGTTGGTGGGTGTGGTCGGTGGGTGTGGTCGGTGGGTGTGGTCGGTGGGTGTGGGTGGTGGGTGGGGTGTGGGTGGTGGGTGTGGGTGTGGCGGTGGGTGTGGGCGGTAGGTGTGGATGTGGGCGTGGGTGTGGGCAGTGGGTGTGGGCGTGGGGTGGGCGGTGGGTGTGGGTGGTGGGTGTGGGTGTGGGTGTGGGCGGTGGGTGTGGGCGGTGGGTGTGGCGCTGGGTGTGGGAGTGGGCGGTGGGTGTAGGCGGTGGGTGTGGGTGTGGGCGGTGGGTGTGGGCGGTGGGTGTGGGCGGTGGGTGTGGGTGTGGGCAGTGGGTGTGGGCAGTGGGTGTGGGCAGTGGGTGTGGGTGTGGGCGGTGGGTGTGGGTGTGGGCGATGGTGTGGGCGGAGGTGGCTGCGGGAGGCCCTACAGCAGCCGGGCGTGCGGGCGGATGAGCGGGCGGATCGAGCGTTGCCCGCAGCAGTTGCACGGCCCAAGAAAGGGGGAAGTAAAATTAGCAATTGCATTCGGAAATAAGATAAAAACCCAGCCTGGTCAAAAGGGCGACAGTGGTGTAGCGGGTAGAGCTGCTCTCTCACAATGCTGGAGATCCAGATTCAATCCTGACCTCAGTCGCTGTCTGTGTGGAGTTTGCACGTCCACCCTGTGACCGTGTGGGCGTTCTGGTTTCCTCCCACATCCCAAAGGCATGCGGATCAGTGGATTAATTGGCCACTGTAGGATGGGTGGTCGGCACAGACTCGGTGGGCCGAAGAGCCTGTTGCCGTGCCGAATGACTCTCACTCTATGCTTGCATCTCTTGGTATCCAACCTGTTGCTCTGCCTGTTTTAATTACCTACACTGTGAATCTCGTCAACATCCAAAATGTATTCTATAACTAATAATGGTTAAAGAACAATATTATCTGTTCATGCTAATTCTATAAATAGAAACATAGAAACATAGAAATTAGGTGCAGGAGTAGGCCATTCAGCCCTTCGAGCCTGCACCGCCATTCAATATGATCATGGCTGATCATCCAACTCAGTATCCCGTACCTGCCTTCTCTCCATACCCTCTGATCCCCTTAGCCACAAGGGCCACATCCAACTCACTCTTAAATATAGCCAATGAACTGGCCTCAACTACCCTCTGTGGCAGAGAGTTCCAGAGACTCACCACTCTCTGTGTGAAGAAAGTCTTTCTCATCTCGGTCTTAAAGGATTTCCCCCTTATCCTTAAGCTGTGACCCCTTGTCCTGGACTTCCCCAACATCGGAACAATCTTCCTGCATCTAGCCTGTCCAACCCCTTAAGAATTTTGTAAGTTTCTATAAGATCCCCTCTTAATCTCCTAAATTCCAGAGAGTATAAACCAAGTCTATCCAGTCTTTCTTCATAAGACAGTCCTGACATCCCAGGAATCAGTCTGGTGAACCTTCTCTGCACTCCCTCTATGGCAATAATGTCCTTCCTCAGATTTGGAGACCAAAACTGCACGCAATACTCCAGGTGTGGTCTCACCAAGACCCTGTACAACTGAAGTAGAACCTCCCTGCTCCTGTACTCAAATCCTTTTGCTATGAAAGCTAACATACCATTCGCTTTTTTCACTGCCTGCTGCACCTGCATGCCTACTTTCAATGACTGGTGTACCATGACACCCAGGTCTCGCTGCATCTCCCCTTTTCCTAATCGGCCACCATTTAAATAATATTCCTGCTTTCCTGTTTTTGCCACCAAGTGGATAACCTCACATTTATCCACATTATACTGCATCTGCCAAACATTTGCCCACTCACCCAGCCTATCCAAAGTCACCTTGCAGTCTCCTAGCATCCTCCTCACAGCGAACACTGCCCCCCAGCTTAGTGTCATCCGCAAACTTGGAGATATTGCCTTCAATTCCCTCATCCAGATCATTAATATATATTGTAAATAGCTGGGGTCCCAGCACTGAGCCCTGCGGTACCCCACTAGTTACTGCCTGCCATTGTGAAAAGGACCCGTTTACTCCTACTCTTTGCTTCCTGTTTGCCAGCCAGTTCTCTATCCACATCAATACTGAACCCCTAATACCGTATGCTTTAAGTTTGTATACTAATCTCTTATGTGGGACCCTTGTCGAAAGCCTTCTGGAAGTCCAGATATACCACATCCACTGGTTCTCCCTTATCCACGCTACTAGTTACATCCTCGAAAAATTCCACAAGATTCGTCAGACATGATTTACCTTTTGTAAATCCATGCTGACTTTGTCCAATGATTTCACCACTTTCCAAATGTGCTGCTATCCCATCTTTAATAACTGACTCTAGCAGTTTCCCCACTACCGATGTTAGACTAACTGGTCTGTAATTCCCCGTTTTCTCTCTCCCTCCCTTCTTAAAAAGAGGGGTTACATTTGCTACCCGCCAATCCTCAGGAACTACTCCAGAATCTAAAGAGTTTTGAAAGATTATCACTAATGCATCCACTATTTCCTGAGCTACTTCCTTAAGTACTCTGGGATGCAGCCTATCTGGCCCTGGGGATTTATCGGCCTTTAATCTATTCAATTTACCCAACACCACTTCCCGACTGACCTGGATTTCACTCAATTCCTCCTTTGACCCACAGTCCCCTGCTATTTTCAGGCAGATTATTTATGTCTTCCTTAGTGAAGACGGAACCAAAGTAGTTATTCAATTGGTCCGCCATATCCTTGTTCCCCATGATCAACTCACCTGTTTCTGACTGCAAGGGACCTACATTTGTTTTAACTAACCTCTTTCTCTTCACATATCTATAAAAACTTTTGCAGTCAGTTTTTTATGTTCCCTGCCAGTTTTCTTTCATAATCTATTTTTTCCTTTCCTAATTAAAGCCCTTTGTCCTCCTCTGCTGGTCTCTGAATTTCTCCCAGTCCTCTGGTATGCTGCTTTTTTCTGGCTACTTTGTACGCATCATCCTTTGCTTTGATACTATCCCTGATTTCCCTTGTTATCCACGGATGCACTACCTTCCCCGATTTATTCTTTTGCCAAACTGGGATGAACAATTTTTGTAGTTCATCCATGCAATCTTTAAATGTCTTCCATTGTATATCCACCGTCAACCCTTTTAGAATTAATTGCCAGTCAATCTTGGCCAATTCACGTCTCATACCCTCAAAGTTACCTTTCTTTAAGTTCAGAACCATTGTTTCTGAATTAACAATGTCACTCTCCATCCTAATGAAGAACTCAGCAATGAAGTGAGCAACAGAAAGATAAGTAAATACCCACATTTGTTGAATAATCATCCTATTATTTTAGTTTGCCAATTTCAAAGGAGTCTCTGTATTGATTTCCAGCACACCAGTAATCACCATAGTTTATTAAATATTACATTATATCTGAGATGTCTCAGTATTAATGAGGTTTTAAAATGCAAGCACCATCTGGAACATTTTCATTAGGGTCTGAAATTAAACCAAGTCGTATCTAATTTGTCAAGCAGATGAGCAACCAACTGTGCATTGATGTCCTGATACCATTATGCGGGTGAATTTGTTGCCAGCTATGAAATCTAACCTTAGAACCTTAACCTTAGATGCAGCATGGTTGCGCGGCGGTAGAATTGCTGCCTCACAGCGCCAGAGACCTGGGTTCATTCCCAACTACGGGTGCTCTCTGTACGGTGTTTGTACGTTCTTCCTGTGACCATGTGGGTTTTCTCTAGGAGCTCTGGTTTTCTCCCAAATTTTGCAACTCACCTACAAATTAGTGACAATTTAAAGTGGCCGATTAATGTCAATTGCATATGCAGGCGCTCTCTGATTTAGATAAACTAGGCACTTAAGCAATTCTTTAACCTCACTGCTGCCCATGTGGTGAATCTGTGGAATTTGTTGCCACAGAAAGCTGTGGAGGCCGTCTATTGATATTTTTGAGGCAGAGATGGATAGATTCTTGATTATGTCTTGGGTTTCAGGGGTTATGGGGAGAAGGTGGGAGAATGGGGTCAGGAGGGAGAGATAGATCAGCCATGATTGAATTGCAAAGTAGACTTAATGGGCTGAATGGCCTTATTCTGTTCCAATCACTTATGACCTTATGTGGTCTCCGTGTTGGAACTCCACATTGTGTCAGTGTCAAATTGTTTCGACATATATCTCTTCGGCCTAGAACTAATTGTGCCTTGTTTATCAATTTGAATCTTCATGTGGTCAGTCTTGATTTAATGAAAAATAGAATTTGCTGGTCAGCAGAGATTGACTCCAGCACACAAGCCAAGATTGAGCAGAGAGTCACCGACCTTAAATTAGATTACCCAACTGTAACAACCCCACCGGACAATCATCACTCACATCACAAAGGTTCGGTAAAAATGAGTTCAACTTTAAGGGCCTGTCCCACTTACGTGTCCTTGGCACGCAAATTATGAGACCTCGTGGTCGCGTTGAGCTGCGATCGTCTTGCGAAGGTCGGGCGCGATTCCATGCGTACGCAGAGCCCTCTGGAGTGCGTGACGTAATTTGAAGATGGACACAAAGCTGGAGTAACTCAGCGGGACCGGCAGCATCTCTGGAGAGAAGCAATGAGTGACGTTTCGTGTCGAGACTCTTCTTCAGTCTGAAAAGAAGGGTCTTGACCCGAAACGTCACCCATTGCTTCTCTCCAGAGATGCTGCCGGTCCCGTTGAGTTACTCCTGCATTTTGTGTCTATCTTCAATTTTCTTGGCCCTGCTCTGGGAATAGGTGGGGGCGGATCCGGACCGCAACGGCCGTGAGCCCCAGGCTGAGTTCGGCGATCATTTACCTGCTTCTGCTGCTGTTGAAGGTGAGACGATGCGTCGCGCCAGGGTCTTGGGCCCGTCCCACTTTGGCCGTCAGTTCCGCTACAGGCCGCTGGCGCGCAAAGATTTCGTTCACTAAATTTCGGAGCGGCGGGCGATATCACGCACAACTACATAACCGTCCGCGTTTCTAAGTGGGACTGGCCCCGCGCGGCCATATAATGCCCGTATGCCTCAACGCGACCACAAGGTCGCGTAATTTGCGTGCCAAGGACACATAAGTGGGGCAGGCCCTTCAAGTTTAGTCTGAAGCTGTTTGTTCTGGTTCTCGACTCCCCCAACATTGGGAACATGTTTCCTGCCTCTAGCGTTTCCAAACCTTTAACAATCTTACTTGTTTCAATAAGATCTCCTCTCATCCTTCTAAACTCCAGAGTGTACAAGCCCAGCCACTCCATTCTCTCAGCATATGACAGTCCCGCCATCCTGGGAATTAACCTTGTAAACCTACGCTGCACTCCCTCAATAGCAAGAATGTTCCTCCTCAAATTAGGGGATCAAAACGGCACACAATACTCCAGATGTGGTCTCACTAGGGCCCTGTACAACTGCAGAAGGACCTATATTGACTCCTCTTGTTATAAAGGCCAACATGCCATTCGCTTTCTTTGCTGCCTGCTGTACCTGCATGCTTACTTTCATAGACTAATGTACAAGAACCCCCAGATCCCGTTGTACGTCCCCTTTTCCCAATTTGACGCCATTTATATAGTAATCTGCCTTCCTGTTTTTGATACCAAAGTGGATAACTGCACATTTACCCACATTAAACTTCATCTGCCATGCATCTGCCCACTCCCCCAACCTGTCCAAGTCACCCTGCATTCTCACAGCACAATCTCATAGCATCTCACAATCTACTCCTTGTTCAACGAGGCCAGCAATCACAGATATATCTACCAGTGCATAATCCATATCCCTCCAATCCCTGCTTTTCTGAATGCCACTGTCATATCTGTCTCAACCACCAACCCTGGCAGCATGTTCCAGGCACTCACCACCTTCTGTGTAAAAAAGTTGCCCCGCACAACTCTTTCAAACTTTGCCCTTCTCACCTTAAATCTTTGATTCTAGCATTTCAATATTGGCTGGATCATAATAAGGCCCAGGAGTGCTGAGGGCAATTGATCCACCAGAATTATCCTCCGGTATAGAGTCACAGAGTCATGCAGTGCAGAAACTGGAAAGATCCCGATCTAAGTTTGGAAAGATTCTGGTCTAGCTGAGATCATGGACCATGAAGGTATTTGGGAAGCTACTCCAATAGTTTTAAAGCATTCTTCCCTGCTGGAAACATTGATTAACTTCTTCCATGAGAAGATTATTTAAAGTAAGAACTTAAGATTGTAGAGTAGTAGAAGTAGGAATCTCCACAGCACAGTAGTATCATGGGTGATCTAATCTTGACCTCAGCTCCCTTCGGCCCACCCAGTCTGCGCCCGCCAGCAACCCCCGCACACTAACACTATCTTACACACACTAGGGACAATTTTACATTTATACCAAGCCAATTTTACTTCGGAGTCACGTGAGTGATTTCGTGAAGAAGACCCGCCAGGCCGCATGCGCATCAGTGCGCCAGCTCCTGGAGCTGATGAGAAACCATGTAATTTATTGTGGTATTCAGACTCCAGGTAAGTAAAAGCTTTCACTGGGGTTCGAGTCCGTGCTGGCCTGTACGTTATCTATCGATCGCTAGCATGGAAAAAACAGGGAAGGGAAAGCTGCGAGTCGCAACCAGCCACGGCAGCTCAGGCATGGAAGCCCTGCCTCATATCCCTGTACAGTCGCTAGCTACAGTAGAGTTAGTGACTGCAGACTTAGTGCTACACAGCACAGAGCCAGCGCCATTAGGGCGCAAGGCACCTGAAAAGTCTGCTAGGCCCACGGAGTCGGGGGATGATTCCTCACCGGGGCTGGATAGAGTGTGTTCACGCCTATCCCAAGTAGAGGAGCTGTTGCATACAGTCCTCCAGAGAACTTCACTTCAAGAGAAGGAGTGTCAGCGCTCGGAAAAAGAGGCGCCAGCAGCAACAGTGCTGCCAGATAACCTTTTTACTTTTGAAGGGAGTGCAATGGGCCAGATCAATCCTGAGCCCGAATCTGATAGGGAAGTTCAGCCAGGGGAAACGGAGTTACCAGATGTTCCACCACTGGCACTACAATTTGCTGTCCCATCAGGAGCAGGGGAGCCGCTAGGTGAAGAGCTGGCTACCACAATAAATTACACGGTTTCTCATCAGCTACAGGAGCTTACTGTGGATGAGGCAGCCAAAAAACATGAGCCTCCAAGCAACTGTGAGTTGTTAAAAGTTCCTACTGCGAATCAGGTTATATGGGGTCATATGAGACCCGGATGCGAAGTCAAGAGATTAAAATACAGAGGATCCTAAAATGATTGGCTGCTGGCATTACGGTGTTCGCAAGAACAATGGATGGTAGTTATGTGACCAGAACACACCATGTGGCTCTAGGGTTGCTTTGTAAGCCAGCAAATATCCAACCACCTGATCTGCTGTTTGGCGCAGACCTTACCAAGCAGGTCAAAGAAATAAATGAAGACGCATAAACAATGAGCCTGATGAGATCAATGATGCCCGGCACACCGCTGAATAGAAAGTATCCTTACAGAACCACCTTAGCGTCCGGGGCTACACCAGGGACAAGCCGGTCCTCAGCGCAGGGGCGCGGATGGTACCCTTCGGCTGTAGCATGAGCAACCATGGGGGCCACTGCTAGAGGCTGGAGTCAGCAGGGTGCACCGGTTACCAGAGAGGTAGGTGGACCTGGTTCTAATAAAAACATATTAAATGTAACACAGAAAAAAGTTGGTGGTAGATTATGGCTTTTTTATGATGAATGGAAGCAGCTTACTTCAGATCTGTTTATCAGGAGTGCTGATTCAAGGGTTTTGGATTGAATTCATTCCAAATGGTGATTTACCTCTCCAACATGTTCCTAGCAGAACACTTTATTTTTCACAAACAGAGGTAATAGATGTTCAAGCTGAACTCGTAAAATTATGTAACAAAGGTGTAATTGAGAAGACGGTTCATCAAGTCCATCAATTTGTGTCAAATATCTCTCCCCGTCCCAAAAAGGACGGAGGATGCAGTATCATTTTGGATCTGACAAAATTAAATCCATTTGTACTCTATAGACACTTAAAAATGGAAATTTTGGTTACCGCCAAGCAACTGATTTCCAGAGGTTGTTATATGGCAACCATAGATCTGAAAGATGCTTACTACTCGGTGCCTGTTCATTGCGAGCATAGAAAGTATTATAAATTCATTTGGATGAATCAATTATGGCAGTTTAAGGCACTGCCGAATGGGTTAACCTCAGCTCCTAGAGTATTTACTGCATTGTTAAAACCAATTTTGGGGCTACTTAGAGGTCAGGGCCATGTAATTATGGCCTATCTGGATGATATTTTAATTATCGGACAAACAAAAAAGTTAGCTGAAACATCAGTGGCAATTGTCAAATTCACACTTGAAAAACTGGGGTTTGTTATTCATTTGGAAAAATCTAAATTGACACCAATTACCACAATTGATTATTTGGGGTTCACAATTGACTCATTTAAAATGGTAATTACCTTGCCCAGGGAGAAAAGTGTAGAGCTAATTGAAGATTGTATAAAGTTTTTAAACAAACATCAATCTTCAATTAGACAAGTGGTAAGGCTGCTTGGGAAAATGGTAGCAGCCTTTCCAGCAGTCCAATTTGGGCCTTTGCATTATCAGCAATTACAAAGAGCAACGGAACAGGCACTCATGGTACAATTGGGTCATTATGATAGGCCCATGCAATTATCAGCAGAAGCAATTACTGATATTTTATGGTGGATCCAACATGTCTCCAGTAGTTTCAGCACAGTGGTGCTAGAACAACCTTCCATGGTCTTACAGATTGATGTCAGTGCACTCGGGTGGGGTGCCACGGATACAACTTCAAGTTTTGGAGGAAGATGGAGAATGGAAGAAGCTTTGCTTCTGCAGACATGGGGAATAAACCATTTAGAGCTTTTAGGAGCATTTTATGGGCTCAAGGCTTATTGTTCTAACAAAAGCAGTCCGCATGTTCAGCTCCAAATTGATAACACTACGGCAGTTGCATATGTTAATCACATGGGTGGTATCAAGTTGGTATCTTATGATAGACTGGCAAACCAGACTGGATCTGGTGTATTGACAAACACATTTGGCTCTCAGCTATATATCTGCTAGGGAAATTCAATACTGTGGCAGACACCAGGTCATGAAAGTTCCATGACAACATAGAGTGGATGTTGAATCGGGATGTGTTCAAAGAGATCATTGTCAAATACGGAACGCCAGATGTCGACTTGTTTGCATCCAGACTTAACCGCCAGCTTCGCAAATATGTGTCATGGGAACCAGATTCTGGGGCAGTAGCGAATAACGCTTTCTCGCTGAATTGGGGTGGTATGTGTGTATATATATGCATTTCCACCGTTCTGTCTCATAAATCGTTGTCTACTTAAAATCGAACAGGATGATGCTTCAGGGGTACTGGTGATACCCGGCTGACCTACCCAGCCATGGTATCCTTTGATCCTGCAGCTGATGACACAACCCCTGATGGCTGTTCCCAAACAAAGGGATTTATTGGTGCATCCGGTAACTGGTGAATGCCATCTGTTGTATAACGTATTGATTTGTTAATTTGCAGATTCTAAGAAGGCCATATCTGGGGCATGGATTGTCGGGTCGAACTGTGGACATGCTTACTGTATCTTGGAGATCGAGTACTCAAAAGCAGTATATTTGGTATGTAAATAAATGGGACGTTTACTGTGTACAAAATAATATTGACTATTGTACCGCAAGTATTTCACAAGTTCTGGAGTTTCTGTCAACCCTCTACTATGATGAAGGACTAAGTTATTTGGGATGTGAGTATGGTCCTCAGAATACTACGTGAGTGGTTTCCTGTCTCATCTTTGTCTTTGACCAAAATCACCATGAAGGTGGCCATGCCTATGGCATTGGTTTCAACACAAAGTGTACAGACGTTACAAAAATTACAGTTAGATAGAATGGAAACTGCTGCAGACAATGTTACGTTTTACATTTATGACCTCCTCAAACAAAGCAGGCCAGGTGTCACAGGGTTCAAAATAGTATTTTCAGCATATCCCATGGATCCATCCTTATGCGTAAAAACACATCTGATGCAATACATTGCAGCTACAGAGGGCTTGCGTAACATGGAGACAGGATTGTTTATCAGTTATAAAAAAACACATAAGAGAGTGTCAGTTAACACTATTTCGAGATGGCTGAAACAAGTCTTGATTGATGCAGGTATTAACACTGATGTGTTTACATCTCATTCCACTAGGGCAGCAGCTACGTCGGCGGCCAAAGCGAGGGACGTGCCCGTCGACCATATTTTGGCGGCTGCTGGATGGACAAATGAGCTGATGTTTCTGAATTTCTATCATTGGCCGATTGTCGATCCAGGGCTGTTTGCCAATGCCATTTTAAGTTCTGTTTAAGTGCCCTGGGATTAAGGGCTACTGTTGTTTGTTTATATTTTTAAATAAACCTTATTACTGCATTAAATGCAATGTTACTACTAATGCATTAATTTCTCATTCGAGTCAATCAATGCAGTGGGATGCCGAGATTTGTAATCTGCGGCATGAAATCACAAAGCTTTGAACGCTTCACGGAATCACTCGCTTGACTCCGAAGTAAAATAGTAAGAATTGCAGATTACGTGCCCGCCACGCCCAAACCTCTCTCATAAAGGATCATATGGTAGTTCTCGAGTCACTCATCTTACTATGTCACTTTGGTGTTGTTATTTGTGATTTCATACCGCTGCTTTGAAGATTGGTGCGCATGCGGCCTAGCGGGTCTTCTTCAAGTAATCAGCAACATAACTCCTCATAAAATCAAGATCAAACTTTAAAATGGTAAGTTCTCATTTAATCTTACTGTTAACTTACAAACCTGTACATCTTTGGAGTACTCCAAGAAAACTACCCAAAGGGAAACCGAAGATCTCGGAGAAAATCCATGCAGGTCACGGGAGGAACGTACAAACTCCTGTACAGACAACACCCGTAGTCAGGATCTAACCCGGGTCTCTGGTGCTGTAAGGCAGTAGCTCTATCGCTGCGCCACCATGCTGCCCTAAACAATTCTATCCACAATCCAGATACAAGTCTACAGTTCTATCTCAACCTTCAAGTTCATGACCGTCTGCAGAAGACCAATTACATCGTTTTCAAGCTCTACGGTGATGCTTGATTCTGACACCGCGCCCTTTGCTCTGAACTGCTCCACGAGGAGGGATATCCTCCCAGTGTCACCCAAATAATATTCTCTGCCTTCCCACCTCCCCCCTCAAGCCTTCTATGATCCAACATTCTTCTGATCTCCATTGACTACAACCTACTCAAGAGTCAAGAGTGACACAAAATGCTGTGGTAACTCAGTGGGGCAGGCAGCATCTCTGGAGAGAAGAAATGGGTGACGTTTCGGGGCGAGACCCTTCTTCAAACTGATTTCAGGAGAGTGGGAGGTACTTAGATAAGGAAGTGTATGGATAGTTCCGCATTTTGTGTCAATCTTCTGCATCTGCAGTTCCTTCCTATACAAGTCAAGAGTGTTTAATTCAATTCAACTTTAATGTCATTGCACAGATACAAGTATGGGTACAACGAAATGCAGTTTAGCGTCAGTTCGTAGTAATAGCAATATAGAAATAAATACAGAATGCAGACAATGTGGACGGAGAGACTGGAGAAATCTATCGGCGGGACTCCGAGTTCAGCAGTATGATGGTGTTGTTGTAGAAGCTGTTCCTCATCCTACTAGTGCGGGACCTGAGGCTCCTGTACCGCCTCCCTGATGGTAGGAGGGCAAACAGTCCATGGTTAGGGTGGGAGGGGTCTTTGATGATCTTCCCGGCCCGTCTCAGACACCGTTTTCGGTGGAGGGCATCCATGGCAGGGAGCGGGACACCGATGATGTACTGGCGGTTTTCACCACCTGTTGTAATGCCTTCCTATCTGCTACGGTGCAACTGCTGTACCAGACCGTAAAGCAGGTAGTCATAATTGTCATATGTTCCAGCAATGGAACAATGACATTTTTATTTGCTGCAAATTAACAAGCCCATTAATGTAATAACACACAGATAAATATCTAATAATCAATAAAGTTATAAATTATTAATAGGCTGTGGGCCGAGGATCTTTTTCGTTCATGCTCGTGATCCAACTCACGGAACTATCTGAATTTTTAACATATTGTGTAAAAATAATATATAAATCATACCTGAAACTCGTCAAGATGTGGTGGTGGGGGGAGGGGGCTGTGGGGGAGGGGGATGTTGGGGAGGGGGTGTGGGGGAGGATGGCTGTGGGGGAGGGGGGTGTGTGGGGGAGGGGGAACCTTCAAAACCTATATATCCTTTGTACTATTTCACCGATCGGAACAAAACTTATTTGACTTGTAGCAGAGGAGACTGATGAGTAAGGTGGCGAAAAATCATAGCGCTATGGGGGATTGCATTTGCATAAAATTAATTACAACGCAGACAGGAAGTGGTCAAATGAGAGCTTTAGTAATATACTAGACTAAGTGGGACCCGTCGGGTCCCAGCATCACACAGGAGGGCAATATTCCACCTCTCCACCAATTCCAATATTGGTGGCCAATGGTGTGGGGGGGGGGCTTTCTGGAGCGCTGGTATGGGTGCTATGGGCTGAAGGGACTGGTTTCCAGAGGGCTAGTATGGACATTGTAGGCCAAATGGATTATTGGGCTGGTGGCTCAGTGACTGAAGCCTGTTGTGCTGATAGCTCGCTCACTCACGGCTGGTGGGCTGGCAGTTGACTCACAGCTATTCCTTGAAATTCCATTTCAAGCAGAGTGCAAGGTCACCAAATTCAAGTGCAGTTTCATACCATTTCAAGCAGGGTGCAACGCCACTAAAGACAGCGAGTCGTGACCCTCCATCTCCCATTCTCCCACCTCCATCTTGCAGAGACGGAGCCACACCCACACTTCTGGGTTTTATGGTCCCTCCACCCTCCCACTAGAAGGGACGTGGCCTTCATGGCGTGATTGACAGGAGAGAGATCTCAGCATTTTTAAAACACTAATAACTCTTTTATTTTTCATCGATAGGAAAAATCCTCGGCACATGATGAGCAGAGGGGAACTCTGAGTACGATGGCCAAAAATCACCGCCGTACGTGGTAGAGTTTTTTTCTAAAATCAATATAAAGCGCAAACAGGAAGTGGTCAAGATTAGACTTTTAATTGTTTAGAAGGCAAGGCAACTTTAATTAGGCAACACAGCTTTAGCATTTCCAAACCAAATGCAACACAGCTTTAGCATTTCCAAACCAAAGGCAACACAGCTTTTGCATTTCTAAACTATATTTTCAAACCACATTAAGGGCACAGACAGGTCAGTAAAACCACTCACAGTTTAGTAGACATGTGTTCAGTGTTATTCACAGCTTAGACTGAGAGACGTGACCCTCTCGCTCCCCCATCTTTCAGAGACTGACTGAGGCACTCAACACTTCCGGGTTGTATGGTTCCTCCAGAAGGTGCGTGACCTTCAGGAGAGAGAATCTCAACATTTTTTAAACACTAATAACTCAATAATTTTTAATTGATGGGAAAAGTCCTCTTGGCCTACGCGCACTCCATAAGCGGCAGCGTTTTTTCTAAATATATATACAGAAACAGGAAGTTGGTCAAGATCAGATTAGTATATATAGATATATATTTATATATATAATATATAATATATATGTATAATTTATATATGTGGTGTGTAAATATATATGCATATATATATATGACGTGAATATGACTGTAATCACATATAATTATGTATAATTATATATACACTAATAATATCTATATTACTAAAATGATCTTGACCAGTTCTGTATATTGATTTTAGAAAAAACGCTGGCCGCTTATGATTTTTGCCATTTACTCAGAGTCCTATATATATATCTATATATATAATCTATATATATATAGACACACACACACACACACACACATAAAATATGGTATAACAATAAATGGTTTAAATAGACCGTAGCTCGGAATCAGGCTCCCCATGGTATAATATTGGCATTGGACACTAGATGGCACTTTTTCGATCTCATTCTCTAATTAGTTTAATTAATTAATGTGCAACATATGGCACCGATGAGTTATGACTTCCTTCTCAATTATATTTTATCTAAATCTGTGCAAAATTTCATGTAGTTCCGAGACATGGGTCACGGCAGTTAAATTCTAGACACATATTTGATGCTCGGCCCACAGTAGCGATGTTACAAAACCTACCTTCAGCAGCAGTCCAGATCTGCCACTAACTGTGTGTGCAACTCTGGAGCCTTTGAGTGGGTGGGGGGGGGGGGGGGGGGGAGATTAAAATTCAGGTTTGTTTTGCTTGTCGGAGAGGGATTTCTTCGGGCTGCTAGCTGATGAAGAAAAATCGATCGGACGTCCGTTCCCGTTTTTTTTTTAATTGCTGGACAGTTTATTTGCTGGATTAAAGTAAAAGGCGACTTCTAATGCCCTCAATGCTTTCAACGTCACGGATCGCAATATCAGGACAAAACAAAAGGTATGTCATTTATTTTGTATATAATCTTGCTTCTTGGGGTGGCTTTAGTCTAATCTTACAATGTGAAAATGTTATTTAGGCCACATACGAATCAGACATGTCTTGCCTGCTGATATGGGTTTAAGATTCACGGCAACGTTCCAATCGATCACATTCCAGAAACATCCACTCTCAAGATGATTAAGATTCTCTTTTTTTTTTGGACAATCATGTCATAAGAGCATCTAAATCGTCTATATTTTGAGTTATTGTCTATCCATAATCAATATTTTTATACTAAATATCCACAACAGTTTTAGTCACATGTATTGTGCAAAAAATAATAATTTTGATTATATTGAGAGTGGATGTTTCTAGATTAATTTATGAGAATTAAACATTAAATTCCTTCCATTTGGCATATAAATTCATGATTGAGATTTAAAAATCATGTTATATTGTGAATTCTTGTGTGAATGGGATCAGTTTGTTAATTGGATACTTAGGCTATTTAAAAATGTTAGCCTTTTCTTAGAAATGGATAGATGTTTAGATCTAGTAATTGAATTTAGATGAATTTAATTGATTTGATGAAACTGATGAATTTGAATTTTTTGTTGGATATTTACTATTTGTTTTAGCGTTTAACTTTATCATTTCTACCCTTTTTCTAAAACTGCAAATAATAACTTGTTTCTGTTAATGCTGTTACGTTTTTTTTCCCTTTCCATTTCTCCGAGGAAGAAATGCAAAAATGTCAATCCAAATGCCCAGCAAAAGAGACTGATTTAGACAGCATTCGCAGAGATTATCTGAATTTGGAATACTCCAAATGTGATGATCTACAGGACATTCTTAATGAAAACGTAGTGGGCAGAAAGGCATGTCATGCGTGATTTGAAGAGCAAAAACCTGTAGTTTACAATGCAAAAATTGAAAAGTTGAGGAAAAACAAGGTGTACAGAGCTGCTTATTGGTTACAATCTGAGGAGTGCGATGATAGAATAGAATATAGAATAGAATAGAATGCCGTTTATTGTCATTCAAATAGCTTGGTTTGAACAAAATTGCATTTCTACAGTCTTAACATTCCAAAAAACCCAAGAACCACACTTAACACAATTTACACAAACATCCATCACAGTGAATCTCCAACACCTCCTCACTGTGATGGAAGGCAAAAGTCTTATCTCTTCCCTTTGTTCTTCTCCCGCGGTCCAGCAGTCCAACTGCGGCGTCGAGGCGACTGGGGCTCACGGTGTTGAAGCCCCCGGCGGGCGATGGTAAGTTACGCGGCCGTTTAAGCCGCGCGGGGCGATGTTAGGCCCCGCTCCGAGTCCTTTAAACCCCGCGATTCCAGTGGGAGAAGTTGCCGTTGCCGAGCTCTAAAAAGCGGTCTCCCACCAGGGACCTGCGAGCTCCCGATGTTCCTATCCACAGGGCCTGCGGCCGGAGCCTCCGAAGTTGGGTTGCAGCCGCGCGCCACCATAGCTCTCCCCGCTCCGAAGCCGGCCAGCTCCGCGATGGTGAGTCCAGAGGCTCCACGACTGGAGCCCTCAGGTTGGTTCCGGTTGGAGGCCGCACGATGTTAGGTCCTACGACATCGGAGAACCGACAGGGAAAAAGTCGGGTCCCCGTACAGGGAAGAGATTAAACGGTTTCCCCCACTGTTCCCCCCTCCCCCACCCCCCACATATACACAGCTAAAAAATAATAAAAACTAGAATCAAAAACATACAATTAACGAGACAAAAATTTAAAAAAAGACAGACGGACTGCAGTTGAGCAGCTGCCGTTAGGCGTTGCCACACTCCAGGTGCTGATGCTTCTGATTATATGCCAATGTACCAGCTAGCAACTGATTTTCTCCATAAAGACCTGGTCTATTGCTAGAAATTGTAATTTATTTACCTATCTGTTACGGACTTACAAGATATAATACAATAATATTAAAGTTCTGATCTTGAGAATATCACATTTTTTTAATTTTCAAGGCAGTCTGGGTGTTTATTACTATTTCTGTCACAACGGTCAATTTTGTAATTAGCTACAATTAGGTAACAATTAACTAATTATATGCTTTAATTTCAGGTCATCCAAGTAAGATGTTTCATATTTGTTTCAGAATGCTTCAATCTATAATAACTGAAAATTTCATTCAGTTCTCTTAATTTTTAAGAATGTTATGGGCTTTTAACTGTCGCGATCACAGCTTTTGTGTTAAATCAATGGAAAAGCAATATATGTTAATTTACGAGTATGAAAATGGCCATAACATGTTTAATACTGATGATATGAAAGTGAATTAGGTATCAAATTAAAGTTCTTTTTATGCTTTATCTGATGGGATAAATTGCAGACTTGATTTTTAAAATTTCAAAATTTTGTAACATTCCGACCACAGCCTTACCTCCCGCCCCGACCCGGATCCCTGCCCTCCTCTACCCCCCCCCCTGATCCCCTTTACCCCCCCTGCCCTCCTCCCCCCCCCCCCGACCCTGCCCTCCTCCCCCCGCCCCCTGCCCTCCTCCACCCCCCGCCCCTGCCCTCCTCCCCCGTCCCCTGCCCTCCACCCCCGCCCCATACTCCTTCCCCTCGACCCTCCTCTCCCCACTCCCCGACCCCTGCCCTCCTCCACCCGCCCTCTGCCCTCCCCCCCTCCCCCGATCCCTGCCCTCCTCCCTCCCTCGTCCCCCCCCCCGACCCACCTCCCCCCGACCCTCCTCCCCCGTCCCGACCCCTGCCTCCCCCGCCCCCTGCCCTACCCCCGCCCTGACCCTGCCCTCCTCCCCCCGCCCCTCCCAGACCCCCTGCTCTCCCCCCCGCCCTGACCCCTGCCCTCCCCCTTCCCCAAACCCTGCCCTCCTCCTCCCCCCACCCTGACCCCTGCCTCCCCCTTCCCCCACCCCTGCCCTTCCCCCCAACCCTGCCACCCCCCCCCGCCCCCCCCTGCCCTCCTCCCCCCGCCCCCGCCCACCGCCCCCCCCCACCCCGACCCCTGCCCTCCTCCCCCCGCCCCGCCCACCGCCCCCCCCACCCCGACCCTCCCTTCCCCCAACCCTGCCCTCCTTCCCCCCGCCCCCTGCCCTCCTCCCCCCGCCCCGACCCCTGCCTCCCCCGCCCCTGATCTCCCCCGCCCCCTGCCCCCGCCCCCTGCCCTCCTCCCCCTCCTCACCCCCCCCTCCCCTGCCCTCCTCCTCCCCCTCCCCCCGCCCGGGTCCCGCCCCCGCGAGCTCTGCTGTCACGTGCAGCTGTGGCTGCGGGGTTGGGCACGTGGTTAGAGCCAGGCTGACGTTCAACATGGCGCCGCCCGGGCCGGCTTCATCCCCCGACAGGTGGTCAGGACGCCGCCCCTGATTGGCCGCCAACCAAGGCCCTGACATTCAGTTGGCGCGCGAAAGGACCGCGCACGCGCAGCTGGCGCCGACACAAAGGCGGCAGGCATGGCGGATAAAGAAGGTAATCGGCCCGGCCCTGCTCCGCTTCACCCGCACAGTCCGGCCCGTGGCCCCCGCTCCACTCACACGGCGCGGCGCTCTCCACCCGCCGGGGTTCCCGCACTCCACGCACCGTCGGAGGAGCGGAATTCCGGCTGAGTGGGCCGCGGCGCCGGGGGCGGGAAGCGGCCGGGCCTGATCCTTGAGGAAGCAGCGCGAGTGGGCCCAGCTCACGCGGTGGTGCTCGGAGGGTCCCTGGTGGCGGAGAAGGGGGGAAGTGGGGGCGGGATAGTGAGTAGGGGGGCGGGATAGTGGAGGGGGGGGCACAAACAAGCTGGAGAGACTTGAGTGGGAAGAGGGGGTGGAGGGATGGGGTAGGACTGGGAGGAATGAGAGGGGGCAGGACTTGGCGGGAGAGTGGCGGGAGCAGTGCGGTCGAAGATGGAGGGATAGTGAAGGAGTGGGGATACAAAAAGTGGGGTTAGGAAGATTGGCACTGGGGTGTTGAGTAGAGGTAGATGTCGAGGTATGGAGACGGTGGGTTAAGGCTGGGGCTAGACTGGGGAAGGGCCAGGGTAGGATGGGCTGGGGAAAGAGCAAGGTGGGATATGGCTGGGAACTGGACAGCTGATCAGTGGAGCTGGGGAGAGATTGGTGTGGAGGTATAGTGTGGTGATGGTTATTGAGCACAGTGTGTTCTTTGAGCATAGGGATGCTATTGGGTGGTTGGGGTTGGTGGGTGTTCTGTGGCATTCATTGGTGGAGGTTCAAAGAAGGTTGCTATTGACTGTGTCTAATGGGGATGCTGTTTCTGCGGGGTATTAGGCAGTATGTGGGTGCATTGGGGTGAACGTGGGTAAGGTAGGAAGTGAAAAGTTGAGGATAGGCTAAGGTGGTAGAAGGTAGGAATATAGGATGGAGGTGTACAGTTAGGGATATGGTGGAGGTTAGCGGTGTGGAAGTATGGTATTGGGACCATGTTGGGTGAAGTGAAGTATGGGGAGGGTGAGGATGGATGGGTGCAGGAAGGGGAGGTGAAGGGGCGAGGATAAGGAATAGTGAGGTAGGTTTAGAGAAGTTGGTGTATGCAGTGGAAGTAGGGCAAAGTGAGGATTGGTGCATTATGGTGGGTGAAGCGCACAACGGAGGCCAGTGATATGGGGTTGGGGGTGATGTAGTGTGGAATTAGTTGATATTTGCATGGAGTAGGTTGGAGATATGTGGGAATGGATGGCGTTTGTAAGGATGGGTGCAGTTAGAGGAGGCTTCACGGAGGATGTAGGGAGAGAGCATGGGCCAGGTTTTGTAGGTTGTGTGGAACTAGGTTGGAGCTTCAACTGCCCCATCTCTGGAACAGTTTTGCTTTGTATTGGGGGAATGGTTACATTCCAGTTGTTCTATCATGCAACTGTTCAGCAAATGTAGTGGGTGTATGGAACAAGCTGCCAGAGAATGTAGTGGAGGCTGGGACTATAATTGTTTAAGAGATAGTTAGATAGTACTAATAAAGTACTTTGACCATACGATGCTCATGCTGTTGGTTTAGATTTTGTTTGAGACAAAATTGGGAAATGGGCACTCATTGGCTCTTGTCCTTTTAGACCATTGTTGGTCATTTTTTTTCTTACACCAGTCTGGCTAATTAGCAGGTAGTTGAAAATATATTCACTGTCACAACTTGTATTAGTCTGCTTATTAAAGTAGAAGTTGCCTTTTTGTAATTAAAGTAGCATCCCAAGATTTCAATGCAGGTAACTATCACCTTTATTTTCATTTCACTTCTTATTGTGATTAACTAAAATATGAAAATGTGAGTAGGGTCTGTCTCCCCACTCAAAGTGAACTTCTGTCTCCCCACTTTTATTTGTCTTCTTCCTCAGTTGGAAGAGTGACATGTTGCTGCTATTAGTGCTCCTCTATTTAAACTATCAACAGGTGCCTTGAGGAATGTGGAAAGGAATACCATTTCAACCATTCTAGTTTCTTTAACTGAGATAGATATAATCCCTGGTTTCCTCCCCATTTCCACTACTTTACTTCCAAAGGAATGAAAACCTGAGTATGAATAATGGACTGAATGGCAATGGCATTTTGTGTTCTGGCAGTGGATACCGGGCCCAGCAACACTCTTTTAAGGGGACATGAGAATCCATTGCAGTGTAAATTTGTATCCCTATAAGCTGCATGTACTGTTGTCAGAATGTTCAGACTATTTTCCTTTAATTTTGCACCTCTAGCATCAGATGCCCATTATGATGTTACACCTGTGACGTCACACACCCACTGTTCTTCATTACTGACGGCCGCCTCACCAGTGCAGTCCACTCATCTCGACACGACGCCAGCCATTTGTCATGAATGGAAACGAGGAAAAAAAAGTACCTTGTATATATTATACACAATTACAGACTGTCAGGAGATGAATTAGAGAAGTGCGTGGGAAACTCCATTAAATTATGGCCTTGTAGTGGCTATAATGTGAAATGTCCACACTAGCCCCATTTCAGTCAAAGCCCCAATACACATCTATAATTCACCTCATGACATTGATTACTTGATTTAAGCATTGTAAAATGTGCAACTGCGCGTTAAATGTACTTTAAATGGTTTATATTGTATAAATTATACTATGCTGTGCATCTCCCTTTAAAATTAGTAAGAAGGAACTGCAGATGCTGGTTTAAACCAAAGATAGACACAAAAAGCTGGAGTAACTCAGCGGGACTAGAGCATCTCTGGAGAGAAGGAATTGGTGACGTTTTGGGTTGAGACCCTTCTTCAGACCCTTCTTCTGAAGAAGGGTCTAGACCTGAAACGTCACCAATTCCTTCTCTCCGGAGATGCTGCCTGTCCTGTTGAGTTACTCCAGCTTTTTATATCTATTCCCGTAAATCTAAGTGGATTGTAAATTTGTTGTGTGGCCCTCTTTGATTTGATTTGTTAAATTGAGAAAGAGATGGGTTGGTAGGGTTTTAAGTATTTTCTCTTGAGAAATTTTCAATTGTATATGTTGGCAAATGTCATTTTTGTCTTCAAAATGATTTGTATATATGGAGATTCCAAGAGGTCTATCCAAGTTAGCTGACAATTTGGTCATTTTATCAACAAGGCCTTCAAATAAACTGCCAATCCAGGGAAACAATTAATTAACAATCTAGCGTTAAACACTCAGCGGGGGCAGAATTTTTTAAACGTGTCCAGGAGAGCTTTTTAATGCAGTACAGATAGTTCTGCTATAGCGCGATAGTTGCATTCCTAAGGAACCTAGCATTATAGAATGTTGCATTATAGCTATTGTGTCAATGGGGAACAGGAGGTTATGAACTAGAAAGCTTTGGACTCATAATACTGTTATTTTATCCACGGGTCTTTTTAGTATATATCATATTTATTTATAGGGCGGTGTATATGGAAGTTAAATAATGTTACAGAATTCAACGTTCATTCTGCTGGGTTGTAAGCTAAATATGAGGTGCTGTTCCTACAATTTGTGTTTGGCCTCTGGAAATAGAGGAGGCCCAGGCAGAAATATCTGCGTGGGAATGAGATGGGCTGCAACTGGGAGATGCAGTCGCACTTGGCAGACCAAGTGTATTCAGTGAAGCTGTCGCCAAGTCTGCGCTTGGACTCGTCAATATACAGGAGCCTGCGTCGGGATACCGGATGCAGTAGATGAGGTGCATGTGAATCTGTCTTGTCCGGAAGGACTGACGGGGTCCCTGGATGGAGTTGAGGGAGAAGGTATAATGGCAGGTCTTGTTTTTCTTGTGGTTGCTGGGGAAAGTACCTGATGAGTGAACCAAGTTTTTTGTTGTTGTTCATGATACTGCCAGGAAAATGCTAAAGGCTGTATGTTGCTTTGTGTAATAGAGTATCATTGTACAAGTGACAATGGAAGCAAGTGCTTGTCAATTTCAGTGGCTACCTGTGATAAAACTAGCTGCCTATGTCTTGAGGAATAATGGCGTTGATTGCAGCAGGGAAGTTGCAAGGAAAAAATGTTTTCCCTTTATACTTTCTTCCCCAGTTGCCAATTTCAAAAGTAACGTCTCGATATTTAGTTCTGGATTAGAATTGTATTCAGCCAATGATCATGTTGAATGGCGGTGCTGGCTCAAAGGGCCGAATGGCCTACTGCACCTATTGTCTATTGTATTAAAAGCAATTGGGCTTGCATAATGGAAATAGTATTTCATTAGTCGTGTTAAATCCAATTGGTGATATGAAAACGAGCTTCATAGCAGAACTACCTTTAAGTTTAGTTTTATTGTTACGTGTGCCAAGGCTTTGTTTTGTATGCCATCCAAACAGATCGGGTAAAAGTTTACATAATTACAATAAAGTCAAACTCACAATTGATGTGAAGATACAGAGTGCAGAATATATTTCTCAGTATTGTTGTTCAGTTCCATAGCCAAAGTCCAATGTCAGCAATGGGGTAGAAATGAATCTGACAGTACCCTAGCGCAGGAAGGACTGTTCAGAAGCCTGATACCTATATGTAATAGATGAAGGAGGGAAGGAACATAACTGGATCTTTATTTTGGGGGATGCAGCTGGTCAGGTGGAGGGAGTGTCCGTTGGAGTTCACTTTGGCGATAGTAACCGTGACTTTTTGTTCTTTAAAAACTTGGAGCTTGGAGGCTATCCTTTTCTGCTACTGGATTGGATTATTGCTGGTGTATCTTGAATTCATCTGGCTTTATAATTTAAATCTACCCTTGCCTAACCAATTTTATGATCTTGTCTAATCCCCAAAGGTTCTAGATTTCTACTCCCTTTGTGTGGAGAAGTGATGCTTTACAACATCTAGTAATGTAAGAGAGCACCTGTCTACAAACAAAATTTTATCGCGTCCTCTTATTCTGGACCTTTCTGCCAGAAATAAAATGCCACCTTCTCACTTTAATCATGTCATTTGCCATGATTAGAACAGACCTTAACTTCCTACATGCTAGTGGATTTAAACCTGTTTTATAACTTTTTATATGAAGTATTTATGTTCTGGGATTAATCATGTTCTGGGATATTTGGTGTTCTCTTTAGGCCAAAGATGCAGTACCTTGAAATGGATGTGACCAGAATTTTACACAGTTGGCATGACTTCAAGAATTGGACTAATATTATAATATTTTTAATTAATTACCCTCTGCTGCTTCAGTTCTAAGAATCAGGTATCTATATTACTAAATGTCTGATCTTGTCCACTTCCTGTTAGAAACATAAAAAATAGGAGGCCATTTGGCCTTTCGAACAAGCACAGCCATTCATTGTGATCATGGCTGATCGTCCCCTATCAGTAACCAGTGCCTGCCTTCTCCCCATATCCCTTGACTCCACTAGCCCCTAGAGCTCTATCTAACTCTCTCTTAAATCCATCCAGTGATTTGGCCTCCACTGCCCTCTGTGGCAGGGAATTCCATAAATTCACAACTCTCTGGGTGAAAAAGTTTTTTCTCGCCTCAGTCTTAAATGACCTCCCCTTTATTCTAAGACTGTGGCCAATGGTTCTGGACTTGCCCATTTAGTAATATAGATACCTGATTCTTAGAACTGAAGCAGCAGAGGGTAATTAATTAAACTATTGTTATATTTGTCCATATCTTGAAGTCATGTCAACTGTTCTGTATATTGATTTTAGAAAAAGCGCTGCCACTTACGGCTGTGATATTTGGCCATCTTACTCAGAATCCCCCTCCGCTTTGTAGAATGCGAGGATTTTTCCCATCGATTAAAAATAAAAGAGTTATTAGTGTTTAAAAAAATGTTGAGATTCTCTCTCCTGAAGGCTATGCCCCTTCTGGAGGGACTATAAAACCCGGAAGTGTTGATTGCCTCAGTCAGTCTCTGCAAGATGGGGGAGCGAGAGGGTCACGTCTCTCAGTCTGAGCTGTGAATAACACTGAACACATGTCTACTAAACTGTGAGTGGTTTTACTGACCTGTCAGTGCCCTTGAAAATATAGTTCGGAAATGCTAAAGCTGTGTTGCCTTTGGTTTGGAAGTGCTAAAGCTGTGTTGCCTTTGGTTTGGAAATGTTAAAGCTGTGTTGCCTTTCATTTGGAAATGCTAAAGCTGTGTTGCCTTTGTTTGGAAATGCTAAAGCTGTGTTGCCTGGTTTGGAAATGCTAAAGCTGTGTTGCCTTTGGTTTGGAAATGTTAAAGCTGTGTGCCTTTGGTTTGGAAATGCTAAAGCTGTGTTGCCTAATTAATGTTGCCTTTCCTAATTAAAGTCGTCTTGCCTTGAAACATATAAGATTGTTAAGGGTTTGGCACACGCTAGAGGCAGGAAACATGTTCCTGATGTTGGGGGAGTCCAGAACCAGGGGCCACAGTTTAAGAGTAAGGAGTAAGCCATTTAGAACGGAGACGAGGAAACACTTTTTCTCACTGAGAGTGGTGAGTCTGTGGAATTCTCTGCCTCAGAGGGCGGTGGAGGCGGATTCTCTGGATGCTTTCAAGAGAGAGCTAGACTGCACTTGAATTTGGTGGGCTTGCGCCCTGCTTGAAATGGAATTTCAAGGAATAGCCGTGAGTCAACTGCCAGCCCACCAGCCGTGGGTGAGCTGCCAGCAGAAAAGGCATGAGTGACTGAGCCGCCAGCCCAAGAATCCATTCGGCTCACATTGTCCATACTAGTCCTCTGGAAACCAGTCCCTTCAGCCCACAACACCCATACTAGCGCTCCAGAAAGCCCCCTCTTTCTCCCCCCCCCCCCCCCCCCCCCACACCCAGGCCACCAATATTGGAATTGGTGGAGAGGTGGAATATTGTGTTGGGGACCAGCCCTCCCACTTAGTCTAGTAATGCTCTACAGCACAGAAATTGGCCCTTTGGCCCAACCTGTCCATGCTGAACCTGATGCCTACGTATACTATTCCAAGTTATCTGCATGAGCTGGACTCCTGTCATTAAGGTGTACAAGTCTCCAGGGCTTGATGGGATCCTCATCCCAAGTTATTGAGAGATGCAAGAGAGGAAATTGCTGGGGCCTTGGCAGTGTGTATCCTCTCTAGTTGTAGGTGAGATTGCAAAGGACTGGAGAATAGCCAGATCCCCGAAGAATGGAAAATAGCCTATGTATTTGTTTAAGAAGAGAAATAGGGTTAATCCAGGAAATTAGAGGCCAATGAGCCTCATCAGTGGTAGGAAAGCTATTGAAGAATAAGTTTTAGTTTACTATATGTTGTTGTCACCTGCACAGTAATAGAAAGTGAAAATTTTGCTATGTCTGTTCATATTTGGTGCATGTGACATTGAACTGCTGGAAGGAATTTTTAGGGATAGGATTTACTCACATTTGGGGAAAAAAAGCATGGGGTATTAGGGTTGTTGGCATTCATTTGTGCAGGAGTGTTTTATCAACGTGATTGAGTTATTTTGAGGGTGATGAAGATGATTGATGAGGATAGGACAGTGGATGTTGTATACATGGACTTTAGTAATGCTTTCAACAAGACCCCTTATGATATCTGATCCGGAACATTAAGGCATACGGGATCCACAGACTTGCAGAGCTGCAAGTAGTACGTATTTTCCGTATTTTGTAAGGAAATGCGATAAGAATACGGATGTATAATTTGCTTTATAAAATACAGATTTTTTAAAAATTGGTCTGACTTATTGTTTCATCTTGCTGCTTAAAAAATTGATATAAAAAGTCATACTGTAACTCTAAAAAATATAGCAGATTAAATCTATTAGTATTTTAAATTTCAAGATCTGGATGATTATTTTTGTAAACTTTGACATGCCTGTCCCGTGGTAGGTTTAAACAGCAATGTCAGTTTAGCGCTATGGGTTCTAATTATAGCGCTACCAGCTGGAGCGCTATTGCCTTTACAGGTAGCGCTATGGGCTTTACAAATAACGCTATGGGTCACGGCCTGACGGCCTGTTTGGGGAGGGAGGGAGAAAAAAAAGGAGGGGGGAAAGAGAGGAGGGAAAGCGAGGAAGGAGAGAGAGTGAGGGAGGCTTCCAAAATGGCTTCAACATCATCATTGGTGCTAAAAGCAGGAAGCAGCTGTTCAAACGGAAGTATTCAAAGAGATGGCAATGAATGCGCTGTTCAGTAAGGTGCGAAGAAGACGCGTCAATTGGCAGCAAAGTTATGCATCCTTGTACTCTTACATGGGTATGACTGCACATTTTTTTTTTAAAACGACATTTTTTTCAGCAAAATGACACCGCATAAAAAATACTTATTTTCAGGTACTAGAATACTGAAATGCTCTGACAAAACTTGGCAGCTCTGGACTTGGTAGATTGTATTCAAAATTGTCTTGGCCATGGAAGAATGAGGATGGTGGTGGCGGGGGTTCTATTCGGGTTGTCTGTGACCAGTGGTGTTCTGTAGAGTGAATGCTGGAACCTCCATTTGTTATATTTGTAAATGTTTTGGACAAATTGTAGGTGGACCAATAAGTAAGTTTGCAGACGACACAGATTGGTGTAGCAATGGACAATGAGGAATGTTGTTAAAAGATACAGCACGATATCAGCTAATCTGTAGCAATGGCAAATGTAATTTAATTCAGACGTGTGAGGTATTGCACTTTAGGAGCTTGTATGTAAAATACATTTTTACAGTAATTCAGATGTACAGTGTGATCTTGGTGCACAGAAGCAGGTCTTAAGGCCCAAAGATGTCTATCAAAGCTAGCCCCATTTGCTCGTTTGGCCCATATCCCTCCAAGCCTTTTCTTTTAATGTACCTGTCCAAATGACTTTTAAATATTTTAAAAGGAAACTCAAGGTAAAGGAAACACTAGGAAGTAAAGACCACAAGGTTTTAATCTGCAATTTGAGAGGGAGAAGGTGAAATTGGATGTGTCGGTATTGCAACTGAGCAAAGGGGACTATAGCGGCATGAGGGTGGCCAAAGTTGATTGGAAAGGGGCCTTAGCGGGGATGAAGGTGGAACAGCAATGACAGGGATAATTGGGAAGATGCAGGATCTTGTCATTCCAAAGAGGAAGATGGATTCTAGGGGGAGAAAGAGGTGACCGTGGCTGACAAAAAAAATCAAGGACAGTAGAAAACTAAAAGAGAAGTATTGCTAAGATTAGTGGGAAGTCCAAGAATTGAGAAACTTTTAAAGAACAAGAGAAGGTAACTAAAAAGGCAATACGGGGAGATATGAAGGTAGACTAGTTAATAATATAAAAGAGAATAGCACAAATTTCTTCGGTTATATAAATAGTAAGAAAGAGGCAAGAGTGGACATTGGAAATTTTTTGCATCCATCTCCATAGTGGAAGACACCAGCAATGTGCCTGAAATTCAAGAGATTCAGGGGGTGGAAGTTAATGGAGTGGCAATTACTAGGGAGAAGGTGCTTGGTAAGCAGAAAGGGCTGGAGGTGGATGAGTCACCTGGACCAGATGGACTGCACACTAAGGTACTGAAAGAGGTGGCTTTAGAAAATGTGGAGGCCTTGATAGTGATATTTCAAGAATCACTAGAGTCAGGAGATTCCAGATGATTTGAAAATTGCAAATATGACCCCACTGCACAATGGAGCAAAGCAGAATAGTGGGAACTGGTTAGTCTGACTTCGGTGGTTGGTAAAATTATATGTCCTTAACAAAGGATGAGGTTACAGAGTACTTAGAAGTTCATGATAAAATAAGCCAAAGTCAGCATGATTTTGTGAATGGGAGGTCTTGGCTGGCAATAGCAGGACAGACAAAGGAGAGTCAGTAGATGTTGTTTTCTTAGATTTTCAAAAAGCCCTTGATAAGGCACCACACGGAAGGTTGCTAAGGAAGATGAGAGCCCACGGTATCATAGGACAGATACTAGCATGGATATCAGGTTGGCTGGATGGCAGAAGGCAAAGAGTGGTAATAAAGGGTTTTTTTTTGTTTGGCTGCCCGTGACTAGCTTCATCCTCAGCAACAATCAGAACGGAAAAACCTCAAGGCTGTGTGCTCAGCCCCCTGCTTTACTCACTCTATACCCATGACTGTGTAGCCGGACATAGTGTGAACTCCATCATCAAGTTTGCCAATGACACGACTGTTGTTGGACGAATTACAGATGGTGACGAGTCAGAGGATAGAAATGAGATCGACCGATTGACTAAATAGTGCCAGCACAACAAACCTAGCTCTCAACATCAGTAAAACCAAGGAACTGATTGTGGACTTTGTTAGTGGAAGGATGAGGACCCACAATCCTGGGACAAAGGTGGAGAGGGTCAAAAACTTCAAATTCCTGGGCGTGCATATTTCCGAAGATCTTTCCTGGTCCCAGCACACTGATGCAATTATAAAGAAGGCACCTCAGCACCTCTACTTTCTGAGAAGACTACGGAGATTTGGGAAGTCAACAAGGATTCTCTTGAACTTCGACAGGTGTACAGTAGAGAGCATACTAACTGGTTGCATCGGGGCCATATTCGGCAACATGAACGTCCAGGAACGGAAAAGACTGCAAAAAGTTTTGACCACTGCCCAGTCCATCACTGGCTCTGACCTCCCCATCATTGAAGGGATCTATCGAAGTTGCTGCCTCAAAGGCAGCCAACATTATCAATGACCCACACCATCTTGGCCACACACTCCTTTCACCACTACCATCGGGAAGAAGGTACTGGAGCCTGAAAACTGTAACGTCCAAGTTCATGAACAGCTTCTTCCCTAAGCCATCAGGCTATCAAACATGACAAATAAGCTCTGAACTGCAACAGACTATTACTATTATTGCACTATATGTGTTTATTTATTGAGTGTGTGTGTGTGTATATATACACGCTGAACCTTTTTCTTTTTTTTCTCCTGTTATGTACTTTGTTTACAAATTATGTTGTGCTGCAGCAATAAGGATTTCATTGTCCTATCTGGGGCATTTGACAATAAAACGCTTTCGACTCTTGTTCCAGGCGTACACGGGCCCTATCCCCAAACTCTACCTCCGCTATATTGACAACTGAATCGATACGACCTCCTGCACCCATGCACTGACTTCTTCAACTTCACGACTAATTTCCATCCTGCACTCAAATTCACTTGGACGATCTCCGACATCCCCCAACCGTTTCTAGATCTTGCCGTCTCAATAACAGGAGACAGACTATCGTGACGTCTTATTACAAACCCATCGACTCCCATAGCCATCTAGACTACACTTCTGCCCACCCTGCTGCCTGTGAAGACTCTATCCCCTACTCCCAGTTCCTCCACCTACGTTGCATCTACATCCAGAATGAGGTGTTCCATACCAGATGTCCTCATTCTTTAAGGAACGGGGATTCCCCTCTTCCATTATAGATGAGGCTCTCACTAGGGTCGCCTTCAGCTCCAGTCCCCCTTCACCTCAGCTTTGCATACAGCACCCCATCAGCCGTTGCATACAGCACCTAATTCTCTGACATTTTCGCCACCTCTAACAGGATCCCACTACTAGCCATGTCTTCCCATCTCCACCCCTTTCTGCTTTTCGCAGAGACCGTAACCTCCGCAACTCCCTGGTCAACTTGTCCCTTCCCAACCGCTGGAGGTGCAACACCTATCCCTATACCTCCCCCCCTCGACTCCGTCCAAGGACCCCACCAGTCTTTTCAGGTGAGGCAGAGGTTCACTTGCACCTCCTCCATCCTCATCTACTGTATCTGCTGTTCCAGGTGTGGACTCTTGTATATTGGTGAGACCAAGCGCAGGCTTGGCGATCATTTTGCTGAACACCTGCGCTCAGTTCGCCTAAACCTACCTGATCTCCCGGTTGCTCAACACTTTAATTCTCAGTGCCATTCCCACACTGACCTTTCTGTTCTGGGCCTCCTCCAGAAACAGGACCTCCTATTTTGCTTGGGTAGCTTATACCCCAGCGGTATGAACATTGACTTCTCTAGCTTCAAGTAGCTCTCTCCTCCCCTTCCCCCTCCCCCTTTCTCCTGCCAGTCTTACTGTCTCCGTCTACATTTTATCTCTACCACCCACTCCCCTGACATCAGTCTGAAGAAGGGTCTTGACCCGAAACGTCATCCATTCTTTCTCTCCAGAGATGCTGCCTGTTGTGCTGAGTTACTCCAGCATTTTGTGTCTATCTTTGATTTAAACCAGCATCTGCAGTTCTTTCCTACACTGTAAGCTGAAACATCTTTTGGTCTACAGATGGATCTAGGGAACAGGCAAAAGGTGGGTGGACATAAAGATGCAATAAGCTATGAACTTGAATCACGGAGCAGGCCTGACTACTTTTACTATTCCTTGTATTTTTGGATGAAAGTTTCTCAAGAAGTGAATTGTCTATCTTTTATAACACTACGAAATGACTACGGTTTGCTTGTATTTCAAATTGCTGCATTTCAAAGTAATCCATCATAAAGTGCATCAAGATGCCTGTGGGAGATGCTTTATCAATACATTGGCTTTCATCAGTGAGAGCATTGGGTATAGTTGGTGAGGCCGCATTTAGAGTATTGTGTTCAGTTTTGGGCACCATGTTATAAGAAAGATGTTCACAGGTTATAGGAGTAGAATTAGGCCATTCGGCCCATTGAGACTACGCCATTAAATCATGGCTGATCTCTGCCTCGCAATCCCATTTCCTGCCTTCTCCCCATAACCCTTGACACCTGTTCTAATCAAGAATTTGTCTATCCCAGCCTTTTTAAAAAACACAGACTTGGCGTTCACAGCCCTCTGTGGCAATGAGTTCCACAGATTAACTACCCTCTGACTAAAGAACTTCCTCCTCGCCTCCTTTTGAAAGGAGCACCTTTAATTCTGAGGCTATGACCTCTGGTCCTATATTCTCCCACCAGTGGAAACATCCTTTCCACATCCACTCTATCTAGTCTTTTCACTATACTGTAAGTTTCAATGAGGTCGTCACCCCCCCCCCCCCCCCCACCCCCAACCTTCTAAACTCCAGCGAGTAGAGGCCCAGTATTGTCAAATGCTCCTCATATGCTGACCCACTCATTCTTGGAATCATTCTTGTGAGCCTCCTCTGGACCCTCTCCAGATCCAGCATATCCTTCCTCAGATATGGGGCCCATATTTGCTCACAGTACTCCAAATGCGGCCTGACCAGCGCCTTCTAGAGCCTTAGCATTACATCTCTTCAGTCCTCAATATATAGAAAATAGGTGTGGGAGTAGCCCCTACAGCCCCTTGTGCCAGCACTGCCATTCAATATGATCATGGCTGATCATCCAAAATCAATACAGTTCCTGCTTTTTCCCCATATCCCTTGATTCCGTTAGCCTGAAGAGCTATATCTAACTCTCTTGAAAGCATTCAATGAATTGGCCTCCACAGCCTTCTGTGGCAGAGAATTCCCCAGATTTACAATTCTCTGGGTGAAAAGGTTTTCCCTCATCTCAGTCCTAAATGGCCTACCCCTTATTCTTAAACTGTGACCCTAGTTCTGGACTCTCCCAACATGGGGAACATTTTTTCCTATATCTAGCCTGTCCAATCTCTTAAGAATTTTATGTTTCTATAAATCCCCTCTCTTCTAAATTCCAGTGAATACAAGCTTAGTTGTCCAATTCTTTCATCATAAATGCTAGCATTGAATTTGCCTGATTCGACATGCAAATAAACTTTTTGGGAGTCCTGCACCAGCATTCCAAGTACCTGTGCACCTCAGATTTCTGAATTCTCTCTCCATTTAAAAAATAAGCTATGCCTTTATTCTTATTACCAAAATGTATGACTCTGCACTTTGCTGCACTGGATTTCATCTGCCACTTCTCTCCCTGCTCTCTTCACCTGTCCAATTCCTTCTGCAGAGTCCTTGCTTCCTCTACACTGCCTGCTCCTACACCTATCTTAGCATCATCTGCTCACAAAGCCTTCAATCTCCTTATCCAAATCATTAATATACAACGTGAAGAGAAGAGCCCCCCCCCCCACACCGACCCGTGCGTATCTCCACTAGTCACTGGCAGCCAACCTGAAAGAGTGCCTTTTATTGCAACTCTTTGCCTTCTGCCATCCAGCCAACCGGCTATCCATGCTAATATCTTCCCTTTTATACCATGGGCTCTCATCTTCCCGATCAGCCTGACGTGCTGCACCTTATCGAGGGCCTTCTGAAAATCTAGGTAAGCAACATCTACAGCCTCCCCTCTGTCTGTCCTGCTATTAACTTCCTCAAACAACTCCAGCAGATTTGTAATGCAAGATCTTCCCTTCACAAACCATGTTTGTTGTGAACTTCTAAGTACTGCATAGCCTAATCTTTTATAATTGACTAAAATCTTACCAACCACCGGAGTCGGGCTATCCGGCCTATAGTTTCCGCTCTTCTGCTTTGTACAGCGGGGTGATATTTGCAATTTTCCAATCTTCAGGAACTACTCCTAACTCTAGTGATTCTTGAAATGTCACAACTAATGCTTCCACAATCTCTGAGGCCACCTCCTGGGGTGCAGTCCATCCGATCCAGGTGACTTATCCAACCTCAGACCTTTCTGTTTTCCTAGCACCTTAGTATTACTGCTCCACTAACTTCCATACCCTGACAGTCTAGGATTACAGACACACTGCTGATGCCTTCCATTGTGAAGGCTGATGCAAAAAAGTTATTAAATTCCTCTGCCATTACTTGATTTCCCATTTTCACTTCTGCATCACTCTCCAGCGGCCCAACGTCCGCTCTTGCCTCTTTTTTTTACTCTTTTTATATATACATAGAACATTTATACATCTGTAGATGTTGTTGGAAAGGGTGTAGAGAAGATATACAAGGATGTTGCCAGGAGTCTAGGGCCTGAGGCATAGAGCGAAGTTGAGCAGGCTAGGACTCTATTCCTTGGAGCGCAGGAGGTTGAGGGGTGCTCATAGATCATTATTGTTGAAAACATCAATGGACACGGTGCCTTACAATACTATTTATGACAGCGATCACATCTTCTACTGAAGTTGTACACCTTTACTCATAGAAGTGTACAAAATTATGAGTGGAATAGATTGGGTAGATGCAGACTCTTGCCCAGAGTAAGGGAATTGGGAACCAGATGACATAAGCTTACAGTGAAGGGGAAAGATTTAATAGGAACTTGAGGGGTCACAAAGGGTGGTGGGTGTATGGGAAGAGCTGCCAGAGGAGGTAGTTGAAGTAGATACTAATGCAATGTTTAAGAGACATTTGCACAGATACATGGATAGGACAGGTTTAGAGGGATGTGGGACAAATGCAGGCAGGTGGGACATGATGGCCGGTGTGGGCAAGTTGGCCGAAGGACCTGTTTCCACGCTGTAAGATTTGAACCTGCAAAGCTTTAGAACTTAACAAATCGATAGGCTGAGTAAAGAACTGGAAGGACTAATGATAAATTGTGGCTCTGCAAATGTCCATCTTGGTGCAGTGGATTGGAAACATTTGTTTAGCAGGTGCAGTTTTGAGGGAGGTTTCCAAATCCAAATTAACTGTATTTTTTTTAAATGGAAGCAAAGAAATTAAACATTTTGCTCCCAGTTTTTATATGCAGTTAATTCTTAGTCAAGGTATTGACTGGATGATCTGCTCCAGGCATCTGCCTTGCCACCATGTTTAGACATTGGTGAACAGCAGGCCAGTTTCTCTTTTTTAACATTTAAATGTTATTCATTTAGGTGACTATTTTCTATCCTTTTCTGTTGCTTTGGCCAACATCAAAACTCAAAGAATCACGGACTTATACAGCCTGGAAACAGACCTTTTGGCCCAACTTGTTCATACTGACCAAGTTGCAATCCTTTCACTTTAGCTAGTTCCACTTGCTTGTGCCTGTGTCCCTCATAGTATCCTAAATTATTTAGAGAAAACGCTGCTGTTTAATGGGCAAATGGAAATGTGCAGCTTTCTAATGTGTTTAATGGGAGTTATACAATGTAGCCAAGAGACAAAAATGTAAATTTCAGTGACTGCTTTTATTATGAGTAAAACGATTTCTATTTGGTATGAAATAAATTGTGATCCAGTGGTAGAATAGCGACAACATAAGTGATATTGTTTGTGTGTTCAATTGTTTGCTGCTAATGACTAGTTGTGCATTTACAGCAGCTTTTGATGATGCTGTGGAAGAACGTGTCATTAATGAAGAGTACAAGATCTGGAAGAAAAATACTCCCTTCTTATATGACCTGGTTATGACTCATGCTCTGGAATGGCCAAGTCTGACTGCACAGTGGCTACCTGATGTTTCCAGGTATGGATGTGGCTTAAGAAGAATAACTAATTTGGTATTAAACATTGTTTATTAAACAAACGTGCACTATGTATCTTGAGATTTCACTTTCTGGCAGGATATGTATGCTGGAGTAGCTCAACAGATCAGGCAAAATGGATGTGACATTTCGGGTCGGGACCCTTCTTTAGATGGGTCCCGTCCCAAAATGTCACCTATCCATGTTTTCCAGGGGTGCTGATTGACCCGCTGAGTTACTCCAGCATTTTGTGTCTTTCCTTGGCAAACCAGCATCTGCAGTTGCTTGTTTCCAAAATTTAATATGGGTTGTTAACAGTAGAATGTGTGCTCTCACCAGTAATTTGTTCCCAATAAGCCTTTCGACAAATGAATTGGAGAACTTGAGGGAAATTATAAATACCTTTCAAAAGCCTGGTAATAGACCGATGAACATAGAACAATGTCACTGCCAGACACGGTGTCAAATTACACTAATCCCTTCCGTCTGAACATGATCTATATCCCTCCATTCCCTGCATATTCCTGTGCCTGTCAAAAATCCTCTGAAACTCCACTATTGTATCTGCTTCCACCCACATTCCTGACAGTAGTTACTGCTCTGTGCAAAAGAAAAAAACTTTCTTTGCCTAACCCCTTTAAATCTTTCCCCTCACGCCTGAAAGTTGTGCGCTGCCTGGGAGGAATAAAATTCGGACCGTCTACCTAAATATACTTCTCATAATGTTCACTCCTTCGTCTCAGACACCCCAGTGAAAACAATCCAAGTTTGTCCAATCGCTCCTTACAGCTGGTACCCTCTAATTCGGGCAGCATCCTGGTAAACCTCTTCTGTACCCTCTCCAAAACCTCCACATCCTTCCTCTAATGCGGCAACCAGAACTGCATGCCATACTCCAAATATGGCCAACAAGATTTATAAAGCTGTATGTATAAGAGATTAGTATACAAACTTAAAGCACACGGTATTGCCGGTTCAGTATTGATGTGGATAGAGAACTGGCTGGCAGACAGGAAGCAAAGAGTAGGAGTAAACTGGTCCTTTTCAGAATGGCAGGCAGTGACAAGTGGGGTACAGCAAGGCTCAGTGCTGGGACCTCAGCTATTTACAATATATATTAACGATTTGTACGAGGGAATTGAATGCAACATGTCCAAGTCTGCGGATGACACGAAGCTGGGGTGCTGTGAGGGGGATGCTAGGAGGCTGCAAGGTGACTTGGATAGGCTGGGTGAGTGGGCAAATGCATGGCAGAGGCAGTATAATGTGGATAAATGTGAGGTTATCCACTTTGGTGGCAAAAACAGGAAAGTGGACTATTTTCTGAATGGTGGCCGATTAGGAAAAGGGGAGATGCAACGAGACCTGGGTGTCATGGTACACCAGTCATTGAAAAGTAGGCATGCAGGTGCAGCAGGCAGTGAAGAAAGCGAATGGTATGTTAACATTCATAGCAAAACGATTTGAGTATAGGAGCAGGGAGGTTCTACTGCAGTTGTACAGGGTCTTGGTGAGACCAACTGTATTGCATAAAGTTTTGGTCTCCAAATCTGAGGAAAGACATTCTTGCCATAGAGGGAGTGCAGAGAAGGTTCATCAGACTGATTCCTGGGATGTCAGGACTTTCATATGATGAAAGACTGGATAGACTCGGCTTGTACTCGCTAGAATTTAGAAGATTGAGGGGGGATCTTATAGAAACTTACAAAATTCTTAAGGGGTTGGACATGCTAGATGCAGGAAGATTGTTCCCGATGTTGGGGAAGTCCAGAACAGTTTAAGGATAAGGGGGAAATCTTTTAGGACTGAGATGAGAAAAACATCTTTCACGCAGAGAGTGGTGAATCTGTGGAATTCTCTGCTACAGAAGGTAGTTGAGGCTAGATTCGGGAGGGAATTGGATGTGGCCCTTGTTGTTAAAGGGATCAGGGGGTATGGAGAGAAGGCAGATACAGGATACCGAGTTGGATGATCAGCCATGATCATATTGAATGGCCTACTCCTACACCTATTTTCTATGTTTCTATGTAACATCACTTCCTGATTCTTACACTCAGTCTTTTTGGCTTTTACCAGGACTTCCTGGTGCCAATCTTACATGCCTTTGGTCCAAACATGGATCAAAGAACTGTATATAAGGTCAAGTGAGTGTGAGACCAGATAACATTGTCTACAGGTCATTTCCATGGTCTCGCTAGTTCTACCCTGCACTTCCTGCCCCGCGCTCCCTGCAGGTTAACAAGCTTCCTTAGACCCTTTCCCACTTCTGATGAGTGGTCCTTGACCTGTAACTTTAGCTGTTCTCTTCCTACAGATGCAGTCTGACCTAAGTTTTTCCAGGATCACCTGTGTTATTTTTTTTTCAGATTTCCATTATCTGCAGTTCTTTATTTTCACTGGGTTCTATTCCTGACCCCTTGTCATTCTCCTTAATACCATACGATAAAACTTTATTCATCCCTGGAGGGATGATTCCTTCGATAGATCAAAAACATGCAGGCTGGTAGGTTAATTGGCTGCTGTAAGTTGTCCTTTGTATGTAGATAAGTAATAGAATCTGGTGTACAATTTTGGTCGCCTAGTTATAGGAAGGATGTCAACAAAATAGAGAGAGTACAGAGGAGATTTACTAGAATGTTGCCAGGGTTCCAGCAACTATGTTACAGAGACAGGTTGAACAAGTTAGGTCTTTATTCTTTGGAGCGCAGAAGGTTAAGGGGGGACTTGATTGAGGTCTTTAAAATGATGAAAGGGTTAGACAGAGTTGACGTGGATAAGCTTTTCCCATTGAGGGTAGGGAAGATTCAAACACGAGGGCATGACATGAGAATTAAGGGACAGAGGTTTCGGGGTAACGTGAGGGGGAACTTCTTTACTCAGAGGGTGGTGGCTGTGTGGAATCAGCTTCCAGCAGAAGTGGTGGAGGCAGGATCGATTTTAACATTTAAGAGTAAAGTGGATAGGTATATGGACGTGAAGGGAATGGAGGGGTATGGTCTGAGTGCAGGTAGATGGGACTAGGGGAAAACAAATGGTCGGCACGGACTGGAAGGGCCGAGAGGGCCTGTTTCCGTGCTGTAATTGTTATATGTTATATTATTTATAATCTATGGAAGTTGATAAGGATTGTGTGTTTATAACTATTTTACAGCTGCCCAAATCACTTTGAAGCTAGCAAAACTGGTTGAAAGAAGGGGTGGTATGGCTACATGTGAATTTTTATTTTATGGGACATTTTTCTGTATTTTAAAAAGACTCATTTGCTGGATAATCTAGTCATGTAAAATTTACTGATCTACAGACCTGAGGGGAAGGACTACAGTGTTCACAGGTTGGTCCTGGGAACCCATACATCTGATGAACAAAACCATTTAGTCATTGCCAGTGTTCAACTACCAAACGATGATGCTCAGTTTGATGCTTCACATTATGATAGTGAGAAGGGAGGTATGATTTTTGTTTTCAAAGTGTGTTATTTCTGATGTGTATAAATAGTTCTGACAGTGTTTATCGAGTTTGGAGTTGTGACCTGCAATCATGCTCTTAACAGAATAAGATTAAGAAGTTTCCCACCAATTTAGTTCCTTTGCACAGCTATACAACTAACAAATGTAGCCAAAGTCCATGTATTATATGTGTTCTGTCAAAAGAACCTAATTAAAAGGGTTGACCGCAAATTTTACATCGTTGCATTGGTCAGGTTGTGAGTGATGTTTCCCATGTTGGCATTTCACTGCTACCTAGTTCAAATATAAGTCGAGGAATGGCATGGTCAACTTAGTCTAATCTTGTCTTCGCCTAATATTCGCCAACATTCAGTGAAAAGGCACTTGAAACTATGGGATATCAAGTGATGCTTAAGATGGTGTTATTAATTTGAAGAGATCTTTAATTTACTATCTGTTGGGTTTAATATACTGACAATGCAAGTCTTTTCTGTTTATAACCTGTTTCTTTTGCAGAATTTGGTGGATTTGGTTCTGTTAGTGGAAAAATAGAAATTGAAATAAAAATAAATCATGAAGGGGAAGTAAATCGTGCTCGCTACATGCCTCAGAACCCTTGTATCATTGCCACAAAGACTCCCTCCAGTGATGTGTTGGTCTTTGATTATACAAAACATCCTTCCAAACCAGGTAAATAGTATAAACTTTGGGGCTATGATGCCTTTTAATGTTGTCAGTTTTTATGAAACTTTTTTTGATTTGTCCAATAAAAGCTAGTAGAAAGTGTTGCATTTCACTGATATCAGAAAAAATACAGGGCACTGTTGAAACAAAACTTAGTTGTCAAATGTTTATGACCTTTGAGCTGTGCGTCATTCCATCCTGATATGCACTTCAGGCTGAGTCTAAAGATGTAGAGTCTCATTATACTGTAATTCTGTGTACAGTTTTTCCCGCATTAGGCCAGTCCCTCTAAACTTTCCCTACCCAGGTATCTTTCCAAACACCTTTTAAGCACAGTTGTATCTTCAAGCATCGAGTGTGTTTTATTGTCATATAGATAGAACAAAGAATTTCTTACTTGCAGCAATACAACAGAATATGTAATATTTCTCTTCAACTTCCTGATTGCTGAACACAATATTAGATTGCTGTTAATTTCATCTGGTTGACATGTGACCCTGAGAGGAATTCATTAGCCGTTCTTGCTGGCCATCGTGACCATTCATACGATGGATGCCTGAATGATGTCCAAAGTAGCATAACACGCCACTTGGTTGTATCATTGCTGTAATTTTCAAATGGAGAAAGAATATAACCAAGCAGACTCTCACATGGAATTTGACCATGGTAAAGTAATTCCCAGCCCACTTTATTTTAAAGGTTTGCCTCTGGAAATTATATTTAAATTGGATAGCTGCACTACAAATTGATCAATCCATAGCGTCACATTATCATACTCTCAGAATCGTGCACAAAAGTTAGTAGTTTCTTGTCATTTGTATTGAGGTACAGTGAAAAGCTTTTGTTGCATGCTAACCAACAATTGTTTGTGCGCTAAAGTCCGTATATCAGAGTCGTTCATTACAATTATTCCTCTGGGAGGACAAACCCATCTCGTATGGTTTGAGTATTTCTCATGGACCATTCAACTCCAGACCTCAGCACAGTCTTGACCCAAACTCTCCTAGTAAAATGAGCGCATGGGGAAATGTTCCCGTGATCAGAGCCAGACTTTGCACAAAGGAAAATGCTTGATATATGAGGTCAGTCATTTTGGCCCGAGGACGAGTTGCTCCCAGAAACGATCAAAGATGAACCAGCCGCAGCTTCAGATTAGGCACAGGTTCAAACGTATTTATTGGTCACGTGCACCAATTGGTGTAGTGAAATGTTTCTTGCCAATGCAGCACATGGAGAAAGAATACAGACATAACAATAATAAAGAGATTTTAAACACAAAAAACATCCCCCCACAATGGTTCCCATTATAAGGGAAGGCACAAGGTCCAGTCCCCAACCCCATATCCTCCCATAGTCAGGCCTATTGAGGCCTCAGCAGTCGCACTCATGGAGGGCCGATGTTCCAGGCCGTTCTCGCCGGGTAATGGTGCTCCGGCATCGGGAGAATCCTCTCAGCGGCATGGGACACATGGAACGGCCGCTTCCTTACCGGAGTCCACGGCTTCCGAAGCCAACAAGGCTGCGCTGAATGGAGCTCCCCCCACTGGCTCCCGATGTTGAAGTCGGCGCCGCAGCCCGCAGCTGGCCGCTCCACAGACCTGCGGCTCCGCGATGTTTTTTGTCGGCGGTTTCAGCTCACCTGAGCTCCAGTGCGGCGAACCAGGCAAGGCATCGCCCCCTCCGCCCCGCGATGGCGCTCCAGTGCTGCGCCGCTGCCGAAGCTGAGGTTCTGGGCGTTCTCCTCAAGAAACGCCGCTCCAGGCCCACTGGTGGGCCACGAGGGCGGGTCGAAGATGCAGCCCGGAGAAAAGCTGCCTCTCCGACCAGGTAGGGACCAGGAAAAGTAGTTTTCCCCCCCACCCCCCACATAAAAAAGAATAGACTCCAAACAAAATACTTGAACTCCCTAAAAATTAAAAAAAGAGTGAAACACAGACAGCTGCAGGCTGGGCAGCCATACCATACAGGACGGCGCCCCTAGGGATGCTCAATGTTCAATTCCGTTCTCAACTCCACCACATATGAAGTAGTCCGTGCTTGTATGCAGTCACACCTAGCATGGGCTGATTATGGTAAATAACATCTGTGCCACGAACTTGGTCAGCAGTGACTCACCAAAATGAGAATTTAACTGGCATTGCCTTTGCCTGGTTCCCCACCATTAACATTCTGGTGGGGGTGCCGATGGTCGTGAATCAACTGGGTCAACGGATAAATACTGTGTAACGATAATATTTGAAAGGTTGGGTATCCATCAGCGAGTGACTCGTGACTACCATCATCATAGCGCCACTCGGGGTGTGATGCAATGGTTTTCAATAAACTGGATATGTGCAGCTGCAACAGCACTCTAAGCTCAAATTAGCGCACTTCACGGACACTTCAACCACCAACCTAAACGTTTCATTGCCTACCCCAACTAAACCCAATAATTGCAGTGTGCACCATTGACAGAATGTATTGCGGATCTTGTGACATTGCTTCCCGGAACAAGGGAGGTGTGGGCAGCAGATACATGAACACATTACTACTTGCTGGTTCCTCTCCAAGTTGTACACCATCCTGACTTGAAAATATATTGCTGGTATTTCATCGTCGCCAGGTCTAAACCATGCAACCAGCATAAGAATAACTAGAAGAGTTGCAGTGGTTCAAGGTGTTCTATGGCCACCACCTTTTGACAGGCAGTAAAGGCGGGCCTTGCTCATAATATTCTGGGTTTATTTAATGATTAGAACTCTGAAGCAATCCATCTTTGCTGTACTCCGTAAAGTTAGCACAATTTTAACATTTAAAGATATTAGAATAGATATTTGAGCTTGTAAATAAACTTTATTTCAATAAGTTAAAAGCTAAGATAGACACAAAGCTTGAGTAACTCAGTGAAGCAGGCAATATCTCTGAAGAGAAGGAATGAGTGACGTTTCAGGACGAGACCCCTCCAGAGATGCTGCCTGTCCCGCTGAGTGACTCCAGCTTTTTGTGTCCATCTTCGGTTTAAACCAGCATTTGCACTTTCTTCTTACATAAGTTATGTACTCGTACATTAGAATTGTGTGCTTTGATTAGTGTTTGATTTGTTTATTAGGAGAACATTTGTGCTTTATTACCACATAGATCCCTCTGGTGAATGCAACCCAGATCTTCGGTTGCGAGGACATCAGAAGGAAGGCTACGGGCTCTCTTGGAATCCGAATCTTAGTGGCCATTTACTTAGCGCTTCAGATGATCATGCAAGTATTACGTTGTCACTTTGGTGATTTATGGAGAGCAAAAGGTGTAATCAATTTAAAATATTACTTTGAATAGCTGTTAGTAATGGGGTGGCACAGTGCAGCAGCTGGTGGAGCCACTGCCTCATGGTGTCAGTCCTGGGTTCGATCCTGACCTTGGAAGCTGTTGGTGCAGTTTGCACGTTCTCCCTGTGACTGTGTGCGTTTCCTCTGGGTGCTCTGGCTTCCTTCCACATCCCAACGATGTGGGTTTGTAGGTTAATTGCTCGCTGTAAATTAATCTCTGTTTGTAGGGAGTGGATGCAAAGGTGGGATAACTTAGAACTAGTGTGAAAGTGTTGGCAGGATTCGGTGTTTCCATGCTGTATCTTTCAATTTCAACTGCTGCCACAGGGTACTTCATACTAATGGTATAAATGCTTCAATAATTGTTTGTATTGTATATTCCATATAATTCAATGACAATTCTTGTTAGCTAATAATTCCTACCTAAATAATGTTGCTCTTATTACACAATTCGGCAATTACAGAAGTATTTAATGTGAGGAGCCACGAATATATTAACATGTTATTTACTGACCATGCTTCTTAATTTTGGTTCTTAAATGTGACATAGCTTGCTGCAAAAATAATTGATTCTTGAATATCTGCACAATGCAATGGACAACAAGTGCAGGAGTAAGCTATTTGGCCCTTCGAGCTAGCACCATCATTCACTATGATCATGGATGATCGTCCACAATCAGTACCCCGTTCCTGCCTTCTCCCCATATCCCTTGACTCCACTATCTTTAAGACCCCTATCTAACTCTCTCTTTAAAGCATCCAGAGGCCTCCACTGCCTTCTGAGGCAGAGAATTCTACAGTTTCACAACCCTGTGGGTGAAAATAAGCAGCTGACTCGGGCATGAGTCAGCTGCTTATTTTAATGTCATTTATCATTTAGTGTTCTGTTTCTTTAATGAGATTGAAGAAAATAAGTTTGTATGTAAACTCATGCATAGAGCAAAAATGTAGAATGTAAATCATTGTTGACACTAAGTCAAGAGTCTGTGTTTATTTGTCATATGAACTGGAACAATTACATTCTTACTTGGTGCAGCCTTACAGGCACATTAACTGCAACAGTAACACTGTACAATAAATGATCAGTTATTCAAAGTAAACTTGGCCTGACCAGCTTAAAGTCAAAGATCAAATTATATGGAGCAGACATCGTAGTGCAAAGTCCATTATGGTTCGGTGCCGAGGTTGGATTGTGGTTAAAATTATGCAGAATGGTTCAAGAGCCTAATAGTTGATAAGCAGTTCTTGAAGCAGGGCTCCTGTACCTTATTCCCAATTGTATCAGTGAGAAGAGATCCTGGGCAGGATATCATGGGGCTTTGATGTTAGCTGCCTTCTTGAGGGACTGCCTTCAACGGTGGGGAAGTCAGTACAAGTAACATCTACTTTGTGAGCGTTTGAATTTCCTAACCAGGCCGTGATGCAACCAGTTAGTGTGCTCTCCACTGTACGCTTCGATAAAGTTTTCGGTTACATGCCAAATTACCTCAACTGTCTGAAGAAGTAGATCTAAACAAAAGGAACTGCAGATGTTGGTTTACATAAAAGGACACAAAATATTGGAGTAACTCAGCTGGTCAGTCAGCATCTGTGGAGAACATGGATAGGTGATGTTTCGAGTGGGGACCCTTCTGACTCACCAGTGGTCACAACAATGGGGCATGCAGTTCAACCCTTCCAAATGTGAAACCATGCGTGTCACCAGAAAGAGGAATCCAGGCGTCACATCTTACAACATACTTGGTGTCACCCTTGAAGAATCCAAACAAACCAAGTATCTTGGCATCAAATTGCAGAATGATCTACGTTGGAACGGTCAGACTCATCATGCAACAGTGAAAGCAACAGGTGTCCTAAACTTCCTGAGGCGCAACCTCCATCATTGTTCAGCTTCTGTCAAGGAGAAGCTGTATTTCACCCTCGTTAGACCTCATCTGGACTACGCAGTTGCAGCTTGGGACCCATACACAGATAAAAACATTTCATCCATCGAACGTGTCCAAAGACAGGCCGCTCAATTTGTTACTAACACCTACGAGAGAGAAGCGAGTGTCACCAAACTTCTGAATTCTCTGGGGTGGAACCCTTTCCAAGACAGACGTGAAGCTCACCGTTTGACCTGTTTTTACAAAATGTTAAATGGTCAGCTAGACATAGATCACAAGACCTACACCTACCCCAAACCAATTAGGAGCAGACGAGGGCATTCGATCCAATTTGTGGTCCCAGCCACAAAGACAGATATGTACAGCAATTCTTTCTTCCCACGCACTATTAAAGCATGGAATAATCTCCACCAAACCACGGTTGCCCAGCCAGATGCAACTAAATTTAAAGTGGCACTTTCTTCCCAATAACCCTCTCTGGCTAAACCCCTCCCTTCACCACCTCCAGTTTAAATTCCAATTGGAATATTTTGGAGGACCAAGTAACCAAGAACCAAGACTGAAGTAGATGTATTGGTTATCAATGTTGTACGATTTGGTTATCATGTTGTAAGTTTAACTTGTTGCTGTTTTTTTTAATTATCTTTAGACCATCTGTTTATGGGACATCAGTGCTGTGCCTAAGGAAGGAAAAATAGTTGATGCAAAAACCATCTTCACTGGTCACACTGCAGTGGTAGAAGATGTGTCGTGGCACTTACTGCATGAGTCTCTGTTTGGATCTGTGGCAGATGATCAAAAACTAATGATGTAAGTTCATCAACTTTTACGAGTCATTTAAATAAAATTGTCAGATTAAAAATATTAATGGTGCAACTGTTATTATTTCTTGTTACAGTGCTGATTGACAATTTAAAATAAATTACAGTAGCTATAGTGCACATTTAAACAAAGGCAAAGTACTGCAATGCTGAAAATCTGAAATAAAATAGTAAATGCAGGAATTCCTCAGGTAACATATGTGAAGAGTCGGCAGCTGAATTTTTTTTGTTTTATCCTAGGTTAAATCAAATTCTGCCCACTCAGCTACACACAAAATAGTATCTTGCAGTTTTCCTTTCTGAAGGTGAACTACTTTCTTCACACTTGGTTTGGTCATTTGCCTCCATGTCTGTCTTTAATGAGTGGTTCTTAATTCTGAAACCTTCCCTTATTCGCGACCCCCCCCCCCCCCCCAATACACCCTCTGGTAGTTTACCACCTTTGCATTCATAATCTCTGCAGCCATTTCTTTTCAGATTTGCAATGAAGGCCATCAGGTCTGGTGGATTTGTAAGCCTTAAGCTTAGAAATAGTTTGATTATTCTGACAATTCCGGACTGTCAAAGCTGCCACAGCCAGACATAAAAACGTTTTTTATCCACGAGTAGTTGCTCTACTCAACAGCCAAAAATCTATAGCCTCCATTTGTTCTGGTATTTTGTTGGTTCACTTGCTTGATCAATGGTGTTTTATCATTAATGTTTTATTATTATTATTAATGTTTAGTGTTTTCTGAGTCATTCGTAACTGTCACTGTATGTCATGTACTTGTGGGCGGAGCACCAAGGCAAATTCCTTGTATGTGAATACTTGGCCAATAAACATACTTACTTATTCATTAGCATTGAGGCATTTTGATGTCTTGTACAATAAAGGCCAATCTAATAATTGAAATATAATTATTTGTATGTATTTCTTTTTTATTTTTTAATTTTTATTTATTAGAAGTACAGTAAATTACATCATTGCACATCCCATATATTACATTTATTGTACCCCTTCCTTTTATAAAGCTATTAAAAAGGATAGAAATAGAGAAAGTGAGAGAGAATTGTGAAAGTGCAGAAGCGTGATGAAAGACCCCTTAGTCGAGGAATTAGTAAAGGGAAATTAAGAAACAGACCCTAGAAAAGAAGAAAGAGAAAGAAGAAAAAAGGAAAAGACAGTTGCTTTATTATAAACATCACGCAAAAGGAATATACCAACTTGACAATTTTTCATCCCCCTTTACCAAGACCTGCCGCTGGTGCCTTTTTAAGGTACTATTGCACCCAATCCTTGCAGTAAGTCTATAAATGCAGACCATGTCCTATAAAAGCGATCTGATTTTCCTGCCAGGCGGAGTCTCATATCTTCCAGGTGTAGTGCAGAGATGCCAAGTGTCCCGGATTCGCCGTATTTTGTCCCGGCGAAATAACCTTTTTACGGTGTTCCGGCAGCCAAACATGCTGTTACGGAACACCGCCGCACCGGTGTTCCTCCCGTGGTGAACGCCGGCGCCATGTGCCCCCGGTTTGCCAGCCCGGCAGCTCGCAGCCACGCCCGGCCCAGAGCCCGGGCGGCGCCGGCTCGCGCGATTAGCGGCACTTTCTTGCCGCCAGCCGGCCGCTCGCGGCAGGCCCATCACCGGGCCTCCCCCCCCCACCCCCACCCAGTGCGCAGGCGCAGACCCGCCGGCAACCTTGCCAAGTGCGCATGTGCCGCACCCGCCCGCCGGCAGCCCGCTGATCTGCACCAGTGCGCAGGCGCAGACCCGCCGGCAACCTTGCCAAGTGCGCATGTGCCGCACCCGCCCGCCGGCAGCCCGCTGATCTGCACCAGTGCGCAGGCGCATAGCCGCCGGCAACAACTCCAAGTGAGTATGTTACGGAGAGAAATGCATTTAACCCCATTTGTTACGGACAAATGGGTTGAATGTTACTGTGAACTAAATTTAGGGTTGGCATCTATGGGAGTGTTTCAAAAATAGTTGAAATCCACATATTTATTGTCGGTATAGGAGCGTTTTTCCAAAATTTAAAAATAAGCTTTTTTCCAGTTATTAACCCATATTCAAATAGGTTCTTTTGAAGCACATTTAATTCAGGGCTACCGTCCGTTGTTCCAAAGATAATCCATTCTGCTTTTGGTATCGGTTTAATAATAAAAAAAAATGAAAAAAAAAAAAATTGTGAAGATTTCAAAGATTTTAGTTCAAAATTTTTGAATTTTTATACAAAAAACAAATGAATGCGCTATAGTAGCTTCTTCAGACTGGCATTTATCACAGATAAGTGATACGTTTCCATTTCTATCGTCTATATCTCTCGGTAAAATTTATTCTGAGCCAAAGGAAAAGAGGACATTTTTGATAATGCCCATGGCACAATTTGAATCACTGACTTGAATCCATTGCTCTGTTTCTTTTCTCAAGATTTTCTTGGTATTGTCGTTTTGCTAACTGTTGGCTACACTTTAGTCAATTGGTATTTCTTACAAGTTGACAGAAAATGAAAAGCAAAGTTGGGGAATAACCAAATCTAACATTGTCCTTGAATGAATAAACCAATAGGTTATCTTGTAACTGAAGTGATTGTGTAGGATACTATTTAGTGAGACCCACAGAAGGGCAACTAATTACAGTGGCTGACAAGAGTGAAATGCAGTTCATCGTTCACCAATATTTGAGCATGCATTTGTTCTTTGAGGTAATTGCCGATCAACTGGTTTTGTTTTGTCAGCTTTTAGAAACATAGAAAAATAGGTGCAGGAGTAAGCCCTTCGATGGTTGATCATCTAAAATCGGTACCCAGTTCCTGCTTTTTTCCTATATCTCTTGATTCCTTTATCCCTAAGAGCTAAATCTACCTCCCTCTTGAAAACATCCAGTGAATTGGCCTCTACTGCCTTCTGTGGCAGAGAATTCCACAGATTTACAACTTTTTGGGTGAAAAGGTTTTCCCTCATCTCAGTCCGAAATGGCCTACCTCTTATTCTTAAACTGTTCTTAAATTCCAGAAGATTAATCGAGCATGATTTCCCTTTCATAAATCCATGTTGACCTTGACCGATCATCTCACTGCTTTCCAGATGCGCTGTTGTAACATCTTTAACAATTTGTAGGGCCACCTCCTTGAGTACTCTGGGATGCAGACCATCAGGTCCTGGGGATTTATTTGCCTTCAGTCCCAACGGTTTACCTAACACCATTTCCTGACTATTGTGGATTCCCTCTATTTCCTCCCTCCCACTAGATCCTCGCCCCCCTAGTACTTCTGGGAGATTGTTTGTATCTTCCTCAGTGAAGACAGAACCAAAGTACTTGTTTAATTGTTTTGCCATTTCTTTGTCTCCCATAATGAATTCAGCTGTCTCTGTCAAAACCAAAATTCTGTCCACGTTTGAAACATTTTAGTGAGGTAAGTATTTGTCCACAAAGTTTGTGCCAGCAGCATTAATTGCTCACCCAAAATGATTGACAGAAATCTTTGATAATGCTGCTGTTAATAAACATTTTAAAAACCTGTGTTTAATTTTGTCTTCAGCCAAGGGCTTGGGGTCTTTTCTGTGTATCATGTTCCAAGTTGCTAGCCCTGTAGATAAATGACAATTTCTAGTTTCACGCTCTGCTATTTGGGAGAAAATATAAAATTTGACTTGGCTTTCAAATTGTTTTTTGTCTCCAGTTGGGATACCAGATCTAACAACACATCCAAACCAAGTCATTCGGTTGATGCACACACCGCAGAAGTAAATTGTCTCTCCTTCAATCCTTATAGTGAATTCATCTTGGCAACTGGTTCTGCTGATAAGGTGGGATTTTAAAGGCCGTACTGGCTTTCTTTAGTACTTAAAGTCCACAGGAGAGCGAGGTGAAACATTTTATATTTTCTGTACTAATAACTCTCAAATTTAGATGGCGAATTGGTTATGCATCAATGAATTTACCAAATACAGATTTCCTTTCTGTTTGATGTGTAAATGAAAGTGCATCATTGTTCATTATTCCCCAGCAGTAATGGGGAAAGTGAGTAATCGGGTGATGGGCTTTGTGCACAAGTTTTGGTAAAATGTGATTTATGAAGAAAAATTGTGTCATTTTGAAGGAGTAAATGAACACCATTATGTTCATAGTACAACACGGCTCTTCAGCTTAACTTTACATGCCGACCAAGATGCCTTCCTAACCTAGTCCCATTTGCCTGCATTTAGCCCATATCCCCAAAACCTTCCCAAACCATGTATCTAGTCCAAATGCCTTAAATGTTTCAAGTAATCCGGCCTCTACCACGTCCTCTGATCCATACCAACCAGATTTCTTAAATTAGCAAATGAAGGAGCAGGTGATTTGTATATATGACTGCTATATAAAAAACATATTGTTTTACTCATTTATCTTTTCCCAGGTCAACAGTAATATATAAACTTGAAAGAGTTCTGGATTGCTTGTGCAAGTTATTCATAAATGCAGTAATTCTGGATAGTGCCACTGATGGATTTTCATGTTTCAAAACGTGACCTTTTACATTTTGTTTCATATCATATTTTTAATCCCATGCCTTCACTTCTGATGGCAAAATTATTGTGGCATCTTGCCAGGTGCATTTCCTGCAGTGACCCCTGCGACTACTTCAAAACAAACTTTATCCATTAGTTACACTTTTTATGAATAGCTTGAAGCACTACTTTTGGTAATTTTCATTCTTTCTGTTCACAAATATCCTGTGTTTAATTTTGAGCCATGTTGCTGCGGTTTATGATAATCTAAAATGTATTGCCTTGTTTTGCAGACTGTTGCATTATGGGATTTAAGAAATCTGAAACTGAAACTGCATTCCTTTGAATCGCACAAGGACGAGATTTTCCAGGTAAAGCCGTTACCTTTACCTTGCACACCCTATATAGTAAAATATTACCCAAGAACACATATCGTCAATATGGTGGGGCTCAGGCAGTGCGGCGGTAGAGTTGCTGCTTTACAGCACCAGAGACCCAGGTTCGATCCTGACGATGGGTGCTGTCTGTACGAAGTTTGTACATTCTCCCTGTGACCACGTGGGGTTTCTCCAGGTGCTCCAGTCTCCTCCCACACTCCAAATACTTACAGGATTGTAGGTTAATTGGCATTGGTAAAACATTGTATCTGCAATGTTCAATTTTCCTTCAATGTTCAACAGATCATGCCTTCCCCAAAAGAGGTCCCAGTGATCAAGAAACTTGAATCCCTGCCCACTGCACCAGTCCCTCAGCCACGCATTTATCCTCCACCTCATTTCATTCCTACTCTCACTGTCACGCGGCACAGGCAGTAATCCTGAAATCGTTACCCTTTTGGTCCTTCTCCTTAACTTTCCCCCCAACTCCCTAAATTCTCCCTTCAGGACCTCGTCACTTTTTCTGCCTATGTCATTGGTACCTATGTGTACCACAACATCAGGCTCCTCTCCCTCCCTTATCAGAATCTTTTGGACACGTTCTGACACATGCGAGACCCTGGCACCAGGGAGGTAAACTACCATCCGGGTCTCCCGACTGCATCCACAGAATCGCCTATCCGACCCCCTAACTATCGAGTCCCCTATTACAATTGCCCTCCTCTTTTTGTTACCCTTCTGAGCATCAGGGCCGGTCTCTGTGCCGGAGGCCCGGCCGCTGTTGCTGCCCCCAGCTAGGCTGTCCCCTCCAATCGTACTCAAACCCGAGTACCTATTTTCCAGGTGTACGGTCACAGGGGTACTCTCTAGCCCCTGCCTCTGCCCCTTGCCCTTCCTAACTGTGACCCACTTGTCTGCCTCCTGTGGTCTGGGAGTGACTACCTCCCTGTAGCTCCTCTCTATGACCTCCTCACTCTCCCTGACCAGACGGAGGTCATCGAGCTGCTGCTCCAGGTTCCTAACAGTCCTTTAGGAGCCCCATCTCGACACACCTGGCGCAGATGTGGACGTCTGGAGGGCTATCAAATTCCCTGACCTCCCACATCTGACATCCAGAACAGTACACTGCCCTGGCCTTCATACTCCCCCCTTACACAGGATACAATATCAACACAATATAAAATCACTACAAACTGCTGAAATCTGACTGTAAATGAGCTGTTTACCCTGGTCCACTTCCCACCAATCAGCTGCTTACCGTAGTCCACTTCCCACCAATCAGCGGCTTCCTCAAAAAAACCCACTTCTCCAAATGGAACGTTATGGATTTAGGTAAAAACAAGCCCCGCGCTTGATTTTAAAGCTTACCTGTCGGATGTCGCTCCTCCCCCTCCTTCTCTTCCAACGGCTCCTTTTGGGCCTCTGAAAAAACAAGCCCCGCGCTTGATGCAGATGATACTAAGATAGGTGGTGTTGGGGATAATGAAGTAGATTTTCAAAGTCTACAGAGCGATTTGGGCCATTTGGAAAAGTGGGCTGAAAGATGGCAGATGGAGTTTAAGCTGTTAAGTGTGAAGTGCTACATCTTGGCAGGACAAATCAAAATAGGACGTACATGGTAAATGGTAGGGAATTGAGGAATGCTGTGGAACAGAGGGATCTAGGAATAACTGTGCATAGTTCCCTGAAGGTGGAATCGCATGTAGATAGGGTGGTAAAGAAAGCCTTTGGTGTGCTGGCCTTTATAAATCAGAGCATTGAATATAGGAGTAGGGAAGTAATGTAATTGTACAAGGCATTGGTAAGACCAATTCTGGAGTATGGTGTACAATTTTGGTCGCCTAATTATAGGAAGGATGTCAACAAAATAGAGAGAGTACAGAGGAGATTTACTAGAATGTTGCCAGGGTTCCAGCAACTATGTTACAGAGAAAGGTTGAACAAGTTAGGTCTTTATTCCTTGGAGCGCAGAAGGTTAAGGGGGGCTTGATTGAGGTCTTTAAAATGATGAAAGGGATAGACAGAGTTGACGTGGATAAGCTTTTCCCATTGAGGGTAGGGAAGATTCAAACGAGGGCATGACATGAGAATTAAGGGGCAGAAGTTTAGGGGTAACGTGAGGGGGAACTTCTTTACTCAGAGGGTGGTGGCTCTGTGGAATGAGCTGTCAGCAGAAGTGGTGGAGGCAGGATCAAATTTAACATTTAAAAGTAAAGTGGATAGGTATATGGACGTGAAGGGAATGGAGGGATATGGTCTGAGTGCAGGTAGATGGGACATGGGGAAAACAAATGGTCGGCACGGACTGGAAGGGCCGAGAGGGCCTGTTTCCGTGCTGTAATTGTTATATGGTTATATGGTTATTGTAAAATGTCCCTGGTGTGTAGGATAGTGCTAGTGTACGGGGATCGCTGGTCGGCATGGACTCGGTGGGCCGAAGGGCCCGTTTCTATGTTGTATCTCTGAAGTAAAAGGTTACTAGCTACTATAGCTTCAGGCAGAAGTTCCTTTAAAGTTTGGCCTCTCAAGTGTTCATGGTCATTTACATCCTAAATAGACAATAGGTGCAGAAGTAGGCCAGACCGCCCTTCAAGCCACCCTTCAATGTGACTAATGTGGCAGGTTATAATCTTGGCATGTTGTGGTGTTCAAAGGCAACTTTGCACTGTGTGCGCATGTGGTGAGGAATGTGGGCTGAAATGAAGTTATTAGGAACAAGCATTACTTGCATTTGTAAAATCATGGATTTAATTTGGGATAATGAGCATGCTCCATGCCTCTTATGGCATGAAAACTGGTGGAGTTGAGCATGTTATAGTCAGTTGGAACGTTGGACTGCAAAATGGTCGATGGAGCTTAATCCGGATAAATGTGAGGTTTTCTTTGTCCTTTGAAATAATTTTCAACGGACAAATGCAACAAGTTTTTCATTCAAACTTTAGTTAATTTCATTGAACAATGAAATCTTTGCTAATAATTTTTTTTTGTATATCCTCCCTGAACTCCAATTAAAACAACGCTGGTCTTTTAGGAAAATTGGACTACAATCTAGTTTTTAAATAATTAATTGTATCCATGCTGTGATTTCTGTTAATACCATCAGGTTCAGTGGTCTCCTCACAATGAAACTATCCTGGCATCAAGTGGAACAGATCGCAGACTGAATGTATGGGATTTGAGGTAGGTATTTCTCTTTGTGTGACACTGCTCTTGAGTTATAACTCAGTTCACAGAAACTTCACCCCACTGAATGATTTTGATATTAGTTTTGAGAAAATGGAAATTTCTTTGCATAACTCCAGCTGACAATGTCATGATGGTGAGGACAGTGCTTGCTTTTTGTTCCCCAGGAAGTGAAGACAGATCTATTTCCCTTCAATAAGGTAATGATATTTTAATAGAGCAAGTGGTGAATTTGTATCTCAGTCTACGTAGGCATGTCTTTCCGCACCTATTGCTATGTCTCATGGCACTCTACACTCTATAGAAGGTAGTGGAGGCCAATTCACTGGATGTTTTCAAGAGAGAGTTAGATATAGCTCTTAGGGCTAACGGAATCAAGGGATATGGGGAGAAAGCAGGAACGGGGTACTGATTTTGGATGATCATCCATGATCATAGTGAATGGCGATGCTGGCTCGAGGAGCCTACTCCTGCCCGTATTTTCTATATTTCTTCATCTGACTGGTGCTTGAGCCATCTACTAGTGGGAAAAGAGGTCAGTCTGTAAGAGTGGTTGTTTGGTGGGCCGATTCAGTGAGATGGACGAGTCATGACTAGAGGGCCTGAGCTGGAAGGGACTGGATGGGTTAGGACTGGAGCATGGGAGGTGATGGGGGACCTTGTTGATCATGCACCTTATATAAATAAGGCAAGTTGAGTGGTCATTCTTTCTCTGGATTGAGTTTAAAACTAATCGGCTTAGATTTAAGATGAGAGGACTTAATATTCAAAAGAGCCTAAGAGGCAGATTTTCACAAAGGGTGGTCAATATATAGAATAAGCTGTCAAGGCGGATACAATATTTAAAAAAGCATTTAGTCTGGTGTGTGGATAGTGAATTTACAGAGAGATATGGGCCTAAGCAGAAAAAGGCTAACTCAGGAAGACATCTTGGGTGGTGTGCATGAGTTAACTTCCCCAATATTGACTGGGAAAATCATAGTTTGAAAGGTTTAGATGGGGTGCAATTTCACAAAGGTGTTCAGCAGAGTTTTCTCCAGCAATACGTAGAGGGTCCCACACGTGAGAGCAACACTTGATCTAGTCTTGGGAAATTGGGAAGGGCAAGTGAATGAAATGTTCATGGAGGAGCCTTTTTGGACCAGTGACCACTGTTCGATTAGGTTTAAGATAGTTATGGAAATGGACAGAGAGAGCCCATGTGTTAAAATGCTAACTTTTGGGGTAAGGCAAACTTTGAGGGTATGAGTGAAAGTCTCGCTCAAGTTGATTGGAGCAGGTTGTCTGAGGGGAAATGAACATCAGCCAAGTGTGCTGACAAAAAGCCCTGTCTCACGGTGCGGGTCCACCCACGAGTGACCCCAAGTGAATGAAAAAAAACAGACTCATGATTATGTACGAGATTCCAGGTTTATGTTCAGGTGTTTAACTGAGTTCCCACGGGTATGTCATTTCTGCGATGTTCCAAACTCTCTCCCGAGTTACCAAGTTCCTCTCCCGTTACTCTTGAGCCAACCGTGAATGAAGGTGTGTTTTAATAAGCAACAGTGTTAAAGAAAACATCTCCATCCTGCGGTTTTGAGTTAAAAAGATAGAATTCAGCGCAGCCGCATCTGTTGATATGACCTACAAAGGGAAAATGCGCACCTGTGCAGTGCCAGAGCAGTTATACTTATGATTTGTTTGAAACACACATCACGTAGTTAGAAGACCAGCGGGCGAAGGTTTGTTATATTTGGGGGGGGGCAAGCGAAATATAATGCTGATAGGTCTGAGGTGTTGCACTTGAGGAGGGTTGATAAATTAGGACATGTGCAATGAGTGGTAGCAACATTGGGAATATCGTATCAACAAGGAACATTGTTGTACAAGTGAAAAAAAATCGCTTGAAGGCAACATCGCAGCTGGATAAACGATAGACACAATGTGCCGGAGTAACTCGGTGTGTCAGGCAGCATCTGTGGAGAAAAAGGATGGGCGTCGTTTCGTTAGAAGGGTCCCGATCCAAAACATCTCTCCAGAAATGCTGCCTGATCCGTGGAGTTACTCCGGCATTTTGTGTCTATCTTTGGTATAAACCAGCATCTGCAGTTATTTGTTTCTACTTAGCACAGCTAGATGTGGTGGTTAGGAAAATGGCGACACAAGAAGCTGCAACTGTTGTAATCTTGGGCAAAACACGAAGCACTGGAGGAACTCAGGGTCAGGCAGCTTCTGTAGAGGGAATGGGGGGGGACGTTTCCTATTGGGACCCTTCTTCAGACCAATGGTGAAGAATGGTCATTCCGAAGAAAGGGTACTCCATTGCCTGACCTACCGAGCTCTTATCCACCGAGCACTTGATGATTTGCTCAAGGTGGGTTGCAACGTGTACGGAATCCTTGCTTTCATTAACCGAGGCTTAGAAGAGTCGCCAGGTTATGGTAAAACGTTCTAAAGCATTACAGTAAAACTACATTAATCTACCATTCTTGAGACTTCAGTGGCGCCCAAACAAGCAGATTTTCCGGAAAGGACACAACGTGCTTGAGTAACTCAGCGAGCCAGGCTGCATCTCCGGAGAACATGGATATGTGGTGTTTCGGGTTGGGGCCCATCTTCAGAGTCTGAACTGTGCTACCGGAGAGTACGAGTTTCTGGACGGTCTGACACGCTGAGTTACTCCATCACTTTGTGTCCTTTTGTCTAAACCAGCATCTGCAGTTCCTTATTCTTACAGCAGATTTTCCGGTCCATTGGATATCCTTATTAATGCACTGAGGCATCTTGTATTCACGTTTTTATATATGTTTGACAGCAGAGTGCTACATTTTCTATTGAACCCAAGAACTTTAGAGGGAGTGCGGGCATCAGAAGCAAGTGAGTTTGACGGGAGCGTGGGAGCTGCACGCAGCGAGTGGAATAGTGTTCGGGAAGCCGAACCCAGCATGAGAGAATGAGCACGGTATTGGGTCCCAATAGGAATAGGTTAAAGGCTTGAAGGGATGATGGAGACAGAGACACTCACATTAAACAAGGACAGTAATTCTGCTATAACACGATCATTGCTTTGCGAAGTAACGTTTTTTTAATAGAAAATCATGTTATAGAAACAATCGTAGCAATGGGCAAAAGGTGTTTCACGCTTGCAATAATCAAGTTATTTTCCTGTGTGATTTTACAAACATGGTCTTTTGAATAACTATAAGTTTATTTATGTTACTGCAAGCTAAAACACTAAAGGTTGTGTGTTACATTGTTTAATAGAGTTTCGTTGTTCAAATATCAAAGGAAGCGATTGTTTGTCAATTTCTATGGTCGCCCATGGTTAAAGTGACAGTTGGGCTCCGGTGATCGGGTTGATCATGAGATCATGGTGTCTCTTCACTGCTGGAAGGCTACATGGAAGCATTTTTGTCTGCTTGCTAATTTCCAAACTAACTGTAGTTCCCAACCGTAATGGCGGTACATCTATAACCATATAACAATTACAGCACGGAAACAGGCCCTCTCGGCCCTTCCAGTCCGTGCCGACCATTTGTTTTCCCCTAGTCCCATCTACCTGCACTCAGACCATACCCCTCCATTCCCTTCACGTCCATATACCTATCCACTTTACTCTTAAATGTTAAAATCGATCCTGCATCCACCACTTCTGCTGGAAGATGATTCCACACAGCCACCACCCTCTGAGTAAAGAAGTTCCCCCTCACGTTACCCCGAAACCTCTGTCCCTTAATTCTCATGTCATGCCCTCTTGTTTGAATCTTCCCTACCCTCAATGGGAAAAATGTATCCACGTCAACTCTGTCTATCCCTTTCATCATTTTAAAGACCTCAATCAAGTCCCCCCTTAACCTTCTGCGCTCCAAAGAATAAAGACCTAACTTGTTCAACCTTTCTCTGTAACATAGTTGCTGGAACCCTGGCAACATTCTAGTAAATCTCCTCTGTACTCTCTCTATTTTGTTGACATCCTTCCTATAACTAGGCGACCAAAATTGTACACCATACTCCAGAATTGGTCTAACCAATGCCTTGTACAATTTTAACATTACTTCCCTACTCCTATATTCAATGCTCTGATTTATAAAGGCCAGCACACCAAAGGCTTTCTTTACCACCCTATCTACATGCGATTCCACCTTCAGGGAACTATGCACATTTATTCCTAGATCCCTCTGTTCCACAGCATTCCTCAATTCCCTACCATTTACCATGTACGTCCTATTTTGATTTGTCCTGCCAAGATGTAGCACTTCACACTTATCAGCATTAAACTCCATCTGCCATCTTTCAGCCCACTTTTCCAAATGGCCCAAATCTCTCTGTAGACTTTGAAAATCTACTTCATTATCCACAACACCACCTATCTTAGTATCATCTGCATACTTACTTATCCAATTTTCCACCCCATCATCCAGATCATTGATGTACATGACAAACAACAGTGGACCCAACACAGATCCCTGAGGCACCCCACTGGTCACCGGCTTCCAACCTGACAAACAGCCATCCACCATTACTCTCTGACATCAGCCACTGTTGAATCCATCTTGCTACTCCGCCATTAACACCCAAAGATTGAACCTTCTTAACCAACCTTCCATGGGGAACCTTGTCAAAGGCCTTACTGAAATCCATATAGACAACATCCACTGCTTTACCCTCATCAATTTCCCTAGTTACCGCTTCAAAAAATTCAAGAAGGTTTGTCAAACATAACCTTCCAGGCACAAATCCATGTTGACTGTTCCTGATCAGACCCTGTTTATCCAGATGCTTATATATATTATCTCTAAGTATCCTTTCCATTAATTTGCCCACCACTGACGTCAAACTAATAGGTCTATAATTGCTAGGTTTATTCTTTGAACCCTTTTTAAACAATGGAACAACATGCGCAGTACGCCGATCCTCCGGCACTATTCCCGTTTCTAATGACATTTGAAATATTTCTGTCATAGCTCCTGCTATTTCTACACTAACTTCCCTCAATGACCTACGGAATATCCTGTCAGGACCTGGAGACTTATCCACTTTTATATTTTTCAAAAGTGTCAGTACTTCCTCCTCTTTGGAAATTTGGAATCTCATAGTTTCCATAGCTACTCTACTTTTTCCCCTTAACTCACCGAGTTCAATATCCTTCTCCTTGGTGAATACCGAAGAAAAAAAATTGTTCAATATCTCCCCCATCTCTTTTGGCTCTGCAGATAGCTGTCCATTCTGGTCCTCTAATGGTCCAATTTTATTCCTCGTTATCCTTTTGCTATTAATATAGCTGTAGAAACCCTTTGGGTTTACTTTGACCTTTCTTGCCAAAGCAACCTCATATCTTCTTTTAGCCTTCCTAATTTCTTTCTTAAGATTCTTTTTACATTCTTTATACTCCTCTAGCACCTCATTTACTCCATGCTTCCTATAATTATTGTAGATATCTCTTTTTTCGAAACAAGTGTCCAATTTCCCTTAAACCATGGCTCTTTCCAATTTTTACTATTTCCTTTCAACCTAACAGGGACATAAAGATTCTGTACTCTTACAATTTCCCCTTTAAATGTCCTCCATTTCTCTTCTACATCCTTCCCATGAAACAAAGTGTCCCAATTTACTCCTTTAAAATCCTTACGCATTCCCTCAAAGTTAGCCTGTCTCCAATCAAAAATCTCCACCCTAGGTCCAGTTCTGACTCTCTCCATAATTATATTGAAACTAATGGTATTGTGATCACTGGTCCCGAAGTGCTCACCAACGCATACCTCCGTCACCTGACCTGCCTCATTTCCTAACAGGAGGTCCAGCACTGCCCCTTCTCTGGTCGATACCTCTATGTACTGCTGCAAAAAACTATCCTGCACACATTTTACAAACTCCAAACCATCCAGCCCATTTACAGAATGTGTTTCCCAGTCTATTTTTGGAAAATTGAAATCTCCCACAATCACTACCTTGTGCTTACTACTAATATCTGCTATCTCCTTACATATTTGCTCTTCCAATTCACGCTCCCCATTTGGCGGTCTATAATACACCCCTAAAAGTGTTTGCTACACCGTTCCCACTTCTCAGTTCCACCCAAATAGCCTCCCTAGACGAGCCCTCTAATCTATCCTGCCAAAGCACTGCTGTAATATCTTCTCTGACAAGCAATGCAACACCTCCCCCTCTGGTCCCTCCTATTCTATCACACCTGAAGCAACGAAATCCTGGAATATTTAGTTTCCAATCACAGCCCTCCTGCAACCATGTTTCACTGATTGCCACAACATCATATTTCCAGGTGTCAATCCAGGCTCTAAGTTCGTCCACCTTACTTACAATGCTCCTCGCATTAAAATATACACATTTTAGAAACCCACCATCCCTTATTCTCTGTCTATTATCTTTTTCATCTTTCTCGCCTACATTTTGGATCCGAGTGCTTCCCTTCTCTGCCTCTTGCCCCACACCCTGACCCCTAGCCCCCTCTACCCGAGTCCCTCCCCCCAGCCTTTCTAGTTTAAAGTCTCCCCAGTATCTAACTCGTCAACTGACGTGAGATTTGGCACTTAAATTGCCAAAGTTTAAGAGTACAAGTGCTGGAAAACGGGATTAGTTGGCATGGACAGTATTGACTGAAGGGCCCGTTTCTGTGCAGTATGAAGCAATAATGAAAACCGAACCGTACAGAAGAGCCAGGGTGTGTAGGAAGCACAGGCAGAACAGGAGCAGAGGCTGTATGTGTGGGGAACTAGTGATACGTCCCCAACTCTACCCCCACTCTACATCTCTTCGTCTCACCACACAGACCAAACTCCCCACCATTGACTACAACTGCATTTCATGCTGCTTCGGGAAAGCAGCCAACTTAACTAAAGCCCTTTCCTATTCGGGCCATTCCTTCCTCTCCCCGCTCCCATCGGAAGAAGAAACAGAAGCTTAATAGCGCGCATCAGTAGAATCAGGAATGCATTCTTTCCCTCTGTTATCAGGCTTCTGAATGGTCCTTCCATAAGTTGGGGGACCGTCCGATTCTCCTCTACCACATTGTGGCCATTGGACTTTGTCTCTGAAATTCAGCGCTAAAATATTGAGAACGACAAGATCTGCATTTTGTTTGTCCCGATCTATATACTTGAATTTAGTTTACTTCTATTTATGTATAGTATTATCTGATTTAACTGGATAGCATGCAAAACATAACTTTACACATGAAAGTAATAAATCTAAACCTAATGTTGTTTGTATCGGGTAGCTGTGCATTGTCATGGTGAGTTTGTCGGTAGCAAGCATCTTTCTGAAAGCAATGAATGCTGAGGGCAAACCTTAACAACCTGAATACGGACTTCCAGAAGGGTCTTGACAAAGTCGCAATACGTGGCGTAAAATGAATATTGAAAGCATGTACACGAGGTCAACAAAATATTAGACAATCTTGGTAAATGCTTGTGGGGAAGTGAATAGTGTGCCCCCCCCCCCCCTTCCCAGATCACAGTCACAGTCATCGGTAGCCACAGTCACCCGAAAATAAACCCACTACATCCAATATGCGAATTTTTATGATCATGGATGACAATCCTTTTAACCTCAGTGCAAATTCAAATTAAGGTTCCTGCTCCCGCCTTCTGCTGTCACTTTCAATGCCGCTACTATTGGAGTCTGGCCTCGGGTAACTCCATTCCCACCTGGGAAATGAAAAGTTTCCATTGATGGTGCCACGGTAGACTCGCGAGTCACTAAGGTAAACGCACGGGCCACTGCGTTATTACAACAAGTTTAAATGTTTCAATTTTTAACTTGATCAGTAAATTTGACTCGTGGGAAAACCTCAAACATGTTTGAATTTTTCACGAGTTGACAAGTTTCACGGGTAACCATATAACCATATAACAATTACAGCACGGAGACAGGCCCTCTCGGCCCTTCCAGTCCGTGCCGACCATTTGTTTTCCCCTAGTCCCATCTACCTGCACTCAGACCATACCCCTCCATTCCCTTCACGTCCATATACCTATCCACTTTACTTTTAAATGTTAAAATCGATCCTGCCTCCACCACCTCTGCTGGAAGCTCATTCCACACAGCCACCACCCTCTGAGTAAAGAAGTTCCCCCTCACGTTACCCCTAAACTTCTGTCCCTTAATTCTCATGTCATGCCCTCTTGTTTGAATCTTCCCTACCCTCAATGGGAAAAGCTTATCCACGTCAACTCTGTCTATCCCTTTCATCATTTTAAAGACCTCAATCAAGTCCCCCCTTAATCTTCTGCGCTCCAAAGAATGACCCAACTTGTTCAACCTTTCTCTGTAACATAGTTGCTGGAACCCTGGCAACATTCTAGCAAATCTCCTCTGTACTCTCTCTATTTTGTTGACATCCTTCCTATAACTAGGCGACCAAAATTGTACACCATACTCCAGAATTGGTCTTACCAATGCCTTGTACAATTTTAATATTACTTCCCTACTCCTATATTCAATGCTCTGATTTATAAAGGCCAGCACACCAAAGGCTTTCTTTACCACCCTATCTACATGCGATTCCACCTTCAGGGAACTATGCACAGTTATTCCTAGATCCCTCTGTTCCACAGCATTCCTCAATTCCCTACCATTTACCATGTACGTCCTATTTTGATTTGTCCTGCCAAGATGTAGCACTTCACACTTATCAGCATTAAACTCCATCTGCCATCTTTCAGCCCACTTTTCCAAATGGCCCAAATCTCTCTGTAGACTTTGAGAATCTACTTCATTATCCACAATACCACCTATCTTAGTATCATCTGCATACTTACTTATCCAATTTTCCACCCCATCATCCAGATCATTGATGTACATGACAAACAACAGTGGACCCAACACAGATCCCTGAGGCACCCCACTGGCCACCGGCTTCCAACCTGACAAACAGCCATCCACCATTACTCTCTGACATCTCCCATTCAGCCACTGTTGAATCCATCTTGCTACTCCGCCATTAACACCCAAAGATTGAACCTTCTGAACCAACCTTCCATGGGGAACCTTGTCAAAGGCCTTACTGAAATCCATATAGACAACATCCACTGCTTTACCCTCATCAATTTCCCTAGTTACCACCGCTTCAAAAAATTCAAGAAGGTTTGTCAAACATGACCTTCCGGCACAAATCCATGTTGACTGTTCCTGATCAGACCCTGTTTATCCAGATGCTTTTATATATTATCTTTAAGTATCCTTTCCATTAATTTGCCCACCACTGACGTCAAACTAATAGGTCTATAATTGCTAGGTTTATTCTTTGAACCCTTTTTAAACAATGGAACAACATGCGCAGTACGCCAATCCTCCGGCACTATTCCCGTTTCTAATGACATTTGAAATATTTCTGTCATAGCTCCTGCTATTTCTACACTAACTTCCCTCAATGTCCTAGGGAATATCCTGTCAGGACCTGGAGACTTATCCACCTTTATATTTTTCAAAAGTGTCAGTACTTCCTCCTCTTTGAATCTCATAGTTTTCCATAGCTACTCTACTTTTTCCCTTACCTCACAGAGTTCAATATCCTTCTCCTTGGTGAATACCGAAGAAAAGAAATTGTTCAATATCTCCCCCATCTCTTTTGGCTCTGCAGATAGCTGTCCATTCTGGTTCTCTAATGGTCCAATTTTATCCCTCGTTATCCTTTTGCTATTAATATAGCTGTAGAAACCCTTTGGGATTTACTTTGACCTTTCTTGCCAAAGCAACCTCATATCTTCTTTTAGCCTTCCTAATTTCTTTCTTAAGATTCTTTTTACATTCTTTATACTCCTCTAGCACCTCATTTACTCCATGCTTCCTATAATTATTGTAGATATCTCTCTTTTTTTTCGAAACAAGTGTCCAATTTCCCTTGAAAACCATGGCTCTTTCCAAGTTTTACTATTTCCTTTCAACCTAACAGGGACATAAAGATTCTGTACTCTTACAATTTCCCCTTTAAATGTCCTCCATTTCTCTTCTACATCCTTTCCCATGAAAACAAAGTGTCCCAATTCACTCCTTTAAAATCCTCACGCATTCCCTCAAAGTTAGCCTTTCTCCAATCAAAAATCTTCACTCTAGGTCCTGTTCTGACTCGCTCCATAATTATATTGAAACTAATGGTATTGTGATCACTGGTCCCGAAGTCCTCACCAACGCATACCTGTCCTGCCTCATTTCCTAACAGGAGGTCCAGCACTGCCCCTTCTCTGGTCGGTACCTCTATGTACTGCTGCAAAAAACTATCCTGCACACATTTTACAAACTCCAAACCATCCAGCCCATTTACAGAATGTGTTTCCCAGTCTATTTTTGGGAAATTGAAATCTCCCACAATCACTACCTTGTGCTTACTACTAATATCTGCTATCTCCTTACATATTTGCTCTTCCAATTCTCGCTCCCCATTTGGCGGTCTATAGTACACCCCTAAAAGTGTTGCTACACCGTTCCCACTTCTCAGTTCCACCCAAATAGCCTCCCTAGACGAACCCTCTAATCTATCCTGCCAAAGCACTGCTGTAATATCCTCTCTGACAAGCAATGCAACACCTCCACCTCTGGTCCCTCCAATTCTATCTCCCCGGAAGCAACGAAATCCTGGAATATTTAGTTTCCAATCACAGCCCTCCTGCAACCATGTTTCACTGATTGGCACAACATCATATTTCCAGGTGTCAATCCAGGCTCTTTCATCCACCCACCTTACTTACAATGCTCCTAGCATTAAAATATGCACATTTTATAAACCCACCATCCTTTATTCTCTGTCTATTATCTTTTTCATCTTTCTTGCCTACATTTTGGGTCCGAGTGCTTCCCTTCTCTGTCTCTTGCCCCACACCCTGTCCCCTAGCCCCCTCTACCCGAGTCCCTCCCCCCAGCCTTTCTAGTTTAAAGTCTCCCCAGTAGCCTTTGCAAATCTCCCTGCCAGGATATTGGTCCCCTTCGGGTTCAAGTGCAACCCGTCCTCTGCGTACAGATCATGCCTTCCCCAAAAGAGGTCCCAGTGATCAAGAAACTTGAATCGCTGCCCACTGCACCAGTCCCTCAGCCACGCATTTAGCCTCCACCTCATTTCATTCCTACTCTCACTGTCACGCGGCACAGGCAGTAATCCTGAAATCGTTACCCCTTTGGTCCTTCTCTTTAACTTTCCCCCAAATAACATCGATGACGGAAGTCGTTAGATGTATAGCCATCTTAATATGGCTGGCACAAACTACATCGATTCTAGATGTAGTTCTTTTTACTTCTACACACAATACCTCTATTTTTTTATCTATCTTTTATATCTATAGTAATCTTTGGTTTGATTGGAGTAATATAATGTACCAAGGGAGATATATTCATGAGGGGCAAAAAAGAGATTTAAATTACATCCATTCAGGGTTCAGGTGTAAGGTTGGGTTTATCGCGCTGATCCTTAGATCCTGCAGATCCCCATAAATCTAAAATGCAAGACTTAAAAAGAAATACGGGGAATGAGGGATTAACATTCTGCAGTTGGAATGTTAAAGGTATTAATGAACCGATAAAGAGAGGAAAAGTATTGACATATTTAAAGGCAAGTAAAGCTGATGTAATTTACATTCAAGAGACCCACCTAAAAAAAGAGGCGGAAAACAGGTTGAAAGCTAAATGGATAGATAAAATATATCATTCTTCTTTTACACATAAATCAAGAGGCGTAGCAATATTATTTCGTAAAGGTACTTTATTTAAACATATATCAACCATAGATGATAAAGATGGTAGATAATTATTGTGATAGGAGAATTAAATACAGAAAAAGTGATTCTTGTTAATATATATGGACCAAATTTCGATAGTCCATTGTTTTTTAAAAAAGTATTTAATAATATTCCGGATATATAATTTGATAATTGGTGGAGATTTCAACTGTACATTAGATCCTTACTTAGACAGATCTACAAAACAAAGAAAAAACAAATCACATTCTAGTGATTTGCTAAATGCATATATGCAAACGACCAATATTAAAGATGTTTGGAGAACAGAAAACCCTACAGGACGAGAATATTCTTTTTACTCCCCAGTGCATAAAACTTACTCAAGAATAGATTATTTTTTGGTGGATGCAAAACTTATTTCACTTACTTATGAAGCTAAATATGATAATATAATAATCTCAGATCATGCCCCAGTAACGTTTAAAATTAAAATTAATAATAAAATAGAAAATTTAGGACAGTGGAAATTTAATCCACAAATTTTAAAAAACAAAGCCACTCAGGAATATATCGTAACTCAAATTATTTTTTTTTTGAAATAAATGATCAACCAGAGATATCGCGTTCCTTATTGTGGGAAACATTTAAGGCATATCTTCGAGGAATAATGATTTCTTCACAAGCATTTGACAATAAAAAGATTCGGAAAGAACAACAAGATCTAGAAAAGGAGATTAAGGAATTAGATATACAGAATGCAATAAAACCAGATACGATATTACATAATAAAATTGTTATATTGAAATATAAATTAAATAAAATATATACAGATCAAGTGATAAAATTTTACCAACATACTAAACAATTACAGTTTGAATTCGGGGATAAGCCCCAAAAACTGCTGGCTCGACAATTAAGGAAAATTGAAGCGGAAAAAAATTATACATAGGATTAAATCACAAAACGGTGACTTATTAATACAACCTAAAGATATTAATGAAAGATTTATGCAATATTATAAAAATTTATACACTGCTAAAACAACAGTAAGTAAAATAGAAATAGATGCATTTATAAAAAAATGTAACTTGAAAGGACTGGATTTACAAAATAGAAAATTATTAAATGCTGATATTTCAATAAATGAAATTAAAGAATCTATTAGATCATTAAAAAACAGTAAAACACCGGGACCTGATGGTATAGGTTCGGAATTTTATAAAACATTTCATGAATATATAGTCCCATATCTAAAATCATTATATGAACAGATATATACAGAACAGAAGCTTCCAGATACATTGAACGAATCTATTATAACACTCATACCTAAAATAAATAAAGACTTGGACGAACCAGGATCATATAGAGCAATAGCTCTATTAAATACAGATCAAAAGATATTAACAACAATATTAGCAAAAAGATTGAGTTCAGTTGTTAATGAATTAATACATCCGGATCAAACTGGATTTATACCAAAAAGATATTCTTCATATAATCTAAGACGATTGTTTAATATATATTCGAAAAGAAGTGATAAAAAAGACTTAGTAGTTATTTCGCTTGATGCAGAAAAGGCTTTTGACCAAGTGGAATGGCCTTATTTATTTTCGGTGATGGAAGCCTTTAAACTAGGAGAGGAGTTTATTACTTGGATTAAATTATTATATGCAAATCCAATAGCTAGAATAACAACAAATCGAATGTTATCAATTAAATTTAATTTTATCACGAGGTTGTAGGCAAGGTTGCCCTTTATCACCTTTATTGTTTGCATTAGCAATAGAACCACTTGCTCAGAGGGTAAGACTACACCCGGAAATATATGGATATGATACCGCAAATACTAAGAATAAAATTTCCTTATATGCAGATGATGTATTACTTTATATCACTCAACCAGAAATAAGTATTCGAAATTTGTTAAAACTAATAACGGAATTCGGATCACTTTCAGGATACAGTATTAATTGGAATAAAAGTGAACTTATGCCTATAACAATGAATAAGTTACATATATTACAACAATTTCCTTTTAAGATAACAAATGAAAATATTAAATATCTTGGGATTTTTGTTACAAAAAGATTTAATTCTCTATTTAAATCTAATTTCCCCCCATTACTAAATAAATTAAATAAGAATATTTCATATTGGAAAAGTTTACCTATCTCGATGATAGGGAAAATTAATGCAATAAAAATGATTTTTCACCCACAATTATTATATTTATTTCAATTAATCCCGATATATCTTCCAAAAATTTTTTTTAAAAAAGTAGATTCTTTAATTACGAATTTCATTTGGGATTATAAGACTCATAGAATAAATAAAAAACATTTATGTAAATCTAAAATAAATGGAGGATTAGCGTTACCAAACTTGATGTTTTATTACTGGGCAGTTAATATTAAAAACATGAATTTTTGGTTAGGAGAAATAGACAATAAACCAAATTGGTTAAATATGGAAGAAGAAGATTGTTCTCCATTAGAAATTAGCTCTATAATATTTGCTAATATTAATGTAGCTAAGAAAGTTTATAGTGAAAATCCGATAATAGAAAATGGAATCCGCATATGGAAACAAATAAAGAAAGCATTAAAACTAAAATCTATACCACTAAGTCTTAAGATTGTTAATAATTTTATGTTTAAACCTTCAATTTTGGATAAGGCTTTTTTACAATGGAAAAATAAAGGAATTTCTAAGATGGGTGATCTTTATAAGGAAAACACTTTTCTTTCATTTCAAGAGTTGCAACAAATTTATGGGCTACATAATAAAGAATATTTCAGATATTTACAAATTAGAAACTATGCCTCTGCAAATATATATGAATTTAGAAATAGAAAAATAGAAATTTTAGATGAATGTTTGAATAAACATCCAAATATGGAAAAAATGATATCATATATATATATAATATTTTATTGGAAAATGATACCCCATCAACAGAAATATACAGAGAGTCTTGGGAAAAGGAATTAGGCCAAATAATAAGACCAGAAATATGGGATGAAAGTTTACAACATATACATTATTGTTCATTAAACGCTAAACATTCTCTTATACAGTTTAAAATATTACATAGATTACATTACTCTAAATCTAAATTACATAATATTTTTCCAAAAATATCTCCAATATGTGACAAATGTCAAATTTCAGAAGCAAATTTGACACACTCATTTACTAACTGCATAAAAATTGTAGAATACTGGAAGGAAATATTTAAAATAATCTCGACCGTTATCAATATAAATATAACTCCTGACCCAAAGTTAATTATACTTGGAATAATTGAAACTGACCAATTAATAACAACGAATCAAAGAACTTTTATTGACTATGGTTTAATAATTGGGAAAAAATTAGTATTAAAATTTTGGAAAGGCCCTGCATTCCCAACAATTAAAATGTGGAATATAGAAATGTCGGAGACACTCCATTTGGAGAGATTGAGGCTTGTCCTTATGGATAGGTTAGATCTCTTCAGATGGATTTGGTCTCCATATATATTGAATATTTACAGGGTCATAATGGTTCGGCGCGAGAACCTGACTGAGACCTGGATATTTGAATGGATGAAGAGATACATATAATAAATCATGAATATATCTATAAGGACGGATTAATGACGAATATTGTATTCTCCATCAAACCTTTTCTTATTCTTTATTCTATTTCTTAACTTTTCTATTTTCTTATATCTATATAAAAAATTAAAAAACAATATAGAAACACATTATCTTAATATTAGTACGAATATAAATATTATTAGATTTATGAGAACATTATTAGTATTATTAGTATTTTTTAGTATTTTATATTTTTAATTATATAAAATTATGTACTTTTAATGGTACAATAATTTTAAATTTAAATTTAGCGATAAGATAAATATTGTTAACATTAGGAAGAAATAATGGAAATTATATGTTTTACTAACTTTTTGTATCAATAATATCATAAAATTTGGCCTTATACCTAAAAAATTAGAGATAAAATGAAAATTACTAATAGTACGAGTATAATGCTAATATTATGAATGTATTATTAGTATTATGTATCTCTAATTATATAAAATATACAACTTTGAAATTTATAATTAAGGATAATACAGTATAAATAATATTATTAGTATGAATCAATTATTAAGACTATGTATTTTTACTATTGAAATATAATGTAACTGGTTGTTATTTTGTTTCTATAATAAATAAATTTAAAAAAATAAATAAATAAATAACTTTCCCCCCAACTCCCTAAATTCTCCCTTCAGGACCTCGTCACTTTTTCTGCCTATGTCATTGGTACCTATGTGTACCACAACATCAGGCTCCTCTCCCTCCCTTATCAGAATCTTTTGGACACGTTCTGACACATGCGAGACCCTGGCACCAGGGAGGCAAACTACCATCCGGGTCTCCCGACTGCGTCCACAGAATCGCCTATCCGACCCCCTAACTATAGAGTCCCCTATTACAATTGCCCTCCTCTTTTTGCTACCCTTCTGAGCATCAGGGCCGGTCTCTGTGCCGGAGGCCCGGCTGCTGTTGTTGCCCCCAGCTAGGCTGTCCCCTCCAATCGTACTCAAACCCGAGTACCTATTTTCCAGTTGTACGGTCACAGGGGTACTCTCTAGCCCCTGCCTCTGCCCCTTGCCCTTCCTAACCGTGACCCACTTGTCTGCCTCCTGTGGTTTGGGAGTGACTACCTCCCTGTAGCTCCTCTCTATGACCTCCTCACTCTCCCTGACCAGACGGAGGTCGTCGAGCTGCTGCTCCAGGTTCCTAACATGATCCTTTAGGAGCCCCATCTCGACACACCTGGCACAGATGTGTACGTCTGGAGGGCTATCAGATTCCCTGACCTCCCACATCTGACATCCAGAACAGTACACTGCCCTGGCCTTCATACTGCCCCCCTTACAGGATACAATAGCAACACAATATAAAATCACTACAAACTGCTGGGATCTGACTGTAAATCAGCTGCTTTCCCTAGTCCACTTCCCACCAATCAGCTGCTTTCCCTAGTCCACTTCCCACCAATCAGCGGCTTCCTCAAAAAAACCCACTTCTCCAAATGGAATGTTATGGATTTGGGTAAGCCTCTGAAAAAACAAGCCCCGCGCTTGATTTTATAGCTTACCGGTCGGGTGTCGCTCCTCCCCCTCCTCCTCTTCCAACGGCTCCTGTGGGCCTCTGAAAAAACAAGCCCCGCGCTAGATTTTAAAGCTTACCGGTCGGGTGTCGCTCCTCCCCCTCCTCCTCTTCCAACGGCTCCTGTGGGCCTCTGAAAAAACAAGCCCCGCGCTAGATTTTATAGCTTACCGGTCGGGTGTCGCTCCTCCCCCTTCTCCTCTTCCAACGGCTCCTGTGGGCCTCTCCGTTAGCGCCACGAGTCGCTAATTTGCTCGCGCGAGTTCCAACGTTCCCGCTACGTTAATTGTACGTGATTACCGCGAGTGAAAACTCGGGGTCCCTCGTGGGTCAACTCGCACCGTGAGACAGGCCTTAGTAGCTCAGGATATGCATGTCCCTGTTAGAGTGAAGGGCAAAGCAGGCAAACGTGAGGAGGCTTGGCTGACGAGAGAAATTGGGGCATTGGTCAAGAATAAGAAGAACACCTGGCACAGGTATAGGCAGCTGGCATCAAGTGTATCCCTGGAGGAGTTTGGTGTACTAAGGAGCAAAGTAAAAAAGGAAATCAGATGGGAAAAAGGAGCCAAGAGAGAGCTCTGGCAGTTAGCATTGAGGATAATCCCAAGAGATTTTATAAATACATAAGGAGGAAAAGGTTAAATAGAGAAAGTGGGACCCCTCGTCAACTCGAAACTATCACTGAGCCTGCGCTTGATCTCGCCATGCTGAACCACCGGGAGATCGGGTATGGAGGTGTTAAGTGAAATGAACGCCGAGCCTGCGCCTGATCTCGCCGAATCATTTTGGCTCTGCGATCGTTTCGCTGAACACTTCCCCTCAGTCCGCCTTAACCTACCTGATCTCCCGGTGGCTCAGCACTTAAACGCCCCCTTCCATTCCCAATCTGACCTTTCCATCCTGGGCAGAGTGAGGCCCAGCACAAATTGGAGGAACAGCACCTCATATTTTGCTTGGGTAGTTGATACCCCAGCGGTGTGAACATAGACTTCTCCAACTTCAGATAGCCCTTGCTTTCCCTCTCTATCCCCCTCCCCAGTTCTCCCACCAGTCTTACTGTCTCTGACTACATTCTATCTTTGTTCCTCCTCCGACATCAGTCTGAAGAAGGATCTCGACCCGAAAGACCACCCATTCCTTATCTTCAGAGATGCTGCCTGACCCGCTGAATTATTCCAGCCTTTTATGTTTACCTTCGATTTAAACCAGCATCTGCAGTTCTTTCCTACACTATATGTTTTGACTCCTTGTGCTGTTAATATTAATATTGTTAATGTGTTGTTTATTTTTGTTTTTTAGTAAAATTGGAGAGGAACAGTCACCAGAAGATGCTGAAGATGGTCCTCCAGAACTGTTGGTCAGTCTCAAATTTATCAGCACAATCTTTTTGATTTTCTGTAACCATCTCTAATTCTCCTGCAAGAAGTATACCCATGTGAGTGGTGGACTGCAACAGGAGCAGTTGTTTAAATTGGTAGCAAGTGCCTCAGTTATGTGAAAATCTAGACAATCAGGTTGTCTGATTCTGGAGCTCATCAGAACTGAGATTCCTATTCTTCAAAGTGTCTAAGAGTTGGTGCTTCAACATGATCACTACAGGGGAAAAAACAATACAACGTGCAGGAGTAACTCAGACTATGTCTCGAAGGGTCCTGACCCAAAACATAAGTCTGAAGAAGGGTCCCAACTCGAAACGTCATCCATCCATGTTCTCCAAGGATAATGCCTGACCTGCTGAGTTACTCCAGCACTTTGTGTGTTTTATTTTGTAAACCAGTATCTACAGTTCCTTGTTTCTAGGATCAGTACCGAGATGTCCTGGCAGATTCCCACCTTGTATTTTTTTTTATTCCCACGCCTGAGGGTGCTCTCACCTAAACCTGTCTGAAGGTGGGGAAATTGGTGAGTACTGGACAGCAATGACCAAGGATGAGAACCTCCTGTGGATGAAGCAGACCCAGGATGTTTGTTAACTCACCACAATGGGACCTTCTCCACAATGTGCAGCTACCTGCTAGCAAATCCCCAGTGAACTTAAAGATGTGAACTGAATGGAAACCTGTCCTCTGTTTCTCTTCGTTGTATGGAAATATTTTACATGGTTTGTTCATTGGATTTACACGAGCTAGTGAGAAGGTCTTTGGTTCTCAACCTTTTCAAGTAGTTGCTTGGATTGTAACAATATTTTAAAGCTTGAAACTGACTTAGGCGGAGACTCTGCTTTCTTTCATTGGGCATAGCATTATTCTTTTAGTAGAGGTCACTGGGTGAAGGGGGTATGCATTAGGGTTAGGATTAGTTATCCCTAATGCAGGTCTATGGCGGATGTGCAGGAGTGAGGCGCCATTTGTGTGTGGCTGCCTGCCTGCAGTCTGTCTTTTCACCCTTTTTTTGAGTCTAAAACTTTTATTTTGGAGGTCTAATCTTTTTGTGAGGGGGGAGGGGGAAACTATTAATCCCAGTCCTACCTGGTCGGAGATGCGTTTTTCCACCAAATCGCATCTTCGTCCGCTCCGTGCGGCCTACCATCGAACCGGAGCGGCGTTTCCTGCGGAACTACAGCTTCGGCGGTGGCACATCGCTGGGACACCAACACGGAACGGGCGATGCCTTACTGGGTGACCGCCGACTCCAACATCGAGGAGCTGTGGCTACGGAGCGTCCAGCCCCGTGCGGGTGACGCTGGATTTAAAACACCGCGGAGCCTGGGATCCGAGATCGCCAGAGTCGGAACTCCAACCAGCGCGGCCTGAGGACTTCGGGTGTCGCAGTCTCCAGGGAGGAAGCGGCCGCTCCAGGCGTCTCCAAACTGCAGAGGAGTGTTCACCTGACGCTGGAGTTCCAGCTTCCTGGCAAAGAGGGCCTGAAAACATCGGACTGGCTGAGGAGGCCACAAATAGGCCCCGACCTCGGGTGGACTATGAAGAGGAGGAGGATTGGACTTTTTGGTGCCTTCCCTCACAATGGATTCTGCTGTAGGGGGACGTTTCATGTTGAATCCTATAGTGTGTTGTCTTTTTTTTCTTTTATATGGAGTATGGAAATCTAATTTCTTCTCTGTAAAGCACTTTGGCTTCAACGTGATTTGATTTAAAAAGTGCTATATAACTAAAAATTACGTACTATGTGATAAACCAGCACCAGCTTATCCCTCACAGTCCCCCAGGTATGTTGCTCGAACATCTAAGTAAGGGAATGGTAAAACCAAATAAACAAAGAGCAGAAAATATCTGTCTTAAAAGACTGATGTGTGTTTTTATACATAATGTTTGGAACAAAGACCCATCATTTATTTATTTGCCCCTGTACTCCACCGTTTGAGATTTGTAATAGGAATAAAATCACATGTGGTCGATGTGCACATTGTCAGCTTTTATTAAAGGGTATTTTTATACATTTTGGTTTCTCCATGTAGAAATTACAGCAGTGTTTATACATAGTCCCTCCCCATTTCAGGGCACCATAATGTTTGGGACACCACAATGTCATGTAAATGAAAGTAGTCATGTTTAGTATTTGGTTGCATATCCTTTGCATGCAATGACAGCTTAAAGTCTGCAATTCATGGACATAGATAGACAAAAATGCTGGAGAAACTCAGCGGGTGAGGCAGCATCTCTGGAGCGAAGGAATTGGGCAACATTTCGGGTCAAGACCCTTCTTCAGACATCACCAGTTGCTGGGTGTCTTCTCTGGTGATGCTCTACCAGGCCTGTATTGGAGCCATCTTTAGCTTATGCTTGTTTCAGGGGCCGGTCCCCTTCAGTTTTCTCTTCAGCATATAAATGGCCTGCACAATTGGGTTCAGATCTTGTGATTGACATGGCCACTCAAAAATTGACTTTTTTAGCTTTGAAGAACTACTTTTTTGCTTTAGCAGTATGTTTGGGATCATTGTCTTGCTGTAGAATGAACCGCCTGCCAATGAGTTTTGAGGCATTTGTTTGAACTTGAACAGATAGGATGTATCTATACACTTCACAATTCATCATGTTACTACCATCAGCATTTGTATCATCAATGAAGATAAGTGAGCCAGTTCCTTTAGCAGCCATACACGCCCAGGCCAAGCGCCCCCACTACAGTGTTTCACAGATGAGGTGGCATGCTTTGGACCTTGGGAAGTTCCTTCTCTCCTCCATACTTTGCTCATGCCATCACTCTGATATAAGTTAATCTTTGTCTCATCTATCCACAAGACCTTTTTCCAGAACTGTGGTTGTTTTAAGTACTTCTTGGCAAACTGTAACCTAGCCATCCTATTTTTGTGGCTAGCCAGTGGTTAGCATCTTGCAGTGTAGCTCCTGTATTTCTGTTCATGATGTCTTCTGATGACTGTGGTCATTGACAAATCCACACCTGACTCCTGATGAATGGTTCTGATCTGTCGGAGAGGTGTTTAGGGATTTTTCTGTATTGTAGAGAGAATTCTTCTGTCATCAGCTGTGGAGGTCTTCCTTGGCCTGCCAGTCCTTTTGCCATTAGTAAGCTCACCAGTGCTCTCCTTCTTAATGATGTTCCAAACAGTTGATTTTTGTAAGCCTAAGGTTTGGCTGATGTCTCTAACGGTTTTATTCTTGTTTCTCATAATGGCTTCTTTGACTTTCATTGGCACAACTTTGGTCCTCATGTTGATAAACAGGAATAAAAGTTTCCATAGGTGATGGAAAGACTAGAGGAAAGACTATGTGCTGATAGCTCTCTCATACCTGCATTAAGGAGGCAATTAAACACACCCGAGCAATTACAAACACCTGTGACACCTTGTGTCCCAAACACTATGGTGCCCTGAAATGGGGGGACTATGTATAAACACAGCTGTAATGTCTACATGGTGAAACCAACATTTATAAAAATACCCTTTCATAAAATCTGACAATGTGCACTTTAACCACATGTGATTTTTTTTCTCTCTATTACTAATCTCAAATTGTGGAGTACAGTGGCAAATAAATAAATGATGGGTCTTTGTCCTAAACATTATGGAGGGCACTGTATACTGATTTTTCTCAGTGTATTAAATGAAACATAATCTGTCTTTGTGTTTTAGTTTATTCATGGTGGGCACACAGCTAAAATTTCAGACTTTTCATGGAACCCAAATGAACCGTGGGTAATTTGCTCTGTATCTGAAGACAACATTATGCAAGTGTGGCAGATGGTGAGTATTGATGCTTCACTCCCTTATGTAGAATACTTTCTCTCTTGTCAGGCGGCACCGTGGCATAACGGTAGACTTGCTGCCTTGCGACCTTTACTGTGCCAGAGACCAAGGTTCGATCCCGACTACGGGTGCTGTCTGTATGGAGTGTGTACGTTCTCCCTGTGACCGCGTGTGGTTTCTCCGAGATCTTTGGTTTCTTCACACTCCTTGTTCAGGTTTGTAGGTTAATTAGCGTGGCTTAAATGTAAATTGTCCCTAGTATGTGTAGGATAGTGTTAGTGTGCGGGGATCACTGGTTGGTGTGGTCTCGATGGGCCAAAGGACTTGTTTCTGGGCTGTATCTCTAAAACTAAAATAAAAACACCTGAATCTAGAAAATCTTAAGTCACGAGCGCAGTATGTGGCCATTTTGTTACTGATCACCCACTCCAAGTTTGCGGATGACACGAAGCTGGGGGGCAGTGTTAGCTGTGAGGAGAATGCTAGGAGGCTGCAAGGTGACTTGGATAGCTTGGGTGAGTGGGCAAATGCATGGCAGATGCAGTATAATGTGGATACATGTGAGGTTATCCACTTTGGTCTCCTAATCTGAGGAAAGACATTCTTGCCATAGAGGGAGTACAGAGAAGGCTCACCAAGCTGATTCCTGGGATGGCAGGACTTTCATATGAAGAAAGACTGGATAGACGTGGCTTGTACAGGCTAGAATTTAGAAGATTGAGGGGGGATCTTATAGAGACTTACAAAATTCTTAAGGGGTTGCACAGGCTAGATGCAGGAAGATTGTTCCCGATGTTGGGGAAGTTCAGAATGGTGGTGCAGGCTCGAAGGGCCTACTCCTGCACCTATTTTCTATGTTTCTAGCCTCGCCCCAGTCCTACTTACTGATTCTTGGGCTGTCGCCTTGCAGGCTGTATCTCTTTAGCTGCTCATGTGGGTTTTTAAAAATATGATGAGTTTTTCAGGCAGCAACTTCTACACCATCTGCTTTTTGGGTGACTACTTTTTTGTCATTGCCTTTTTAATCCTACTTTTAATGGATACATGGTTTGTAAATTTGCATGCTAAAGTTATGGAAATTCATACAAATTTATTAACCATTTATTTGCAAGCTCATATAAATTGGTATTGTAGTGGGGAACACTTTTTAAGTTTACGAAAGGATCTGGATCAATTAGGGAAGTGGGCCAAGGAATGGCAAATGTAATTTAAGTGTGAGGTGATGCACTTTGGTAAGTCAAAACTGGATAAGGATTATGTAGTAAATGGTAGAGCACTGGAGAATGTTGTAGAGCTTGGATATCTAGGAGTATAGGTGCACAATTCCCTGAAAGTGGCGACACAAGGTGATGATGTAGGCGTTTAGCGCTCTTGCCGAGTACAGGAGTTGGAGAGTCGTTCTACAGCTGTATATGGCATTAGTGGGACCACATTTGGGGTTCATTGTGCCTTTCTGGACTTTCTGCTGTAGGAGAGATGTTAAGCTGGAAAGGGTGTAGAAAAGATTCACGAGGATGTTATCAGGACTACGTGGCTTGAGTTATGGGGAGAGGCTGGGACATTTTTCCCTGGAGTGTGGGAGACTGAGGGATGACCTTATGGAGGTTTATAAAATCATTAGAAGCAGGGATAAGGTGGATGATCATAGTCTTTTTCTAGGAGTAGGTGTATCCCAAACTAGACAGCAGAGATTTAAGGTGGGAGGTGAAAGATTTAAAAGAGACTAGACAGGAAATGTCTTCACACAAAGGATGTTGTGTAGTGGTGGGTGCAAAGACACTGGACGGGAACATGAACTGCGTCCTGTTACTGAAGCCTTCACCTTATCCTTGTCGAGTCTGGCCCTGGCTGTTCCCAAAGCACCCTCTCTCCACCCTCCACAACTCTGGACTGGGAATAACTCTGCCCCAGTTCCTGTCGAAGGTCCATGAGCGGGTTCTTGTTTTGTGTTGATAAAATCCATAAAGTCAGTTCATTGGATTGGATCCCAGAATTCGTTTTTCACTGTACCTCAGCATACAGTAAACTAGTGCGCAATGATCATGTTTTTCACTGAATTGACGATCCCATTCAAAAGGGAAGGCTCTGCTCTCCTTGATGTTAAAGCAAATGAAATGATTATTATACAAGTGGGAGTTCTGTTTGCCAAAAACACAAACTGCTAATTCACCGGATACATGCATATCTTGCCTGTCAAGCACAAGCATTTTTCACAGTAAATTAAGCAATAGAAGATGAGGGGGAAAAACAGGAACGGATTTTAGATGATCAGCCATGATCATATTGAATGGCGGTGCTGGCTCGAATGGCCTACTCCTGCACGTATTTTCTATGTTTCTGGGTCATTTTGTACAGTGAGGTTAAGTTCTGGAGTCATCATACCTGCCAACTATTCCGATTTGGGCGGAATTCTTCCGATTTTTCCATCCCAATTCCGAATTCCGATTTTTTCCTCAATATTCCGAAAAAAATTGGAATTCGGAATTGGGATGTAAGCGTGCATGCGACCCATGGCGGCGGCGAGGAGACAGCGAGAGAGCGCACCGCGCCTGCGCCGCTTATGCGGACACGCACGGGTGTACGTCAGCACGCAGCCGCATGACCCCGCCCCGCCACGGTGGCGTTCGGCGTCACTTGCGCCCCCCCCCCCCCCCCCGCACTGAGGTCACTTTGTTAACGAAGAAACTGCAGATGCTGGAGAATGGAGGGTTACACAAAATGCTGGAGAAACTCAGCGGGTGCAGCAGCATCTAAGGAGCGAAGGAGATACACAAAATGCTGGAGAAACTCAGCGGGTGCAGCAGAAAGTCTGAAGAAGGGTCTTGACCCGAAACGTCACCTATCTCCTTCGCTCCTTAGATGCTGCTGCACCCGCTGAGTTTCTCCAGCTTTTTGTGTAACCCCCCTGAGGTCACTTTCCCGGCCTTCACTGACGTCACGTGCCCCGCCCTCACTGACGTCAGACTGATAGGATTCCGATTTTTCAATCTCACAAGTTGGCAGGTATGAGTCATACCAGCATCATAGGAATTTAGGCTGTGGGCCGGGCATCAGAAATGTGTCTAGAAATCTATTTTCGTGACCCATGCCTCGGAACCACATGAAATTTTGCACGGATTTAGATTAAATATAATTGAGAAGGAAGTCATAACTCGTCAGTGCCAAAAGTTGCACAATAATTAATTAAACTAATTAGAAAATGAGATCGGAAAAGTAACCGCCATCTAGTGTCCAATGCCCATATTACACCATGGGGAGCCTATTTCCGTGTTGCAGTCTATTTATACTATATATATAAATCTTGTGAATATGACTGTAATCATATATAATTATGTATAATTGTATTCTATAAATATAATGAAGTTTTTTTTTTGAATTAACTGCCACAGAGGTCCTCTTGAACCAGCCTAATTAATAGGTCAGGGCAGTTTTTCTGGGTTCCCCGTTTACTGAACCCCACTGACTGCCAGTGTGCAGAGTGGGGGTCACGGCCATAGTGGGACTGGGGCAGTGCCAGGCTGGGGGAAGGCTAAGGCAGGAAAATGCCTAACCCTAACTCGCCCCCCCTCCCAGAGCTGCCCAAGGCTGGAGCTGCTTTGGGGCCGGCTGCGGGCTCTGTACGTGTGGCCCTGCAGCGCTTCCATCTCGGCCAGCATGCCCTTCTGGTGGTGGCGATGGAGGGGGGCAGCACTGCCTTGCACTTCGCCCAGGCCGCCTTCAGCACCCAGATAGTGTAGGCTCCATCAGACCGCCCGCTCGCTTGCTGCAACACCGGCCGGCTGACTGCTGACCGACTCCTTGCAGCATTCACCGGAGGCCCGGCCCAAGGCTCACCTCCCGGCGGCCCAACCCTCACCTCCCGGCGGAGGCCCGGCCCAACGCTCACCACCGACGACCCAACCGACAGACCGACCCTAATCGAAACATAGAAACATAGAAATTAGGTGCAGGAGTAGGCCATTCAGCCCTTCGAGCCTGCACCGCCACTCAATATGATCATGGCTGATCATCCAACTCAGTATCCCGTACCTGCCTTCTCTCCATACCCTCTGATCCCCTTAGCCACAAGGGCCACATCCAACTCACTCTTAAACTCCAATGAACTGGCCTCAACTACCCTCTGTGGCAGAGAGTTCCAGAGACTCACCACTCTCTGTGTGAAAAAAGTCTTTCTCATCTCGGTCTTAAAGGATTTTCCCCTTATCCTTAAGCTGTGACCCCTTGTCCTGGATTTCCCCAACATCGGGAACAATCTTCCTGCATCTAGCCTGTCCAACCCCTTAAGAATTTTGTAAGTTTCTATAAGATCCCCTCTCAATCTCCTATATTCTAGAGAGTATAAACCGAGTCTATCCAGTCTTTCGTCATAAGACAGTCCTGACATCCCAGGAATCAGTCTGGTGAACCTTCTCTGCACTCCCTCTATGGCAATAATGTCCTTCCTCAGATTTGGAGACCAAAACTGTACGCAATACTCCAGGTGTGGTCTCACCAAGACCCTGTACAACTGAAGTAGAACCTCCCTGCTCCTGTACTCAAATCCTTTTGCTATGAAAGCTAACATACCATTCGCTTGTTTCACTGCCTGCTGCTCCTGCATGCCTACTTTCAATGACTGGTGTACCATGACACCCAGGTCTCGCTGCATCTCCCCTTTTCCTAATCGGCCACCATTTAAATAATAGTCTGCTTTCCTGTTTTTGCCACCAAAGTGGATAACCTCACATTTATCCACATTATACTGCATCTGCCAAACATTTGCCCACTCACCCAGCCTATCCAAGTCACCTTGCAGTCTCCTAGCATCCTCCTCACAGCTAACACTGCCCCCCAGCTTAGTGTCATCCGCAAACCTGGAGATATTGCCTTCAATTCCCTCATCCAGATCATTAATATATATTTTAAATAGCTGGGGTCCCAGCACTGAGCCCTGCGGTACCCCACTAGTCACTGCCTGCCATTGTGAAAAGGACCCGTTTACTCCTACTCTTTGCTTCCTGTTTGCCAGCCAGTTCTCTATCCACATCAATACTGAACCCCTAATACCGTATGCTTTAAGTTTGTATACTAATCTCTTATGTGGGACCTTGTCGAAAGCCTTCTGGAAGTCCAGATATACCACATCCACTGGTTCTCCCTTATCCACGCTACTAGTTACATCCTCGAAAAATTCCACAAGATTCGTCAGACATGATTTACCTTTCGTAAATCCATGCTGACTTTGTCCCATGATTTCACCACTTTCCAAATGTGCTGCTATCCCATCTTTAATAACTGACTCTAGCAGTTTCCCCACTACCGATGTTAGACTAACTGGTCTGTAATTCCCCGTTTTCTCTCTCCCTCCCTTCTTAAAAAGAGGGGTTACATTTGCTACCCGCCAATCCTCAGGAACTACTCCAGAATCTAAAGAGTTTTGAAAGATTATCACTAATGCATCCACTATTTCCTGAGCTACTTCCTTAAGTACTCTGGGATGCAGCCTATCTGGCCCTGGGGATTTATCGGCCTTTAATCTATTCAATTTACCCAACACCACTTCCCGACTGACCTGGATTTCACTCAATTCCTCCTTTGACCCACGGTCCCCTGCTATTTCCGGCAGATTATTTATGTCTTCCTTAGTGAAGACGGAACCAAAGTAGTTATTCAATTGGTCCGCCATATCCTTGTTCCCCATGATCAACTCGCCTGTTTCTGACTGCAAGGGACCTACATTTGTTTTAACTAACCTCTTTCTCTTCACATATCTATAAAAACTTTTGCAGTCAGTTTTTATGTTCCCTGCCAGTTTTCTTTCATAATCTATTTTTCCTTTCCTAATTAAGCCCTTTGTCCTCCTCTGCTGGTCTCTGAATTTCTCCCAGTCCTCTGGTATGCTGCTTTTTCTGGCTACTTTGTACGCATCATCCTTTGCTTTGATACTATCCCTGATTTCCCTTGTTATCCACGGATGCACTACCTTCCCCGATTTATTCTTTTGCCAAACTGGGATGAACAATTTTTGTAGTTCATCCATGCAGTCATTAAATGTCTTCCATTGTATATCCACCGTCAACCCTTTTAGAATTAATTGCCAGTCAATCTTGGCCAATTCACGTCTCATACCCTCTTAACCCTAGCTCTACATTTGTTACTTATCATTTTTATTTACCAGTACAGATTATAACATTATAAATATAAGTCAAATGAAAAACAAAATTATCAGCAAGGTTAGCATTACCTTTATCCTTGGAAACCTTGCTATTGATGTAATGAGGGCAGCCATGATCCCAGCGTCCTCGCTGCCTAGCGACCATAAAACAAAGCACGGGGTTGGCCAATTTGCATCTGACCTCAATGTTAAATGTGCATTGATTGGGCAATTACTTGGGTTTTTCTCATATTTCTTTAAAATGTGCAGGTTGTGGTCTAGACGAGTTTCAGGTATGATTTATATAATATTTTTACACAATATGTTAATTCAGGTAGTTCTGTGAGTTGGGTCACAAAACTAAACAAAAAAGCTCCTCGGTCCACAGCCTATTTAGGCTTGATCACATCTAAATGATGCTGGACAAGCAGCTGAAGCATTTCATAGATAACTAAGTTTCAATGTAGTAATGGAGAGGAATAAGGATAGTCCTGAATTGGGGAAAGACCCATTTCAATATCATTACAGAATATGGCAGACATGGGTTAAAATGTATTTCCGACAAGTCGGAGCCATTCAGAAGTGAGACCATGAGATTTCCGAGCTAGCATGTTCCCTTCATGATGAAGGGAAGGATGGCAAGTCCAGGTAATACTGGATATCAAAGACTATCAAGTGCTCAATAAAAGAGATAAGGGAATTGTGGCAGTAATAAGTAACTGAAAACAGGAGACTGTCAGATGTATTGACAACGTAGTGGAGGACGTGGTGCTACTTAGGGCAAGGCTTGGTGATACCGGCCAAAATCATTTCCTCGTTGACTATCGGGTCTGTCCTTCTGACAGTTCAAGTCTCGTGGCAAACTGGAAAAAAGTAAATGTTTTTCGCAGCAATGTGTTTATTTAGTTGGGGAAGTTTTGAGACTTTGTATTAATGCTTTCATGATTTTAGTGCTGCTTAAACAAGATTGTTTTCCAACAGGCTGAGAATATTTACAATGATGAAGATCCAGAGGGAGTCCCTGACCCAGAAGGCCAAGGCTCGTAGTTGCTTGCTTTCAAACACTTTTTTCTATACAAACATGCTATTCTGCTAATGATGTTTTGGGAGAAGCTGTCGGTATGTAACTACCATCTCCAAATGCAGGAGTTTGGATAAAAGTATGTCCTCCAGTAAGGACCTTTTTTAAAAAAAAAAAATGTTTGCTTCTCTCCCACAAAATGTCCCATTTTGCAACAATTTGAGTAACGTGCTTTGTCTGCATTTCTACTTGACTGAGTAACGCAGACTGTTGTGTACAATACGTATTTAAAGGCTTGCCCCTGGATGCTGCAGTGTTTGCATTGTTTCTTCGGAGATACAAGTCAGTTAAACTAATTGAATATTCTCTGTGAGAGAGTCCTGCTAAATATAATGTGCATCAATCCCAATAAAAATGATATGTTTTTCTACACAAAATATTAAATGCAAGTTTTTTGCATGTGTTCTACAGCTTGTTTTGATGTAGTGATCTTTCTGTGTTCATGCATTGGATTGAGTAAAATATGTTCTAAAGAAAACCTCCTGGAGTGGAATTCCTCGGCTGCGGATTCATCTAATGATGACCCGTTGGATCAATGTCCTGTTTATGGAGCGTTTCACTTCCCTTCTGTTTTGCATTTTACAGTTACATTCTAAACTGGGATAGGAAGGCAAGGGAATATAGTGTGGGTGGCCAGATTAATAATTCATCTAGGACCTGTTGGGAATGATGGGTATTGTACTTCAACTTTTTTACATGTGGGTTTCAGCTTTGTAAATGTGTATCCTTTTTCAGTTATCAGAAATAGTTTAAGGGCCTGTTTCCATGCTGTATTACTCTATGATGGGGTAGAATGTGTTAAGTGTATTCAGAGGGTTTCCTGAAACAGTATGGGGATAGTCCAACTCGGGGAGGAAACGAGCACGGACAGGTGATTGATGTTTAAGTGGAAGAGCACTTTGGGAGCAGTGATCACAGCTCCATCAGTTTAAGATAGACTGGATCCATTAGGAAAGTTCTAAATGAGGGTAAGGCAAATTGCAACATTATTAGGCAGGAGGTCAGGAGTGTATAAATTGGGAACAGTTGCTGTCGGGAATGGCAAAAAGGGGCCATGAAATGTCATTGGCAAGTCAGATTTTAAAAATGTCATGACTTTTCATATGTGACTGACAAGTGCAACAGTGGATACGGACACAATGGCCCACCTACTGACCTGCAGCAGAGAGGCATGCACTGCAGACGATCTCCGCAGAGGCACAAATGTGGCACTGGCTGTGGCAAAGCGATGGCGGAACGTCGTCTGACACGCGAGCAAACAAACTTCATATGCATGTTAGAAACAAGGGTAACTACAAGGAAGTTAGGACTTCAAGAAGGGAATTTTATACTTAGAAGTTAAAGTCTCGGTGCCTCTTTGCATCTTTATTCACCAAGGAAAAGATTACCGAGGGCCGTGTGGGGTAGACTAATAGGCTATGGCAGTTTGAGATGAAGAAGGAAGATGTGTTGGAAGAGCATTAAAGTGGATAAATTATCTGGGGCTTATTGTATCTCAGGTTATTGAGGGGTAAATCTAGAAAGTCATGTTGCAGCTGTATATGATATTGCTTGACCCACATTTAAATATTGTGTGCAGTTCAGCTGGTCAGCATGTGGAGGCTTTGGGAGAGTGCAGAAGGTTCACCAAAATGCTGTCTGGATTAGAGGGTATAACCTTTAAAGAGGTTGGACAAATTTGGGATTATTTTCTCTGGAATGTCAAAGGTTGAGGGGAGATCTGAAAGAAACATTGAGGCATAGATAGTCAAAACCTCTTTTCCCAGGTAGGAAATGTCAAAGACTAGAGGGCATAGCTGAGAGGGGCAAAGTTTAAATCGGATGGGGCAGGTTTTTTTTACACAGAGGTAGATGGTGGTGATGGTGAGGGCAGATACGATAGATAATAGACAATGGTGTTTGAGGCTTTTAGATAGGCACGTGGATATGCAGGGAATGGATGATTGGTCGTCAAGTTGAAGCGGGGAGATTATTTGATGTTTGGCATGGACCTTGTGGGCTGAAGAGCCTGTTCCTGTGTTCTATCTGATTTTAAACCACAAGAGCATGACTTTTTGACTATTGTGTAATTCAAAACTACTGAATCTGCTATCAAAATCTTTCACCAGATTTTGGCTGAGGTGCATTATAACTCCATCCAGTCTTGGTTTTGAAACTCCTACAATCATTATCAGTCTTAACATTTTTAATCAACCCTTGATTTAACAGATTTTGGAAGAGAACTCCATATTGTCACTATGCCCATCACTGAAGAAATTATAAGAAAGTACCTCCTAGTTTTGGATTCACTTTCCTGTGAGGATGTTAATAGTTTACTGTACCAAACCTCGTTCATAGAGTGATACAGTGTGGAAACGGGCCCTTCGGCCCACACTGGCCAACCTGTCCCAGCTAAATTTGTCCCACCTGCCTGTGTTTGGTCCATATCTCTCCAAACCTGGCCTATCCATGTAATTGTCAGCGGTACCTGTGGTTGATTGTCTTGAACATCTAAATGTATCTCTGTAATCCTCTCTAACAGCACTGTTGGTATATCCAACCCTCATAGTCTGCAGTGATTCAAGACGGCAGCTCACCACCTTCTCAAGGGCAGGTAGGGATGGGCAATAAATGCTGGCTTAATCTGTGAAGTCCGCACACCTTGGTTAAATAATAATTATAAAACTAATTTGCCTAATCTTTCTATGTGCAAACTGTTCTCATCATGTAGTATGGTTAGCCCCAGTATCTACCTTTTAAATCTGCTTTGCAATCCTTCCAAGGGATAAAACATGAGCGGGAGGGTTATTCTGCTGGTTATCCTACAATGCTTTTAATTGGATATTACTCCAAATGGAAAAGTTTTGATTTGAAAGTTACTTTTTCTAACATGGAGACGGAGTGTAGCAGCCTCATTACTGGATGGAGTTCAAAAGCCTTGCCTATGGACACAGATGAGTTAAAATCCCACTACATAACTGGGGAAGTTAAATTGATATGATTAAATACACTGGTAATGGTTCATGGGAAACCACTGGATCATTGCAAATGTTCCTTCTAGCTGGTTAACTCCTAACTGCTCTCAACTGGTTAGGGGTGGGAAATAAAAATGTCTTGCTACTGACAGTGACCTCCTAGCAATGAAACAAACAAGTGTCCTTGAACCTGAATTATTGAACCCTAAATTGTTTTTTCATACTTTAATGGGAAAAGGGAGATGTGCCAATATATATGAAGAATTGTCTTGAAACTTTCTGATTCATTTTGAATTTGGATTCTTCTGATCTACCATGTCCGGAGATTCAATAAGATGTCCACACATCGTCAGACTTTCCCTGCAATAAAACATATTGTCAGCAAGTTCAAGTTTCTGAGTCGCTGAGCAATCAAGGAGTCTGATCACATCTTGCACCAGCTAAATTAATGTCAAGCAGCCAAATTGGTTCATTGTACGCAAAATTACAGTGGAACCAATCCTCTTATTTGGTTTTAATATTCCTGCAATTTAGGTCAGCAATAAAATACTCCACATTCAATGTTGGCGCCGTGCGTTGGGTGATGTCTAATGGGGCACGCATCCAGAGGATTGGTGAAGATGTAACTTCATGTTTGATGAATGTGGTCAAAAACCAAAGGGCTGGAAGAATTCAAGGGGTCAGGCAGCAATATGGAGAGAATGGACAGATAATGTTTTTGGTCAAAACCATTTCTCTGGATTGAAACTGAAGGTAGAGAGCTAGTATAAAGAGGTGAAGGGAGAGGGGCCTAGCTGGCATGGGACACGATTAAGCTGAGGAGGGGGTAAGGATTGGTGGTTGGGGTCAGGTGGGAGAGATGGATGATAACAGACAGACATTGGTGGAGATAACCAGGGCTGCAGGTAGAATCGCCTAGGGTGGAGAATAGGACATGTGGCTTAGGTGAGGTGGACAGGTGGGACCACGTAGGTCAGGTGAGGCAGGTAGGTGAGATGACGTAGGTGGGGCGGGCAGGTAGGATCAGTGGAGGGAGTGGATGGGGAAGAAGGGTTTGTGTGGGAGTATCTGGATAGAACCGGAGGCGCAGGTTACCTGAAATTAGAGAATTTGATGCTCGTGCCATCAGGTTGTAGATTATTGAGTTGGAATATGTGGTGCTGTTGCTCTAGTTTGCATTTGGCATCACCGTGACAGTGGTGGAAGATGAGGGAAGGGGGAGGTGAATTGAAGTGACTACCCACTGGGAACACCAGGTGGACAGAGCATAGGGACGCGACAAAGCAGCCACCTACTCTGCCATTGGTCACTGTAGATCCATGTGCTTATTGATGGGCTTCTCCAATTTGAGAGGGAGAAGGGAAATTGGAATGTTGGTATTAACGTTGAACAAAGAGGACTATGGAGCCATGAGGAAGGAGCTGGCCAAAGTTGACTGGAAAGATACCCTAGCAGGGATGACAGTGGCAGAAATTTCTGGGAATAATACAGAAGGTGAGGAGCAGCTCATTCCAAAGAGGAAGAAAGATTCCAAGGGAGGTAAGGGGCTACCGTGGCTGACAAAGGAAGTCAAGGACAGTATAAAAATAAAAGATAAGTATAACATAGCAAAGATGAGCGGGAAGCAAGAGGATTGACAATAGACAATAGGTGCAGGAGTAGGCCATTCGGCCCTTCGAGCCAGCACCACCATTTAATGCGATCATGGCTGATCATCCCCAATCAGTACCCCGTTCCTGCCTCATATCGCCTGACTGCTATTTTTAAGAGCCCTATCTAGCTCTCTTGAAAGCATCCAGAGAAACTGCCTCCACCGCCCTCTGAGACAGAGAATTCCATAGACTCATAACTCTCTGTGAGAAAAAGTGTTTCCTTGTCTCCGTTCTAAATGGCTTACTCCTTATTCTTAAACTGTGGCCCGTGGTTCTGGACTCCCCAAACATCGGACAATGTTTAAAGAGCAACAGAAGATAACTAAAAATGCAATATGGGGAGAAAAGATGAGGTATGAAGGTAAGCTAGCCAAGAATATAAAGGAGGATAGTAAAAGCTTCTTTAGGTATGTGAAGAGGAAAAAAATAGTTAAGACCTAAGTTGGACCCTTGAAGATTGAAACAGGTGAATTTATTATGGGGAACAAGGAAATGGCAGACTAGTTGAACGGGTACTTTGTTTGTGTCATCCCTAGTGAAGACTGACCCAATCTTCCTGATGTACTAGTGGCCAGAGGATCTGGGGTGACAGAGGAACTGAAGGAAATTCGCATTAGGCAGGAAATGGTGTTGGGTAGACTGATGGGACTGCAGGCTGATAAATTCCCAGGGTCTGATGGTCTGCATCCCAGGATATGAAGGAAGTGGTTCTAGAAATCGTGGACGCATTGGTTATCATTTTCCAATGTTCTATAGATTCAGGATCAGTTCCTGTGGATTGAAGGGTAGCTAATGTTATCCCACTTTTTAAGAAAGATGGGAGAGAGAAAAGAGGGAATTATAGACCAGTTAGCCTGACATCGGTGGTGGGAAGATGCTGGAGTCAATTATGCAAGATGAAATAGCAGCACATTTGGATAGCAGTAACCGGATTGGTCTGAGTCAGCATGGATTTATGAAGGGGAAATCATCCTTGACTAATCTTCTGGAATGTTTTGAGGATGTAACTGGGAAAATGGACAAGGGAGAAGCATTTGATAAGGTCCTACATAGGAGATTAGTGGGCAAAATTAGAGCACATGGTATTGGGGTAGGGTACCGATATGGATAGAAATTTGGTTGGCAGACAGGAAACAAAGAGTAGGGATTAACGGGTCCCTTTCAGAATGGTGGGCAGCGACTAGTGAGGTACCGCAAGGCTCGATGCTGGGACTGTACCTATTTAAAATGTGCATCAATGATTTAGATGAAAGGATTCAACGTAACATTAGCAAATTTGCAGATGGAACAAAGCTGGGTGGCAGTGTGAACTGTGAGGAGGATGCTATGAGGATGCAGGGTGACTTGGACAGGTTGGATGAGTGGGTGGATGCATGGCAGATGTAGTTTAATGTGGATAAATGTGAGGTTATCCACCTTGGTAGCAAAAACAGGAAGGCAGATTACTACCTAAATGGTGTCAAGCTGGGAAAAGGGGAAGTACAATGGGATCTGAGGGTCCTTGTTCATCAGGCAATGAAAGTAAGCATGCAGGTACAACAGGCAGTGAATAAAGCAAATGGCATGTTGGCCTTCATAACAAGAGGAGTTGAGTATAGGAGCAAAGAGGTCCTTCTGCAGTTGTATGGGGCCCTAGTGAGACCACACCTGGAGTATTGTGTGCAGTTTTGGTCTCCAAATTTGAGGAAGGACATTCTTGCTATTGAAGGAATGCAGCGTAGGTTCACAAGGTTAATTCCCGGGATGGCGGAACTGTCGTATGTTGATAGAGCGTACGAGAGTGGAGCGGCTGGGCTTGTATACTCTGGAATTTAGAATAATGAGAGGGGATCTTATTGAAACATAAGATTATTAAGTGATTGGACATGCTAGAGGCAGGAAACGTTCCCGATGTTGGGGGGGGGGGGGGGTCCCGAACCAGGGGCCACAGTTTAGGAATAAAGGGTAGGCCATTTAGAGCGGAGATGAGGGAAAACTTTTTCACCCAGAGAGATGTGAATCTGTGGAATTCTCTACCTCAGAAGGCAGTGGAGGCCAATTCTTTGGATGCTTTCAAGAGAGAGTTAGATAGAGTTAAAGATAGCAGTCAGGGGATATGGGGAGAAGGCAGGAAATGGGTACTGATTGTGGATGGTCAGCCATGATCACAGTGATTGGCGGTGATGGCCTACTTCTGCACCTATTGTCTTTTGTGATACCACTATTGTGTCATCACCAACACCACCACCACTGACAGCACTTTCCAGGCACCCATCGCCCTCTGTGTGGCGAAAAAAAGTAACCCGCACATCTTCAAACTATGTGACACTTGTCTTAAAGCTATGCCCTATAGTTCTTGACATTTCCACCCTGGGGAAATGCTCTGACTGTCTACCCTGTTTTACAATGCACCTGTATATTGGATTCTTTAAATTGAAGTGATATTCATCCAACCATTTCCCTCCTTCCATGACCCTGTCACCGTGGTGCACACCCATTTCTCTCACTATCCTGCCTCTCCTTCCCCTTCCACCTACATCTTTCCCTCTGGCTTTACATTTCACTTCTTATCTGATGCACATTTGTCTCCTTTTCACCTCTAGCCTTTGTCACCTACTCCACCCAACAACTAACCCTTCCCCCTCCATCTGTATCCACCCATCACTTGCCAGGCTTTGTCCTGACTCCATCTCTCTTCCAGCATTCTCCCCACTGCAGTGTGAAGAAGGCTCACGACTTGAAATGCAGTCTGTCCATCCCCTCCACAGATGCTGCCTGGCCTGCTGAGTTCTTCCAGCACTTGTGGTATGCTTAATATTCCAGCATCTGCTGTTCCTTGTGCCTCCTTTATTACCCAATGTGGTAAAGGAGAATTGAATGTGTTACCACATTCCGTTAAGCCACAACTTTCCTGTTAAATCAGGAATGCTGCATTCTTTAGCATGGTGCCTTCACACAGTGAATGTGTAGAGGTTCCTGCACTCAGTGCACTGACACCTTTGTCATCAAATTAGACCCACCCCTACTCCTCACTGTACACCTACAATTTATTTCCAATCACCCACTGGAAGGTGGCAGTTGAATCTGCATCCACTGGTCTAATCAGCAAGTACCTGGGATCCCTCCTGCCAGCCACATAAGAGACACACCGTTCTGACTGCAGCAGGACCTGTGTGTCTGCAGCATAGCCTGCATGTCTATGCTTCTCTTTATAAATCACAGGATCCCATATGATAGGGAGTGAAGCATGTGGGTGTCGTTTAAAGATCAGTTATTCAGAACTCAGGAGCAGCATGTCCCTGGATGGAGAGTGATATGGTAAGAGAACCTTCGACGATAAGGAAAAGGACGCACATGTAAGGTTTACATATGGAATTAGACATAGCTTTGAGATAACTCAAATGGAGTTAGAAGGGCCAGAAACTGCTTCCTCAGCTCCAGAGACCCGGGTTCTGTCCTGACCTTGGGTGCTGGCTATGTGGAGTTTGCATGTTCTCGCTGTGACCACGTGGGTTTCCTCCGATTACACTGCTTTCCTCCCGCATCCCAAAGGCCGTAGCGTATCGGGAGTGGGTGATAAAGTGGGATAACATAGAACTATTGTCAATGGTTGACTGATAGCTGGCGTGAATTTGGTGGGCCGGAGGGCCTTTTTCCATGTTGTGTCTCTAATTTAAAAACTATACTAAGCCAGCCCAAGTATTGGGAAGCTGAAGGATAATGTGGTGTCAAACGTTGTAGTGTTAACGTTTCTGATAAAGGAATGGCGTCGCATTGGTTGCTTCAATTCCGTGGTGTGATTACACACTTTGAAGTGTTGAAAACCATCGTATGAACATTTAACCCTGTTGGTAAAGACTTTCCAACTTTTTAGCCGGCATTGATTTTATATTGATCCAGCTTGCAACCCCCTTTGAGATTTGGTACTCACTTGTAAGCAGCTAATTCTTCTGCTATGTTCTCCTTCATGCATCTGATGTCATCATTCTTTGTTTTCTGTACGCCAAGCTCTGTCTCCAGAATACTAGTTCTGGCTTCCAGTTCTCTTCTCTGTATCTGATAAATTCATAAATGATCATTGAAAAAAAAATGTCAATAGTTTGAGCTTACTTTTATAATATACTGCAGTTTGACACAGAAAGGAAACACGTTCAGAAAATTCCTCGAGAATTATCAAAACAAGTTGCATTTGTATAGCAATGTTACAAAATTTTGAGATTTAAAAAATCAAGTCTGCAATTTATCCCATCAGATAAAGCATAAAAAGAAGTTTAATTTGACACCTAATTCACTTTCATATCTTCAGTATTAAAAACGTTATGGCCATTTTCATACTCAGAAATTATCATCTTGTTCCCTATTGTCTTTCCATTGACTTAACTCAAAAGCTGTGATCTAGGACAGTCAAAAGTCCATAACTTTCTTAAAAATTAAGAGAACTCAATGAAATTTTCAGTTATAGATTGAAGCATTCTGAAACAAATATGAAACAATCTTACTTGGATGACCTGAAATTAAAGCATATAATTAGTTAACCTAATTGTAGCTAATTACAAAATTCGATTACTAGATCTATCAATTTCTTAAAAGATAAACATTTTTACATTGCCTAAGTGTCCAAATAATATTCACACAATAATTCACAACATAACATGCTTTTTAAATCTAATTTTCATGAATTTATAGGCCAAATGGAAGGAATTTAGTGTTTAATTCCCGTAAATTAATGGCCATTTAAATCAACTTGCGAGTGGGTTTTAGCAGAACGCGGTGGATTGGAACATTGCGGTTTGCGGTGAAAAAACCCAGAGTTGGCAGGAAAAATACTGCCAGTTCCTATATATTTTTGTCCCCTTTTCGCAACATGAAAATTTGATTAAAGGCTTCCTAAGAAGCACTTTTTAATGTAAAAATAAACTGTGTACCTTCTTTTATCTCCTACGTAAAATCCTTCCCGTTGTCGGTGTTCACGGCTTTAGAAGATGATTTTTAAATTACTCTAGCTAATAAATGATCTAGTGTAGTTTAAAAATACCTTCATAAAACAAATGTCGGAGCGATTTCTCTTCAGCAACAAAATCCCCCGAGACGGATCGATTTGAACTGTCTGGAGAAAAACGGCACTTTAAACCCGCCCCCCTCTGAAAGGCGCCGAAGTCGCGCACACGGGGAGCGGCAGAACTGCAGCGCTGCTCAAGGTTAGTTTTGTAACATATCTAATTTGTATAGAAACCAACGTTAGTTTTGTAACATATCTAATTTGTATAGAAACCAGCCCACCGTGGGGTGGGGCGGATGGGGGTGGGGCGGCGGGAGAGGGGGGGGGGATTGATGGGTGGGGGGATGGGGTGGGGGGGGGGGGGGGGGGGGGATGGGTGGGGGGGGGGGGGGGCGGGGGGGGGGGGGGGAAAGATGTGCCAAATGTTGAAAGCTGAGGTGTGAGAGGAGCAAGTTTCACGCAAGTAAGAGAAGCTGACCAAAGGTAGAAGAGAAGTCTGTTGTTGGCAGAGGGCAAGGATGGAGCGGAGCAAGGCTATGTTGGACATAGTTGATGAGGATGGAAGAATTATGAAGTCAGACAAACAAAAATCAAAGCAAGCCTAAAGCAAATTTGATATTCATTATTCCGATCTGAATCCGATTACAGCTTTCAGTTGAGAAGCTGTTAGGGTGCAGACCACACTCCGCACACTGTTGTGGACCTGGGGATAAAGAATTGTGGCTGGCTTTCAGGTCTCTTCCTGCTGCACCGGCAGCTCAACCACTGATTCTTCCGCCCTATTCTTTTCCTTCGCTCACCGCCATGTGGCGTTCGCCCGATGTTTTACCCTCGAGTTCTGCTTTTCAACTTTCCACCCAGTTCCCTTAATGATATTTGTGATACATCATCTCTGTTCCCGTGACATCAGTGCTGATGTAGACCACGACCAATGGTTGAAAATCCTCTCCTTCAATCCTGCATAGGACTGATTCAGCACAAGGAAGTTTAAAATGTGACTGGCTTTACTGATAGAGAATCTCAGATGAAGATGACCATTTGGTCAGCATGTTCATGCTGGCTCTTCATCTGTCCCACCTTTTTCTCCCCCAGAGCCCTGCATGTACTGATGGAGGCTGTCATCCTCTGCACCTCGGGCACTTGCCCTCCTGTGTATATTGCTCTGTTAGCTGTTTCATTTTCTCTGCACACATTAGATAATAATTTATTGTCAGAAACCTCAGATAGTTTTCAGATTTTTAGATTAATTTCGGTAGCTGGGATTTAGTAAACAAACTCTCCCTGAGTGGCCCCTGGTGGAAACCAATAGAAACATAGAAAATAGGCGCAGGAGGTGGCCATTCGGCCCTTCAAGCCAGCACCGCCATTCAATATGATCATGGCTGATCATCCAAAATCAGTACCCCGTTCCTGCTTTCCCCCGTATCCCTTGATTCCCTTAGCTAAATCTAACTATTGAAAAACATCAAGTGAATTGGTCTCCACTGTCTTCTGTGGCAGAGAATTCCACAGATTCACAATCTTTGGGTGAACAGAGATCTTACTCAATCATAAGAATTGGATTGGAATATTAAAGTTCAACTTGAATCGACATCCGAGTGTTTGTGCAGTATCTCTCTGCCTGCCTATTCCACGTAACCCGTCTCTGTACCTGGTAACGGACAGCGTCCTCAGCACACACACTGTGTACTCTCAGCAGCTTCTGCTCAAGGAGCAGCTTCTGATTGTTCAGGCTTATCGCTTGTTGCTGCAATTGCCACACTTGTCCCCGCAGGCTGCCCACCTCCCGCTGAGCGAGCCGTAGGGAGGCCGCCCTCGACTTATTCCAGCTCAACAACTTTTCCAGTTTTGGTTCATAATATTTCTCCAACCATTGTCTCTGCTCGGCTAAAAGGTTCTGGAATTCGTTGGTTTGCCGGCTCCTCCACAAGGGTAGAATGTTGTCAGTGTTTCGGGTATTTTCCAGTTGGTGGATTACAAGGTTTATTTCCTCACGGCACTGATTTTTAAGCGCAGCCAGTTCGTCGGAGAGAGTCTGTGATCTCGATTGTTCGGCTTCATGTTCTGATGTCATTTGGAGAAGACCTAACCGAGTGGTGTCCGCTTCCTGTTTGTAGGTCATGTGGGCCTTTGTCATTTCAAACAGTTTTCTTTTCATGCACATTATTTTTCCCTTGTAGTTTTCACATTCAATCTCTGCCTGCGATTTACTCCGATAAATCGCCAGCAATTTTACCCGCAAGTCACGGATTTCTTGATGCATCGGTTCTTTCAGGGAGATCAGTTCTTGGATGAGCTTCTCCCTCTCGTCCAGGAGTTCCTCCAAGCAGTAAAAACACCATTGGAAGTGTTTCCCTACTTGCTGCAGCGAATCAACAGCTGGAATGTCCACAGGCGACCCGGCCGGCAGTTCACCCATTGCATCCTGCAGCAAGCGAAGGAAGAAGTTACTAACAATATCAATTATGCAATTGATTATTCAAGCGTTTCATTGCCACATACACTGAGAATGGACCAATGTATACGAATTCTTGTATAGGAAAGATCTCGACCGAAACGTCATCCATTCCTTCTCTCCAGAGATGCTGCCTGTCCGACTGAGTTACTCCAGCTTTTTGTGTCTATCTACAATGAAAGTCTTACTTGCCGCAGCTTCACAGGCCCATTACGCAATAATGCAAATAAATATACAATAACCACTAATGATCAATTGTACTGGGTAACCAGAGCACAAACATGCACAGCGAAGTATGTCGTGTAACCGTACACACAGTCCATGGTAGATCGTTGCTGAGTTCGGGCTGAGGTTTGGTGTTGTGCAATGTTCAAGAGCCTGATGGTTGCTGGGAAGAACCTGGGGGTCACGGTATTCAGGCTCCTGTACCTCCTTCCCGGTGGTAGCAGTGAGATGCGAGTGACTGGACCGGAGAGTATCCACCACTCGCTTAGTCTCCTTTCTTCTTGATCGTTCGAGTTACCGAACCAGCCTGTGGTGCAACCAAGCAGTAATCTCTCTCTCGTACACCTGCAAATGTTCAATAGATTATTGGGCGAAGTATTTAATCTGACTTCCCTGCTCGTGTACCACAGATACCCCCCCCCCCCTAATTTCATACCCAAAACACCCCTGCTCGTGTACCCCAAACCCCTTGCTCATGTACCCCAACCCCTCCTGCTCATGTACCCCAAACATCCCTGCTCATGTACCCCAAACATCCCTGCTCATGTACCCCAAACCCCTCTGCTCATGTACCCCAAACCCCCTGCTCATGTACCACAAACATCCCTGCTCATGTACCCCAAACATCCCTGCTCATGTACCCCAAACCCCCTGCTCTCATGCGCCCAATCTCTCTGCTTCGTTCCCTGTTAGAATGGTGTCACTGTCACCTTGCTTTCCTGTGAATTTCTCACAGAGGCGAGAGCGCAGAATGACATTTTATCCACTATTGCCCAGTTTCACCAGTCTGCCGACGTCTCCCTGAATTTGACTACTTTTCCCCGGCCTCCAGCTTGTGTCTCATGTGCAGATTTGAAATTGTGCCATTAGGACCCGAGTCCAACTTCGGACGAACATTCGGAAGGCAGGGTCCGAGCACTGCTTGGGACAACTGCTACCTCAGTCACCCTTCTCTGTAACGTTTGTTCTAGACTTTTCCACTTTGAACTTGCTGACAGCTGAGTTTTTTCAATCTACAATATCTGACTTTTGTTCACGTTTTTGAACCCTTTGTCAATGTCAGCACCTAATTAAGTGAAGACAAGTAAAATATTTATTTGAAATCCAAGCCAAGTCTCTCACCTCTGCTTTCCAGACTCTGAAACGATAGACTCTACGTTTCACGCTTTGTTCAATGGGACTTCATCAGCAAAGACCTTCCTATTTATTTTTCATTAAGTTCCGTATAAAACTATAAAGCAACTAAATTCACCAGGAGAAATATGAAACCCCAGCCTCCAAGGTCTGCAGGTTGGGAATCCATTGAGACCTGGTTACTTTCCAGACTTTACTTCAAATTCCATCTGGCTTGTTCAAAGTGAGCGGTTTCTGTCTTTGCAGAATAACAAACCTTGCATTATTATCATACAGAAAAATATCTGACTGCAACTATAAAAATGACTAATAAATATTTTGTTGAAAACTATCCTCAATGTTTATAATTGTGTGCAGCGAGACAAAGCAATGATCTTACCATGTTGTGCAAATGCTGGCGGTGCTTCATGTAAGATGTAGATCATGTCTTGACTGTTAAGAATAGTCAGTGAGTGGATTGATCTGTGAGGCCGATCAGTTTACAGCAGCAGCAGCAGCAGCAGCAGCTGTCACTGATACTCCACAAGGATTGCACCCAACTTAGATCTTAGCTCAAAATAATTTGGGCGCTGGAATCCACGTTGTATGTTTGTCAAAATAAATAAATAATGAATATTCACGTGTTTTCGAAATAGTCAGGACCTTTTAAGCATGGTTAATTTTTATTAGTTCGTTGTATTTGAAATAAGATGCAGAGAAATATTTATATTCTTGCATTTAATTCAAATTACAGGTCACATTTATAATTTGTTTTCGAGGTGCTGGTGATTGGTCAGTTGTACAATCGATTTAAATGTGGACCCAGATAGACACAAAATGCTGGAGTAACTCGGCGGGTCAGATATAATTTCTGGAGAAAAGGAATAGGTGATGTTTCTGGTCGAGAACACTCTTTAGACAGAGTCTGAGTCTGAAGAAGGGTCTCACCCGAAACGTCGCCTATCTCCTTCGCTCCTTAGATGCTGCTGCACCCGCTGAGTTTCTCCAGCTTTTTGTGTACCCACTCTTTAGACAGAGTCGGGGGAAAGGGAAACGAGATATATAGTCGGTGATGTAGAGCGATATAGACCGTGATCAGTGTTCCCACAAATTGAAGGATTATGCGTCCAATTTAAATCGCTGATCGGTGTGTGTGTGTCAGCATTCACTGCACTATCTTCGCTAACTCACGTTCTCAAGGAACTTCACTGATACCGTTGTGTAGAAGCTTCCCTCACTGCCGCCCCCCCCCCCCCCCCCCCCCCCCGCATCAGCAGGCTGCTGGGAGCTAAATGTGGCATCTTATTCCACCGCACTTGTATCTACATATCATCTTTCACGGAGTATAATCGGACCAAATTTGACCAAGACCATCCATGTGACACGAAATAGTTTGCCCAACCGCTCGACGTCCCGGTGCAGTTGAGCAGTTTGTGGAGCTAATGTCAGCGTCTGTGCCTGGAACGGGGTGACGGGGGGTTATGAGTGCGGGGATGGGAGCTGCCCTGGGACACGTGGCAGAGAGTGTGTGCAATCCTTGACACGCTTTGACTGCAAGAGGCATTGACACTCCAAGATTTGGAGTGTGTCTTATTCCCTGATGTCAGTGGGCACCTAGAATAAAATGCTGCCAATGCTTGTGGTGGTAACAAGAGAAGGTCAGGACATCAGCGATGAGCTCCACGGGCAGGGTCCTGGCACAACCATTGCCAACCGCCTCTCTCGGGACCTAGACCACAGTATTGTGGCTACAATCACCAAATGAGTGCAGTACTTCAGGAAGATGCTTAATGCTGCTCCTCAAGGGCAGACTGGTTACCACGCAACAAAAGCTATTTACTGTACCTCGGTACACGTGACAATAAACTAAGCAAACTCAATCGGAACAGGCAACCCGGCAGTGGTCACTGATGGGTTCGAACCGCTGTCCGATGGCCAAACGTGGGAACAATGTCAATTAGATCACTGGTCAGGGTACACAAAAAGCTGGAGAAACTCAGCGGGTGCAGCAGCATCTAAGGAGCGAAGGAGATAGGTGACGTTTCGGGTCGAGACCCTTCTTCAGACTGGTCAGGGATCAGGGAAGCGAGAGATATAGACGGTGATGTGGAGAGATAAGGAACAATGAGTGAAAGATATGCAAAAAAGTATCGGTGATAAAGGGAACAAGCCATTGTAAGCTGTTTGTGGTGTGAAAATGAGAAGCTGGTGCGACTAGGGTGGGGGAGAGATAGAGATAGAGGGAATGCCAGGGCCCGAGGGCTGAGGGAGAGGTGGGAAGGGGAGGAGACAGCAAGGGTTAACAGAATTGAGAAAATTCAATATTCAAGCCCAAAGGATGCAGACTCCCCAAGCGGAATATGAGGTGCTGTTCCTCCAGCTTGCGGTGTTGCTCACTCTGGCCGTGGAGGAGGCCCAGGACCGAGAGGTCGGATGTGGAATGGGAGGGGGAGTTGAAGTGCTGAGCCACCGGGAGGTCGGGTTGGTTATTGCGGACCGAGCGGAGGTGTTCGGCGAAGCGATCGCCAAGCCTCCGCTTGGTCTCACCGATATAGATCATCTGGCATCTGGAGCAGCGGATGCAGTAGATGAGGTTGGAGGAGGTGCAGGTGAACCTCTGTCGGACCTGGAAGGACTGCTTGGGTCCCTGAAAGGAGTGGAGGGGGGAGGTGAAGGGACAAGTGTTGCATTTCTTGCGGTTGCAAGGGAAAGTGCCCGGGGAAGGGGTAGAGTGGGAGGGGAGGGAAGAATTGACAAGGGAGTTGCGGAGGGAGCGGTCTTTGCGGAAGGCAGACGGGGGGAGATGGGAAGATGTGGCGGGTGGAGGGGTCACGTTGGAGGTGGCGAAACTGGCGGAGGACTATATGTTGTATTTGCCGGCTGGTGGGGTGAAAGGTGAGGACCAGGGGGACTCTGCCCTGTTTGCGAGTGGGGGAATGGGGAGAGAGGGCAGTGTTGCGGGGTATGGAGGAGACCCTGGTGCGAGCCTCATCAATAGTGGGGGAGGGGAATCCCCGTTCTCTGAAGAATGAGGCCATTTGTGATGACCTGGTGTGAAACACCTCATCCTGGGAGCAGATGCGGCGTAGACGGAGGAATTGGGAATAGGGGATGGAGTCCTTACAGGAAGCAGGGCGGGAGGAAGAGTAGTCCATGTAGCTGTGGGAGTCAGTAGGTTTGTAAAATCACTGGTCAGCCCGTTTGCATCGCTAACGGTTGGCCACCAGAGGGCAGTGTGAGTGAACGGCGCCGGTTTTAATGTCTAAATGGCCACTGTAGATTCATGATTAAATCAAATAATATTGTGCCCAGAGACTTGAAAACAACAATACTTTCAGCATTTTTTCACTTTGCTTACGTTTGCCTCGTGTATAAGGAGGCATTCGGCCCATCGACTCTGTGCCCGCTTTCAGAGCAGTCCCTTCAATCTCTTTGTGTAGAAAGGAACTGCAGATGCTGGTTTAAACCGAAATAGATACAAAATGCTGGAGTAACTCAGCGGGACAGGCAGCATCTCTGGAGAGAAAGAATGGGTGACGTTTCGGAAGAAACATAACTCTTCAATCTTCTTCCCCACGCTCCCTTCTCTGCTTCTCTCTCACTCCCCGTCTGCTGCCATGGTGCAGTGAGCGCGTGTTTATGTCGGCGACGGGGAACCATTATTAAACATCTTATCACCAATCTCTGGCCTTGATAGAAAGTAGAAGCCTTTGGCCGATGAAGACGAGAGTCGGTTGTTTAAATTAAGTTTTCTTCGTAAAACGCTTAAACTGACGATGCGTCTCACACAACCAACAGAACACATCCAGCCGTGGTCTAGAGCGACTGGAGGGGCATCGCCCAGAAAGATCGCGAAACGCAACCCCTCCCCAGTGTTACCTGCCCGAGGCACCTGACCGCAGGGTTCGACTACCTGCGCTACATGCCCCCCCCCCCCCCCCCCCCCAGAACCCGAGGTACGGAACCGAGCAAGGACCCGGATGATACGTCCAGAACGCGTGGTCCTCGCAAGCGGGGTGGGTGTAACAGTAGCGGCTGGTAACACAGGACCGGTAACACAGGGCCGGTAACACAGGGCCGGCCAGCAATGCCGGGGTCTAAACCTCCTGTCCGCGGGCAGCAGGCAGGAAATCCCCAGCCCCCCCCCCCCCCCCCCCCAAGGACGAGCCATACAAGAGCTCAGCTGAGGAAGCAGCCAAACCCTCCTTAGGCGTGGTACGGATAACCAGGAGGACCCAGGGCAGCTGGTCCACCCAGTCCCCACCCGTAAGCCGGGCCGTCAGCGCCAACTTAAGGTGCCGATGGAACCTTTCGACCAACCCGTTAGCCTGCGGGTGATAGGCAGCCGGGCACCGTAGAGCTGGGCCAGGACTGACAACAATGAGGAGGTGAACTGGGCCCCTCTGTCCGTGGAGATGTCGGAGGGCACCTGAACCGGGCGATCCAGTGGGCCGCCATAGCCCGGACGCAAGCCTCGGAGGATGTTATCCAAGAGTGGAATCGCCTCCGGCCACCTCGTGAAACGGTCCACGATAGTGAGGAGGTGCGTGGCGCCTCGGGAATATGGCAAGGGGCCGATGAGGTCCACATTCACGCGCAGGAACCTGCACTCAGGGGCAGCGAAATTCTGCACCAGAGGCCGTACGTGTCGCTGGACCTTCGCGGACCCAGGCAGCCACCTGATTGCGGAGTCCGTGCCCGGTCGCTCGTCCGGACGGGTGGGCCAAACCATGAACCGGCCCGGTAACCCGTCGTCTCCAACTGACGCGTATGACCGGGCGGGCGCGTCCTGTGGAGACAGGACCATGATACTTACCGCGCCGCAAGGACGTTGGGCTAGATGGTGCGGTGGTCTGCCACACTGGCATCAGCCTGCTGCGCTGCTGCCACCTCGTCATAGTCCACGCCGTGGTCTAGGGCCGAAACGGAGTGAATGGCGGGGGGGGGGGGGGGGGGGGACAAGGCGTTGGCCACGAGTGCGTGACGGATATCTGCCTTGGCACCTTCAAATGCCGTGTCCGTCCACACGAGGTGCCGCGGTTTGCCCGCCAGGCACCGGTACTCCTGTGGCCCCTGATGGTGAGCGGTGGGGGAACTGCCGGATGGCCTCCACTTTCGCAGGGAGCGGGTTAGCGCCCTGCGGGGTAACCCGGGGCCCCAGGAACGAAATGGAACTCAGGCCAAACTGACACCTCGCGGGGTTAGTTACCAGGCCGTGATCGGGGAGGCTCTGAAACAAAAGATGAAGGTGCCTGGGAAGCGCTGGCGACCAGAATAATAATCCAGGTAAATGAAATCCCGTCCGACCTGGTCCATGAGCCGTTGGAACACCTTCTTCAGGCCGAAAGGCATTCGAAGCCATTGGAACAGGCAGAGCGGGGTGATGGTGGTGGTTTTGGGAACGTCATCGGGGTGGACGGGGATCGGGTTATAACCCCGGACTAGTTCCCCTTTCGAGAAAATCGCGGCGCCCTCGAGGTGCGCGGAGAATGCCTGGATGTGAGGTACCGGGTAACGGCCGTGGTTACCGCATTGAGGCGCCTGTAATCACCGCACGGTCTCCACCCCCCTAATGCTTTCGGAACCAAATGTAGCGGGGAGGCCCAGGGGCTGTCAGACAGAGGACAATGCCCATGCCCTCCATCAGTTGGAACTCATCCCGGGCGATTGTCCGGCGGGCGGCGGCGCGACCGGGCATGAACCGGGGGCCCCGGTGGGATGTGGTGCACGATCCAGTGCCGGGGAGCCGCCCGCTGAAACGGGGCATAAAGAGCTGAGGAAAAGCAGAGAGCAGGGCGGCGTACGGGCCTGCGACCGCGGCGACGGCGTGAAACTGTTGCGCAGGCGGGGGTGGCTGCGCGGTGCGGGGCCATGTCCGACCGCGGGATCAGGCGACCGCCCCGTAAATCGGCGGCGACGGAGAAAGCGCGTAGAAAATCAGCTCCCAAGCGCGGCTGGGCAACGGTCGCGATGATAAATTCCCATTAGTACGGCCGGGAGGACAGGGCTCTTCTCACCAGCTCGAGTGTCACGGCCGGTCACGGGCAGTATGCTGGTGATCGCGCCAGAGTCCACCAGGAAAAGTCCACCAAGGCGGTCAATGGCGCAGACATCCTGATGTCCGGTCATCAGAGCTCATCCGCCCGCTCCGCGACCTGCTGGGGATCGGTGCATTCTGCGCCGGTGAGCATCAGACGGACATCATCGGGCATCTGTTCCAGAAACGCTCCTCGAACAACAGGCGCGGGCGGTGGCCGTCCATGAGCAAGAGCATCCGTGCCATCAGGGTGGACGGCTGTCCATCTCCCAAACCGGCCATGTGAGGGAGGGATGCGGGCGGCACGGTCCGAAAGTGTGCAGCAGGAGGGCCTTGAGGCTGTCATACTTGGCAGGGCTCCCACCACGTGGAAGGATCTCGTCTCATCTGCAACAATGTGGTGCAGATGAAACTGCGCCTCAACATGGGCGAACCACACCTGAGGTTGATCGGGCCAAAACGCGGGCAGGTTCAGGCTGATGGGCGCTGGAAATGATTATCTTGCATCTCGACGTCCAATCTTCGGATGGACGCGTCGGGGTCATTAATTTGGTGGATGTAGACGAGAGAGAGTCGATTGTTTAAATTAAGTTTTATTCGTAAAACGGTTAAACTGACGATGCGTCTCACACAAGCAACAAAACAGATCCAGCCACAACGGTGGTCTAGAGCGACTGGAGGGGCAGCGCCCAGAAATCGCGTGAAACGCAACCCCTCCCCAGTGCCACATGCCCGAGCACCAGCAGGTGCCGCCCGCTACCAGCCTCAGTTTTACACAACCCATTGGAGAGAGCATAGTTATTGCAACTGCATCAAAGTTTAAATGTTCAGTTTACCCAGTCTTTGTTTCACGCTTGTTAAACTTGAACTGTAATTGGATTGTAAGGTCATTTGAAAGATTGACACAACAACAAGGTGTGGCAGGCTGGGGCCGTTACCATGGAGCAGGTCGATGAAGCAGGAACGAGTGGATCTATGTCCAGGCATGTTGTGCTACACTCTCTCTGCAGGTATCTGTTGTGTTCAAAACAAACAGTGCACAGTCTAAAGGTTCACAACATATCCTGAAACTTGCTTCACCCGATCCCTGCTTCAGTGCTGGAGCTGGATTCCCACGCAGCGCGGAGGAAGAGAACTCCTTGTTATAAAAGATCAGTCCCTGTGTGATCATGGCAGGACATACTGTGGCGTTTCTGCATGGCGTTCTCATGCGGTACATGTTGGTTCAGAAACCTCCCCACTTTCCTTTGAAGTCCAATAGCATGCAGAGCTTTGAGATTTATAATTAACTACCTGAGTAGGAGGATCACGTGAAACCTTGCTGAAAATGCATCAATGTTTTTTTCATGAGCCTCTCGAAGATCAAATCTGTATTAGGGAGTGACTGATGTTCCGACTGGGGACTCAGTGGTGGAAGTTGTGATTCAGGTTCTAGAGAGTGTGGAGCAGGTTCTCACCCAGAGAACGAGTGAGCCCACCGCAAGTGGTCCCGTGGCCATCGAGGGTGGGCATTGGATGGTGCACAGTGTTTGAAAGGAAAGGGAGTTGAGTCTATCGCAGTATTTACGTGAGTTTGCAATCTTGGTTGTGTTTCTCCGGATGCAAGAAGCTGCAAACTCAAAGCCGTTGGGAACTGTAGTGGCCACGAAGATAGACAGAAATTGCTGGAGTAACTCAGCGGGATAGGCAGCATCTCTAGTGAAAAGCAATGCAGACGTTTCAGTTCGAGACCACCCCAGGCTCTCTCCCAGTGCAGCCAAGCCCCGCTCCCGTGCTCCAAGACCGGCCTCCACTCACTGACAACCATCTTTGTGCCCAACCTTTCCTCAATCTGCCTCAACCTCCAGCCTTGCTGTGAGAGGGTCACTGCCAACCGTCGTTGGCCTCCCAGTCAGTTCATAAGGTCAGCAAACTGCTGGCGAGGACCTCTGTATTCCTGCTGTTTTGAGATACAATCCCAACTGTTTGGATCTCACTCCAACATCTGAGCAAAGCTGCAAATGACGTTTCTCCTTCCTTGTCCATTGCTAAAGGCACATTAACTGGCTGTTCTTGTTTAGGGAAACAGCTGAAACCCTTTGATATGACAGAATGTTGCATAAACCTACTCTAGTGACAGCAGCTCTTTGGCAGTTCCTGCAACATTTCCCATTGATACTGTGAGTTACAATTGTTATATGGTTATATGGTTATATGTTATATGGTTACCACATATCACTGGACATGCAGGCTGGGGATGGCAGCTGTTACTTCACTATGATCTCACTGATAGTAGTTTCGTATATTTGCCAGTGAACTGTGTTTGAAATGGTATCTTTGGAAATAAGTAACGTTTAGACTACCTTCCGACACTGACAAGTAAAATTAGTTTCACAGAAGTTCCTGGCTAAGACCACCCCCAATAAAAATGCTGCGACTTCCAAATCTCCATTACCATTGTTGATCCCACTAACAATCTCCCGCGAGTGAGGAAACAGGCCCTTCAGCCCATCATGTTCACACTGGTCTCTGGGTATCTGTCACTACGAATGCCATTGGCAGTATACAGACCCCAGCTGCACCCCACCCAAGTTTCCCTCGACCCACATCCCTTTACACCTCCAGCCCATGTCAGCATGGTCTCATTGCCCCCATTTCTTGCTTCAACAGAGGGCCAACCAACATTCACAAGGCATTGTTCGATCTGCATGATTGCGGAAAGCTTTTACAGTATTGAGTAACATCACACTTAACATAGAACAGTACAGTACAAGAACAGGCCCTTCTATCCATCACGCTTGTGCTGCACATGATACCAAACTACCCAAAACAGGTCTATCCCCACCTGTTCATGTGTATGTGCCTCTTCAAAGTTGTTGTCATATCTGTTTCTACCATACCCTCTGGAAGCGCATTCCAGCACTACCCTTCTGTGTAAGAAAATGTCTTGAAAACTTTGCTACTCTCACCTTAAATCTACGGTTGTAGTATTTGACATTTCCACCCTGGGAAACCTATTCTGATTGCTCATCCAATCTATGATTTACTATACTTCTATCAAGTCTCCCCTGAGCCACTGACACGCCGGTGCAAGTTTGTACTGCTCTCCTTATACTAATATTCTCTAACCTAGGCAGCTGCATATTAAACTCCATCAAACATTCCTCAGCCCACCTGCCCAATTGATCATGATCCTGCTGCAATTTAGAACCCATCTTCACTATCTATAATGCCACCCACTTTTGTGTCATCTGAAAACTTACTAATCATGCCTAGTATGTTCTCATCCAAATCATTGATATATTTGACAAGCAGCGATTGGCCCAGCACCGAACCCTCAGGCACGCCACTAATCACAGCCCTCCAGTCCATCATCTTCTGCCTCTATGGATGAAACCAATTTTCTATCCAGTTGGCTTTAGGTAACTTTGGCTTTCTGAGAGGCAGTATTTTCTGAATCCCAGACGGGCTGCGAGATCTCCCAGTTTCCTGTGCTAACTTAGTCTTGTTCCCAGCCTTCCCTGAGGCCAGTCCCTGGGTAGTGCCTGGTATTTCTCTCTGTTACAACAAGATTGAACTCGATTAAGTTTGGGTTGGACTGTAACTCTAAGACTAAATAATATGCAGGTAAATCAGTGCAGAAGACATTTATTCACTGATTTATGTTGAGTTTGTCACGTGCCCCCATATTACTGGCTGCTGATTCCACCTGATACCATTAAATAATTCCAACAAAATGAATGCAAACTTAGGAAAGACACTTACATACAGAAGCCACACTACGCTTAACTTTGGAAAATCCATGTCAGATAAACGTCCGAATCATGTCAAAACTGCCTCTGCACCTGACGTGGTCCTTCAGGTTATTCTACTCTCGCTACATTCAGTGTTTTCTCACGGGACATTTGGTATTGGCTTATTGGTTTTGCTTGGTATTGTCACAAGTACCGAGATACAGTAAAAAACATTGTGTGTTAGCCAACAAGTCAAACCACAGGAGTACAACAGGTAGGTAGGGTAAAAGAGAAAGTGAACTGAGTGCCGGGTATAGTGTGTGGGAAGGAACTGCAAATGCTGGTTTAAACCGAATAAAGGCACAAAAAGCTGGACTAACTCAGCGGGACAGGCAGCATCTCTGGATAGAGTAGATGAGGTTTAAGGAGGTGCAAGTGAACCTCTGCCTACACTGAAAGGACTGTTGAGGTCCTGGACAGAGTCCAGGGAGGAGGTTTAGGGACAGGTGTTACATTTCCTGCAGGGAAAGGTACCAGGGAAGGGGGTGGTTTCGGTGGGAAGAGATGAGTTAACCAGGGAGTTATGGAGGGAACAGTCTCTGCGGAAAGCGGAAAGGGGTGGAGATAGGAAAATGTGGTTAGTGGTGGGATCCCTTTGGAGGTGGTGGAAATGTTGGAGGATTATGTGTTGTATGTGATGGCTGATGAGGTGGAAGGTGAGGACTAGGGGGACTCTGTCTCTGTTGCATCTAATGGGAAGGGGAGCAAGGGCGGAGCTGCGGGGTACCGAGGGGACATGAGTGGGGGCCTCGTCCATGATGGGAGAAGGGAACCCCCGTTCTCTAAAGAATGAGGAGATCTTGGACGTTCTGGTATGGAACACCTCATCTTGGGCGCAGATCGACTGTAGATGGAGGAATTGGGAGTAGGGTATAGAATCTTTGCAGGAAGCAGGGTTGGAAGTGGGTGCAGTGTTACAGCTGCAGATAAAGTGTAGATTAGAAAAAGTGCAAGGGCTGCAACAAAGTAGAATGGAAGATCAGGAATTCATCCCTAATATATGAGAGATCTGTTCAGTAGTCTGATAGTGGTGGGGAAGAAGCTGTTCCTGAATCTGATGGTGTGAAAGGTCCTTGATTATGTTGTCTGATCTCCTGAGGCAGAGTGAAGTGTAGATGGAGTTGATGGTGTCAGGCAGGTCTGTGTGATGGGGTTCCTTTGTCTTGTAAGCAGCCCTTAACATCAAGAATGCTTGGATTGAATAATTTCCAGTCTTGCAAGATATGGGATGTTTAATTCATTCATCACCTTTCTCAAGTTTTCCAGATAATGCCTTTATATATCTTGCAGTATAAAAAAAAAATCTTATGTTGCTTAATGAGGGAAAAAAACACAAAGTACTGAAGGAAATCAGAGACTCAGGCAGCATCAGTGGAGGGAAATGGGCAGATGATATTTAAGTCAGGGCTCATAAGAATCTGAAGGGTTCTGGCTTGAAGAAGGGTCTAAATGCCAAACATCATCTGTCCATTCTCTCCATAGATTCTGACTGATCCTTTGAGTTCTTTGAGCTCTTTGATCTTTGTACAATGTTCCAGCATCTGGAACTCCCTGTGTCTTTATGATTGGTCAATGTTGTCTGCCTGGAAGCTGCATGTGAAGGCGTTGAAATCCAAACAATAAATTGCTAGAAAATTTATGACATGGACTTGAACCACCACATCAGGACCAAGAGAGGTCCAGCATTGGTCTGCAGCCCTGAAGACCACAACCTTTAATGTCCACCTCCGAGTAAAGCTTAAACGCGATGATCATTTCCACAGACTATCCCTTCCAATCCTCCTGAGGGTTTCCTGTGCTCCAGCGCATGGTTGCAGCCAGTTTACTCCTGATGACGGATCCAAGGTATTGCAAAAAAAAGAGCAATGTGTTCTCCCTGGTGTCTCTGCAAACATTTATTCTTCATCTATCATCAGAAAATCTGTTAATTGGCCATTTGTCACATTATGCGGCGCACTGATCATATTACAATAGTCAAAGGTAATTGTGTGTCAAGCTCTCTGACACTGTGAAGGAATCTCCAGAGATCCACTATTTTCTTCCTGTAATATCATTTTGTAGCTGCTGAAGAAATTTAAGCTGCAGGGAATGATCGGGTCGGATGCCTTGATGTGCTGTAAACAATGAGCTGGTTACTGTCACCATTGTGCTTCTATTCAACAACTCTCTGGGTCAGTGTATTCATTGTTCTGTTCCTGGTGAACTCGGATGAAAGAAGAGCTTGATGTCTCGTTATGGGATTTTTGATGATCCCACCACAGCAGGTCTGTGATGTAATTGTGATAAAGAACACTCCTGCATGTTAATATGGTTAGAGGGACTGCACAAATGCTGGGGCAGCTCCAGGTAAAATCACCCTGGGTATGAGCCATGAAATGCAGCAGATGCTGGTTAAGACCCCAACAAACACAGAGTGTTGGAGTAACTCAACGGGTCAGGCAGAATCTCTAGATAACATGGATCGGTAACGTTTTGGGTCGAGACCTTCAGGCTAATTGTTGGGGGGAGAAGGGGAGAGGCAGGGCAGAGCGTGGCAGGTAATAAATAGGTAGACACAGGTGCGGGGTTGATAGGCAGATGGTTGGAGCAAAGGCCAGAGATAAGAAAGAAAGGAAGGTGTATGACAGATTGGAGAGTTGTAGATTGTGATCCTGTTAAGATCAAAGGTGCAAAGGGGAGATGTGGGTGGGGTGGGGGGGGGGGGCAGGTTTATTTAACAGAGGGTGTGTGCAACGTGCTTCCATGGGTGGTGGTGGAGGCAGATAGGATAGTGGTTGAAGAGGATATGCAGGGAAGGGAGGGATATGGATCACATGTAGGCAGAGGAGATTCGTTTAAGTTGGCATCATGTTCAGCGCGGACATTGTGGACAGTAGGGCTGCTTTATATTGTTCCATGTTCTGATATTCTGATAAGCTCTGGTCAACATTCGCTCAAGAAAAAATACAACAAATCATTGACTGCCTTTGAACCTCCGTTTCCTCTTCTGAATTTATTTTCAGTATGGGTCAATTTTAAAGGGAATATATTTTAGTTTTGCCCTTTATGTTGAAGCAGAGCTGATGTGAAGATAAATCAGTATTTAACTAGGTATCGAGATCGACATGTTACTGCCCTCTGGAAACCTCAGAGTGCAAATGTGATAAATCCACTATGTGTCTGAAGCTGAACACCCTCTTGGACTGAGGAGTGGCCAGGATGCTGTAGGCATGGTCCTGCCCTGATGGGATGTTGCACGTACGGTGATTGTCCAGACTGCTGGAAATAGAAAAGGCAGTTCAGGATACGGTTGTGGAAGAGAGCAATAAAACTCGGAAAATGTTTCAGAGGTTTCTCTTGACTGGATGAGTTCTTCCATAATTTCTGTTGGCATTCAGAGGCCAGAACATCAACCCAGAGACAAGAAACGCTCCCCCACATCTGTGGAGATCACAGTCACTGAAATAACCCCAGCTGATGCAGGTCTCTGCTGCAATCACCACATACATTGTGCAGCCAGCTGACAGTACAGCATTAGGGAGGGTCCATGCGGGGACACTTTTATTTTAAATCGCAATATTTTTAACAAATCGTTTCAAAAATAAATGTTAGTCTCTCAATAATTCGATAATCAGCTAGAACTGGTTAATTGAAGACAGGTGAGACAGAGGAACTGAGACCAGGAAATGCTGACTACACTGAACAGATCCCATGAGTGAGCGAGAGGGAGAGAGAGTGTGAGAGACAGGTGGGCAAGGCAAAGAGGGAGCGAGCGAGAGAAAGAGAGAGATATAGTTTTGTTTATTTTAGTTTAGAGGTACAGTGCGGAAACAGGCCCTTCGGCCCACCGAGTCCGCACCGACCAGCGATCCCCGCACATTAACCCTATCCTATACACAATCGGGACAATTTACACACACACCATGCCAATTAATCTACAAACCTGTACGTCTTTGGAATATAGTTTAGTTTATTGTCACTTGTACCAAGGTACAGCATGGAAATGGGCCCTTCAGCCCAACTCATCCATGCTGACTAAGATGCTCTATCTAAGCTAGTCCCATTTTCCCACGTTTGGTCCATAAACCTTTCCTATCCATGTACCTGTCCCAATATCCTTTAAATGTTGTTCAGTATCTACCTCAACTGCCTCCTCCAGCAACCCCCATCTGTGTGAAAACATTTCCCCTTAGGTTCCCATTAAATCTTTCCATCTCACCTTAAACCCATGTCCTCTGGTTCTTGATTCCCCAACCCTGCATAAAAGATTCTGTGCATTCACCCAATCTATTCCCCTCATGATTTTATACACCTCTCTAAGATCACCCCTTGTCCCCCTGCATTCCAAGGAATAGAGTGAGAGAGAGTGTCTTTGTACATTCTACGCTGGGAAAAATGTTCTGAGAGTCGACCATATCTTTACCTCTCAGAATGTTATCTACTTCCATCGGGATGGAAACAAGTGCTTGCATTAGCCATAATCTTATCAAGTGGTGGACAGACTAGAGGGGCCGAGTGGCCTGCTACGCTTTCATATGTTTGCTGCAACGTGTTTAAACAAGGCATGCTAAACAAAGAGTGAATGATCCTGTTTGCAAGTTTAATGAAAGGGTTGGGCTGATATTTATTGGTGTGTCTCAGGTACTGTGACTGCTGGAGGCTGTTCCAGTGCCTGACACTGGCCCTCTTGCTCACAGCAGGGCTCTCAGCTTCTTGTTTCTGTAATAAATGATTAAACCAGTCACACATTGCAGCCTGGGTTCCTCACGTGAGCATTCCAAACATCAGTTCAATGGTTGACAAAGCTGGCATTGCAGTTTGATGTGCAGCACAGAGCGCTGGGTCCCTGCTGCAGAGGGACTGATGGGGCCGTTACTGGGTGAATCACGTGGCCCCCTGCCTCCGTTAAAGTGATGCCTCAACTCCTTCCTCTGGTCCAGAACCTTCATTCCTGTAGGGTCCCACTCCCCGGGATGAGGCAAAGAGGCCCAGGCCATTCAGCCCTCATGCCCAGTCTGTGCTTCAGTCCATCACGGTTCATCTTTCAGCTCAGCCCCCAGTTCTCATGTCCACCCAGTGTTCCTCATCCCCTGATCAATGACCCCTGTCTGTGAATGCACCTGGGGGGTAATGTCCACTGCATACCCACTGCCAGTGTCCACTACAACGTCCACTGCATACCCACTGCCAGTGTCCACTACAATGTGCACTGCATATCCACTGCATACCCACTGCCAATGTCTTTATCTGAGAGCTTTGCAGAGTGCAGGCAGTGGCCGAGACATGGAAGCCTCTGAGCAGAATGGCAGGGTGATTGGGGCGGGAGTGTCTGCAGCAGGATAAGGGTTCACTACTGAGACTAACATCTCCATGGTAACGCTCAGAGAGCTGTGAGGAAGAAAGAGTGGGGGTTGAGCAGAGGGAGGTTTAGAGCAGTCCTGAGCTAATTGAATGTTGGACATAGATACATAGACACTAGGTGCAGGAGTAGGCCATTCTGCCCTTCAAGCCAGCACTGCCATTCACTGTGATCATGACAGATCATCCATAATCAGTAGGGTTACACAAAAGCTGGAGAAAATCAGCGGGTGCAGCAGCATCTAAGGAGCGAAGGAGATAGGCGACGTTTCGGGTCGAGACCCTTCTTCAGACTGAAGAAGGGTTCGACCCGAAACGTCGCCTATCTCCTTCGCTCCTTAGATGCTGCTGCACCCGCTGAGTTTCTCCAGCTTTTTGTGTAACCCTCGATTCTCCAGCATCTGCAGTTCCTTCTTTAACACATCCATGATCAGTACCCTGTTCCTGCCTTCTCCCCATACCCCTTGATTTTGCTAGCCCTAAGTGCTCTATCTAACTCTCTTTTGAATGCATCCAGTGAATCATCCTCCACTGCCTTCTGTGGCAGAGAATTCCACAAATTCACAATTCTCTATGTGAAAAAGTTTTCCTCATCTCAGTTCTAAATGGCCTGCCCCTTATTCATAAACTGTGGCCCCTGGACACCCTCAACATGGGGAACATGTTTCCTGCATCTAGCGTGTCCAATCCCTTAATAGTTTTATATGTTTCCATAAGACTCCCTCTCATCCTTCTAAATTCCAGTGTATACAAGCCCAGCCGCTCCATTCTTTCATCATATGACAGTCCCACCAACCCGGGAATTAATCTCGTGAACCTACGCTGCACTCCCTCAATAGCAAGAATGTCCTTCCTCAAATTAGGAGACCAAAACTGCACACAATACTCCAGGTGTGGCTAAGACCAGCTCTCCACCTATGTTCTGACAGCTGCTCAATGGGACTTTTGCTCTGCATGGCATCTGACTGAGATCTGGGTTCTGAGTCATACGGTCATTTGCACAATAACTCACCTGACATGGTTGAAGATTGATGTGTATTTAGCTGTTTAACTGAACTGCTCCTGAATAAGCCCACGTTCCACCTCAAAACCCCTCGATGGAGCAGAGACTGGGGTTCAGTCAGCTATTGTGGGGAGCAGAGACTGGGGTTCAGTCAGCTGTTGTGGGGAGCAGAGACTGGGGTTCAGTCAGCTGCTGTGGGGAGCAGAGACTGGGGTTCAGTCAGCTGTTGTGGGGAGCAGAGACTGGGGTTCAGTCAGCTGTTGTGGGGAGCAGAGCAAATGGTCCCTTTGATGTTTTGACTCGTCTCAGGAACATTTATTTGGTAACTATGGCAACTATCTCTATAGTTTGGCTAATACTTTTCCACTCTGTCATAGAGTCACACAACGAGGACACAGACAATTCGGCCTAGATTGTTCATGCCAACCACCATGTCCCACCTACACCAGTCCCATTTGCTCGCGTTTGTCTCATATTCCTCTAAACCTTTCAGACCTGTCTAAGTATCTTTTAAATGTTGTGATAATACCTACCACAACTACCTCCTCTGGCAGCTTGTTGCATCCACTCACCACCCTCAGGTTCCTATTCAATCTTCCCCCTCTCACCTTAAAGCTAAGTCCTGGTTGTTGATTCTGGGTGAAAGGCTCTGTGCATTCACCTTATCTATTCCACTCATGATTTTATACACTATAAGATCACCTCCTGCACTCCAAAGAATAAAGAAGATATACTCAAAAAGCAGGAGTAACTCAGCGGGACAGGCAGTATCTCTGGAGAGAAGGAATGGGTGATGGTTCAGGTCGAGAACCTTCTTCAGTCCTAGCTTCGCCAATTTTTCCTATAATTCAGGCCCTCAGTCATGGCAACATCCTCATATATCTTCTCTGCACTTTTTCCAACCTAACAGCATCCTCCTAATAGCAGGGTGACTAAAACTGAACACAACACTCCAAGTATGGCCTCACCAACGTCTTGTAAACCAGTAACATAATAATATTCCAACTTCTATACTCGGTCACCTGACTGATGAAGGCAAATGTACCAAAAGCCTTTGTGACCACCCTATCTACCTGTGAAGCCATTTTCAGGGAACTATGTACCTGAACACCTAGATCCCTCTGCTCCACAACACTCTCCACAGCCCTACAATTCATTGTGAAGGTTTGACTCCCCAAAATGCAGCATCTCACACATATCTGGACTATACTCCATTAGCCAATCCTCCGCCCACTTGCCCAGCTGATCAAGATCCTGCTGCAATTTTTGTAATTTTATTGCCATTCAGAGAATAAGACACCCACTCAGACCTACATTACAGGATTCAAGGCAAATGTTCCCAGATCCCAATACTCAGTGGGAGTTGAAAATTGAAAACTATCATACTGGGGACGGTCCTCGATGCAGACCCTGTGGTGATTCCAGTCTGATTCTGAGCATCAGGGACGGTACTGCTGATGAATTTGGAACTTGGGTCCAGCAGAGACTTTGCAAGGATCATGAGTGGGAGTCATGCAGCAAGGATAGAGGACATTTGGCCCACTGCATTGATGCCATCCACAGGGCATCCATCATATTAATCCCATTTTCCGGCACCTCATCTGTCACTTTCCATGTGTAAGTGATTTAAATGTTCATGTAGACAAGCTGCCTCGCCACACCCTCTGCCAGTGTGTTCCCACCACTCTCCACATGACCATTAGATCCCTTCTACCTCCCTACCTCAGTCTCTAAATCTGTGACCTCTGATCTTGGGAATAGTTTCCTGCAGTCTACCCTATTCACATCCCTGGTGATTTTATATCCCTCAATCCCCTTAATCCTTCTATCACTACAAGAACCCCCTCTTCTGCTGGGAGATCAGACCCAGCCTGTCCAGAGAACCGAAGCCAACATCGGGGTTGCTACTGCGGATAGGGATGGTTTTAGGACGGAGGGTTGGATCCTTATGGTCAGAGGTTATGGTTGGGTTAGGCTGAGGCTTTTGGATGTGTGCTGATGAAGGGATTGGGTCTGCGCTGTGTCAGGGTGCGACATTAGATGCAGGGTCCCACGTGGACAATTACTCTGGCCGCCCGAGTGTCGCAGGTTGCAGCCACTTTCATTTGGTTCACACCTTACCCTTCCATATCTCTAGTTTCCCTTTCCCCTGACTCTCAGTCTGAAGAAGGGTCTCGACCCAAAACGTCAATTCCTTCTCTCCAGAGATGCTGCCTGTCCTGCAGAGATACTCCAGCATTTTGTGTCTGTCTTCATTTGCTTCATTTGGGGGGGGGGGGGGGGGGTGGTTACACACGGGTGGGTCGGGGGGTATACTGGATATGTGGACACAAGGTGCACGGAATTAACCTGCCTTTCACATGACGTGGGGGGGGGGGGGGGTTGGAGTTCGCACTTAGTTCACTACAAAGGAAAGAATGTGTGGAGTTGAAGGGATAGTCATTGCGATGTTTCAATGTGAGCACAGCCATGCATTGACAGGGCAAAGGTTGGGGGGGAAGTGTAGATTGTCAGAGGGACCTTGGACACACGCAACAGATATCAGAATTATCTGGCCACTGAGTGTTTCAGTATTTCACCGCTAAAGGCTGTTTGGCACCGGCTGGGAACATCTATATAACCTCGCAGTGGACGGGTGTCAGGTTTCAGGGGAGTGTTTTCCAGAACCTCCAGCAAGAGGAGTGCCAGTCAGGCGGCTGCTTTACTAAAGCAGCGAAACAGGCTGGACCTCTCCAGCTCATGTAGAAGATCAGGAAATAATCCAACCAATGCTGTGGAGTGTGGCCCAGTCTGGTAAAAGGCGGCAGAAGAGCTGATTGTTTGCGGGGTGGAGTTATAGCTAACAATGTACCATTAAAGTGAGTCAGCAAACGTCGCTGACATTCCTGCCGTTTCTCCAGTGAGGATGAGCTGTTAAATGGAGGCGGAGTGGAATTTTCCAGGTATTTTCGATTGCCCACGTTGTGTGGTGCACAGGTCACCTCTGAGTTGTGCTGGACTGTGTGAACCTTAATGCGACATCGACTATGAGCTGCCGGGCAAGTTCGGTGACTGTTGAAACATAAAAGTTGTGTCGGGACTGAAGCTGATCGTCACCAACCCGCCCGATGTGGAAAGTGTTTCAGACTGCGCCTGGACCTGTTCTACATGCACGGCTGAACAAAGTCCAGCAGCTAGCTCCAGGTGAAGGGTCAGCTGGCCGGGCTGCGCCATGGACGACCTCTCCGGGGTGGAGGCCGTGTTGAAACAGAAGAAAAAGTCCAAGTCCAGTTCGTTACTGAGGGCGCTGAGCTGGCTGCGTCTGTCCGGTCGCAAGAACAAGAGGTCAAAGAGTGAAGGGAACAACTCCGCGTCCAGGCAGCGGAAAGGGTCACAGAGTTCAGGTGAGGCAACATGAAAGTTGTGACATTGGCTGTTGGCATCGGATGAATGATCAGAGTTGGTACCGGCAGCTTCTCAGTGTCAGGGTCAGACACAGGAATCCCAAGGTCGCGCGGCTTCAAACCGCGAGAGGTCCCTCACTTGTAGAGGTTGGTGTGAGATGTGCCGCCCCCAGAAGGGGACATGTCCATCTGCAATGTCCAGTGTGTAGGGGTCCTAGCCCGGTGGGGGTCCCAGTCCTCCAATAGATGGTCTCTGGGTAAAACTGGACCAGAGCAGCAAGTGCCAGGGATGCTGAGGCCGGAACTCTGTGGGAGTGGGGAGTGGGGTGGGTTGGGATGTGTTTACAGGGAATTAATGTAAAACTGCATTGATATGAATGAAGCCGAGCCGTCAGCTCAGTCTGATGTTTCACACGGACATTCTGTGGTTATTGACTAGATCCGACTTCAGCTGTGAACTGCTCCGTGACCCACACTTAGAGAGTCAGGGTGACACAGCGCTTCGAACATGCCCTTCGGCCCAACTTGTTCACACCCACCTACATGCGCCATCTACACTAGTCCCACCTGCCCGCGTTTGGCCCATATTTGTGTGATTATCAGCAGAGATTCACTAAAGTCTCGTCCCGTGACTGATGTCGGACGCATCTCAGGGCTGTTTTTATTGGAAGTCATGAATCAACACAAGGTTTAAATCAAGTGAATAAAGAGTTAAATGAAGTGAGAGTGTTTGCATTGTCATTGGTTGTAATCCTCTCTGCCGCCCAGGCTGGGCTGAGCTGGGCCTGGTGTTTAATTGCGTCATCTTCAGATATCTCACGACCACCCTCGGTGACACTGCAACTCTTGCAGAAGGAGGCTGATGGGAGACCCGATAAAAGTTTATAAAATTAAGACAAGCATCAGCCAGAGAATTGAGTAGAGAAATTGGAACGTTAAGTTACAGTTGTGGAGGATGTTGGTGAGGTTGCACTTGTGTTTACTGCTTTAAGACGTTCCATTAATAAGGAAAGGGTGCTGAGAAGTTGACATGGGTGTTGCCACGATTCAAGCTTAAGAGAGAGATTGAGCAGGCTAGGACTTTATTCCATGGAGTGCAGAAGAGTGAGGGGTAATATTATTGAGATATATAAAATCATGAGGGGAATAGATAGGGTGAATTCACAGTCTTTTCCCCGAGTAAAGGAATCAAGAAACAGGCGCCATTGGTGTAAGGTGAGAGAGGAAAGATTTAATATGAACCTGAAGGGCAGCTTTTTCACACATATGGTTGAGGCCGGTATATAACAAACATTTAAATAAATAGTTAGTCAGATACACAGATAGGAGACGTTTGGAGGGATATGGGCCAAATGAAGGCAAATGGAAGCAGCTTAGATGGGGCATCTTGGAATGCAAGGACGAATTGAACTGAAGGGCCTGTTTCCAAGTTGTGATTCTATCAATAGGGTAGACTGTCAGAACCTTTTTCCAAGGGTGAAAATGTTAAACAATAGAGGGCATATGTTTAAGGTGAGAGGTGGAAAGTTTAAGGGAGCTTTATGTGGCAAGGTTTTTGCAGAGAGTGCAGTGGAATTTGTTGGCTGGGAATGGTGAAAGTAGATACAAGAGTAATGTTATACATTTCTCTTATTTATTCAGCCACATGAAGATACATACCACGCGCAGGCAGATTTGTACATTACTGTGGCCTGATGGACTGCATAGGCATGATGAGCCAAAGGGCCTGTTCCTATGCTGTACCATGCTGTGTTTTCTGGGTGATTTTCACAGCATGATAATAAAGAGCTTTCCAGAAGTCACTGGTTTATCAGCAGATCAGGCTGTCGTCAGTGACATTGGTCAGACTGGAACGTGCTTTTGCGTTCCTGATGAATGTTCATCCACCTGAAGTGAGAATGCTGCTCTTATCCCCATGGATGCTGCCTGGCTGACCGCCTATCTCCATTCCGTTGGGTTGCATTATATAGGAGCTGTGAGCTGGGCTGCGGATGCTTTCTTGTCTGTACCGCAGCTCGCTGGCACTGGGACCTGCAATGAGAATGATTGACCTTTTGTTCAGGTCATGCATCAGGTGAGGAGATGAGGGCAGTTCCCACCAAACTCACCTGCATGCCTATACCTGGGCATCCACTACATGGAGATGACAGTCAGAGCTGATTTACTGCTCCCGTGGAGTTGGTGACAATCATGTTACATTGATCCCGAGTTAAACCTCCAAAAGGCCCACGTGTCACTCCTTCCACAGCTGGGGGCGGCTCACACCTGGCACTGAATCGTGACTTAGTTGGTGCAAGGAAAGGCCAATCTTCATCTCTTGGATGTCAATTTGTTAACTGGGATGCAGCAAGAATTGTTGAAGCTCCCATCTCAGTTTGAGTTGGTTTGAAGCCACCAAGATGGCAGAGACGGGGACCAATCGTCTGTACCCCGTTTCGGAGCAAGTAACGGAAGCACTGTCGTTCACTATTCCTCAATGGGCAATGAAATTGCTGATATTTCCTCGTATATTGATCCAAATGATCAGGGGAGCAGTTACACTCTGATGACAGTGGCATAATCAAGACAGAAGAAGAAGCAGAGGGGTGAGGCCACTCTATCCCTCAGCCCTTCCTAACCCTCTCCCTCAGCTTTTCTGCACCAGTCCTGCATCCCTTCATTTAATGTTCAAACGTTTACCACTCTCAGTCTCGACTAGATGCAGCAAGCGACAGTGCTCAGACCCCCGGGATTCACTCCTCTGGGTGCAGAAATGTCCTCTCACGCTGTCATAAGTCATAATGAATAGGAGTAGAATTAGGACATTCAGCCCATCAAGTCTACTACCATTCAATCATGGCTGATCTATCTCTCCCTACTAACCCCATTCTCCTGCCTTCTCATAACTTCTGACACCCATACTAATCAAGAATTTATCTCTCTGCCTTAAAAATATCCACTAATTGCCCCCCACAGCCTTCTGTGGCAAAGAATTCCACATGTTCACCACCTTCTGGCTAAAGACATTTATCCTCATCTTCCTAAAAGAACGTCCTTTAATTCTGAAGCTGTGACCTCTAGTCCTAGACTCCTCCACAAGTGGAAACATCCTCTCCACATACACTCTATCCAAGCCTTTCACTATTCTGTATGTTTCAATGAGGTCCCCCCTCATTCTTCTAAACTCCAGCGAGTACAGGCCCAGTACCAACAAACGTTCATCATAGGTTAACCTACTCATTCCAGGAAATTCTTGTAAACCTCCTCTGGACCCTCTCCAGAGCCAGCACATCCTTTCTGAGATATGGTCCCCAAAATTGCACACAATATTCCAAATGCGGTCTTACCAGTGCCTTATAGAGCCTCAGCATTACATCCCGGCTTTTGTATACAAGCCCTCTTGAAATAAATGCTAGCATTGAATTTGCTTTCTTTACTACTGATTTGACTTGCAGTTTAACTTTTAGCGAATTCTGCACCAGCACTCCCAAGTCCCTTTGCACCTGGATTCTCACCCTATTTAGAAAATAGTCTACACCTTTATTCCTACTACTAAAATGCATGACTCCACACTATTCCATCTGCCACTTCTCTGCCCATTTTCCCAACCTGTCCAAGTCCTTCTGCTCTCTCTACACTACCTGCCCTTTCACCTATTTTCATATCATCCGCAAACTTGGCCACAAAGCCTTGAATCGTTGTCCTGAATATCCAGCTCTTGTGCCAACTCTGCTTCCTGGTTTGTGCACGTTGACTTGGAGATCATCACCTCCCATCCACCCGCCAAACACTGCGAGCTTCCGTGAGCTTCCTTCTTCCTTGTGGTCCACCAGGGACTATACTGGAAGTTGATGAGATTTGATCTGGTCTGGTCTGGTCTGGTGGGGGATGTACCATCTGTGGGGCCTGGACGGAGGTCTTGAAAGTTGCGTAGGTGGGTGTAGAGGATTGTGGGAGGGCATTCCAGAGGAAAATTGCTTCAGGGAAGAATGACTGGATGACGGGAGGAGATGTGCGTTGTTGAACTACAAGTTGCTTGTTGTGGCTTCTTCTTGTTTTCTCTTTGACGTATAAGTCAAGGTCGAGGTTGATGATCTTGTGAAGGGTCGTCAGTTTGAGCATCTAGCGTCTGGTTTCAAGGGAGTCCCAGCTTAAGTTGGTGAGCATTTTGGTTACACTGGATTGTTGTCTGAAGTTGCCGCACGCAAACCGGGCTGCTCTTCGTTGAACATTTTGAAGAACATCTTATTTTTCTTGGTACCGGGGTTCCAAGCAGTGGAGGCATACTCCAAGTGTGGTTGGACTATGGTTTGGTACAATTTTTTTTTGACCGTTTCAGAACAATGGTGGAAGTTTCTCTGGATGAAGTTGAGCATCTCTGTGGCTTTGTTTGCAGCATCATGTGACTGCTTATCGCACTTCAGGTTGTTTTGTATAAAGACACACAGATATACCTCAATAATCTACACACCTATTAAAATTCCCCTTTAAAATTGCAACAGAAAAATTTAAGTATTGGGTAATATAGGAGTGATCCTCTTCTCGCCGATAAAACTGAACAACACAATATATAAGAATAACCCAATTATACATGATACAATAGGAATTTGGAAAGAAATAAAATTATCCTTAAAATTAAGAAACCTATTGTTAATGCCAATAGTGAATAATCCTTCATTTAAACATCTCTTATTGATAAAACATATAATCAATGGGAAAGAATGGGAATTAAAAGGATCAGTGATATGTATGAAATAGGAAATCTGTTATCATTCCAACAATTACAATTAAAATTTAAACTGAAAAATAACCAATATTTTAAATATCTTTAGATCTGCGACTTCATGAAGAAATACATACAAAGATATCAAAACATAACTTTAGATCCACTGGAAGAAGTAATGAACATTAAGGGTGACTCACAGACATTAATATCATATTTATATAATAGTATTTTAAATATAGACTTACCATCGACAGAGGCACTTAGAGAAGAGTGGGAACGAGAATTAATGGTAAAAAATACAAAGGAAACATAGGAAAAGTATTTGATATATATACACAAATGTTCGATTAATGTAAGACATAATTTAATTCAATTTTAAATTTTACATAGATTATATTACTCAAAAACTAGATTGAATACATTCTATCCAAATACTTCCCCCATTAGTGATAAATGTCTATCCCAAAATGCAACTATAACACACTCTTTTGTCTCCTGCATAAAACTTTATAAATTCTGGAGTGATATTTTTGAAATATTTACAAAATTATTTAAGATAAAAATGGAACCTAATACTGAAATGATTATATCTGGAGTAATGGCAGATGGGAATAAATTGAACTCATCTCAAAATTTATTTTTTAATTATGGGTTAATAACGGCAAAACAACTTATACACAACATTTGGAAAAATGCAGCCATACCAATGCTTAAAATGTGGATTTCAAACATGTTAGACACTGCACATCTTGAGGAAATGCGATTCTTCCTAATAGATAAATCAGACCAATTTTTAACAAGTTGGTCTCCATTTGTCGATTTTTTGGAAGCATATGGTGCAACAAAACCATAGAAGCTAACTGTTTCAGGATTGGGTGAAGGACGGTCAAGAATATAGATAACGATATCCTTAATCTTACTTTCTACTCTTTTTCTTTCTTTTTTCTTTTTCTTTCTCAACTTTCTTTTTTCACACTTTTTTCTTTCTCACACACTATATATCACATGTTTCTCTATCTTTTATTATCTATTCTCTCTTTCTTTTTCATTATATAAAAAAATTAAGCTGTACATAAAATGTAATATGTCAATATATATTAGGCACCTTGGTGCCATATTCCTGTACTTCTAATAAAATAATAATTAATTTAAAAAATAAAATAAATAAATAAAATTAAAAAGACACACAGATATTTGTCTTCAGTGATGTCCTGTAAGGTTTTGCCAACCATAGAATACTTTACTGATCCTGGTTTATGTTTCCTGGACACCCTCAGCATAATCACTTTACATTGCGATGCATTTCCATGAGCTTCCTCACCCTCTCTGAATGCAGGGATGAATCAGTCTGCTCTGTTTTTGTTGTCACATATGACAGACCCATAAAATCAGGAATGAACTGGACCTTATAGGTGTCTTTGTTTCTGCTTCTCTTTCATTTATCACACTTCCTGTCTCACCCACCCACCTCCAAACCTGGAGAAGATTCTCCTTGTCCTCCAGCAGCCTCCCATTTCATCTTTCCCAATGTCCCCCACCTGCATGGAGATGTCACCACCCTCCTCTGAGCCAGCGCTATGAGGAGACGACTTACTCTGGGACCTCATGATTCTGCCATTCCTGCCAATGGCTAGTCACCCCTTCACTGACTCTGAGCTTCTCTCTGGCCATCACTGTAACTCTCCCCGACTACTCCCTGTCTCTGGCCCCAACACGATAAGTCCAAGAGCATCACCTTATCTTGATCTGGCCATTCTACAATCAGGTCGTCAATTCTGAAATATGAACTGAGGTTCTCTCTCCATGAAGATCCCTGAGTCGCCAGCTCATTCCAGCAAAGTCTTATTTCTGATTCCAGCAACTGCAGTGTTCTACACCTCTCAGCTCCACCAGTGACTTCTCTCTCTTCTGCCCTCAGTCATCTTCCTCGATTTGCCTTCCTTCAGCAGTTGTGCTGAGCAAACGTTTACCAATCTCGTCAGAATCTCCTGAAGTATCAGTAATGTCAGGTTTCTCTCTGTCTCCACCCTGATGGACACAGTGCCTTCTGTCAAACCTCTCTCTCTGTAATTTAAAGCATGCTTATTTTCTCACTTTTCCCATTCTGGTGAAAGGTCAGCAATCTGCCCTTAACTCCCTTTTTTTTTCCGCAGATGCTGCCGAACCTCTGGGTATTTCCAGTGGTTTCTATTTTTATTTCAGATTTCTGGCACCTGCAAGTTTTACGTATTTTGAATGCCATAATGATGTACTTTTGGAACAAGCTGCCAGAGGAGGTAGTTGAGGCATGTGCAATAACAACATTTAAAAGACATTTGGACAGGTACATGAATAAGAAAGGTGTAGAGAGATATGGACCAATCGTCGACAAATGGGAGGAATAATGATCGCTGTGATCTAACTGGAAGTTTGAGCTGTCACGGGAGATGGCTCTGTTTACATTCTCATTTACACTTACTCATTTCCAATGGAGTTCTGTGCTTAAACAGGGATTAGAACTTGATTATTCAATGTCATGGAGTCATGGCACGGAAACCGGCCTTTTGGCCCAACTTGTCTATTCCTGCTTGAGATATCCTATTTGCTCACGTTTGGCCCAAATCAGTGTCAACCATTTTTATCCATGTCAAAATGACTGAAATTATGTTGTGTATCACCCCCCTGCCACTTTCTCTCATCACCCACTCCACATACAAACCACCCTCTGTGCAAAACATGTGTCTCTCACATCTCCGTTAACTCTTAACTCTCTCACCTTAAATCTATCCCCTCGATTTTAGACATCCCCACCCTAAGGAAAAGTTATTCACTGTCCAAATTGAGTGTCATCTGCAAAACCAATTACATTATCATGCAAATCCTTAGTATAGATGAGGAACAACAGTGGAGGCAGCACACACACCTGGTGACACACACACACACACACACCTGGTCACACACACACACACACACACACACACAACCTGGTCACACACACACACACAACACACACACACCACACACACACACCCTGGTCACACACACACACACACACACACCCTGGTCACACACACACCCCTAGTCACACACACACACACACACACACACACACACACACACACACACACACACACACACACACACACACACACACACACACACCCCTGGTCACACACACCTGGTCACACACACACACACACCTGGTCACACAGACACACACACCTGCTCACACACACACCTGCTCACACACACACCTGCTCACACACACACCTGCTCACACACACACCTGCTTTCACACACACCTGGTCACACACACTCCTGGTCACACACACACCTGCTCACAAACCCACCTGGTCACACACACACACCTGCTCACACACACCTGGAGCAAACACCCCAGAGTTTGAGGCAGGTACATGGCGGGCATTGCACTGCCTGTTCACATCTGCTATTGGACATGTCTCTGATATCTGCTGACATTCAGCAAAATGCAGGCGAGGCTTTGAGGAAGTTTATACACCTTCACCGTCTCCCCCTGCTCACTGCTCAACGTAGCAGCTGTCAGTTCTTCATTCCCCTCATCAAACCCTCGACCTGGTCACAAGGTGTATATCCTTGACCTGATCCATAATCCATGTCAGGTTTTCCACACAACCACCTGTTGGCATGCGGGCAGCCAGGCTGGTTAGTTCAACTTACGACTCGGAGCCTACAGTACTCATTTCAATGGTCTCTGTTTGTATTCTAATTAAAGTACTTGTTATGATGTATAATAACCCTGTATCAATAGTACTTGGCGCTCCCTTCCCATCTGGTATTGGTGTATTATTGTCATGTGTACCCAGATACAGTTGTGTGCTCTCAAGGATCATATCATCCCACAAATCATATCATACATGTGTACAATCATACACACACTAACTGTGGTGGGCAGGCCAGTGCCCGGAGCTTTTTCATTTCCAGCTTCACCTTCCTGCTCTGCTCCTCGCTGTTCTGCCAATGATGGCAATCATCCCGTCTACCTCGTAACTACCTTATCTAATTGGAACCATTAAGGATCTGAGAACAGCATTGTCTGGTATAGAAATGATGGGCCAAAGGGCCTGTTTCCGTGCTTTAGGCTCTGTCGCCTACATCTGACTATTTATTGCTCAATCTCACTGTTCACATCACTGGTTATTGCTGTTTGCTGTTGGTCGGTGCCTGACCCAGCTTTCTGAAGGAGCGATGTACTAATCCACTCTCTCCAGCACATTCTCCTCAACCTAACTATTGCGGACCACAGGGCCTGCTATTCCTCACCTCTATCCCTCACCTCTATTATTTACCCACTTCCATATAAAAATCCATATTGAACCATCTGACGCCAACTATTCAGGCAATGCAATGCAGATCATAAAGCAGGAGTATAAAGAATGTAAAAAGAATCTTAAGAAAGAAATTAGGAAGGCTAAAAGAAAATATGAGGTTGCTTTGGCAAGAAAGGTGAAAGTAAACCCAAAGGGTTTCTACAGCTATATTAATAGCAAAAGGATAACGAGGGATAAAATTGGACCATTAGAGAACCAGAATGGACAGCTATCTGCAGAGCCAAAAGAGATGGGGGAGATATTGAACAATTTCTTTTCTTCGGTATTCACCAAGGAGAAGGATATTGAACTCTGTGAGTTAAGGGGAAAAAGTAGAGTAGCTATGGAAACTATGAGATTCAAAGAGGAGGAAGTACTGACACTTTTGAAAAAATAAAAGTGGATAAGTCTCCAGGTCCTGACAGGATATTCCCTAGGACATTGAGGGAAGTTAGTGTAGAAATAGCAGGAGCTATGACAGAAATATTTCAAATGTCATTAGAAACGGGAATAGTGCCGGAGGATTGGCGAACTGCGCATGTTGTTCCATTGTTTAAAAAGGGTTCAAAGAATAAACCTAGCAATTATAGACCTATTAGTTTTGACGTCAGTGGTGGGCAAATTAATGGAAAGGATACTTAGAGATAATATATATAAGCATCTGGATAAACAGGGTCTGATCAGGAACAGTCAACATGGATTTGTGCCTGGAAGGTCATGTTTGACAAACCTTCTTGAATTTTTTGAAGCGGTAACTAGGGAAATTGATGAGGGTAAAGCAGTGGATGTTGTCTATATGGATTTCAGTAAGGCCTTTGACAAGGTTCCCCATGGAAGGTTGGTTAAGAAGGTTCAATCTTTGGGTGTTAATGGCGGAGTAGCAAGATGGATTCAACAGTGGTTGATGTCAGAGAGTAATGGTGGATGGCTGTTTGTCAGGTTGGAAGCCGGTGACCAGTGGGGTGCCTCAGGGATCTGTGTTGGGTCCACTGTTGTTTGTCATGTACATCAATGATCTGGATGATGGGGTGGAAAATTGGATAAGTAAGTATGCAGATGATACTAAGATAGGTGGTGTTGTGGATAATGATGTAGATTTTCAAAGTCTACAGAGAGATTTGGGCCATTTGGAAAAGTGGGCTGAAAGATGGCAGATGGAGTTTAATGCTGATAAGTGTGAAGTGCTACATCTTGGCAGGACAAATCAAAATAGGACGTACATGGTAAATGGTAGGGAATTGAGGAATGCTGTGGAACAGAGGGATCTAGGAATAACTGTGCATAGTTCCCTGAAGGTGGAATCGCATGTAGATAGGGTGGTAAAGAAAGCCTTTGGTGTGCTGGCCTTTATAAATCAGAGCATTGAATATAGGAGTAGGGAAGTAATGTTAAAATTGTACAAGGCATTGGTTAGACCAATTCTGGAGTATGGTGTACAATTTTGGTCGCCTAGTTATAGGAAGGATGTCAACAAAATAGAGAGAGTACAGAGGAGATTTACTAGAATGTTGCCAGGGTTTCCAGCAACTATGTTACAGAGAAAGGTTGAACAAGTTAGGTCTTTATTCTTTGGAGCGCAGAAGGTTAAGGGGGGACTTGATTGAGGTCTTTAAAATGATGAAAGGGATAGACAGAGTTGACGTGGATACGTTTTTCCCATTGAGGGTAGGGAAGATTCAAACAAGAGGGCATGACATGAGAATTAAGGGACAGAGGTTTCGGGGTAACGTGAGGGGAACTTCTTTACTCAGAGGGTGGTGGCTGTGTGGAATGAGCTTCCAGCAGAAGTGGTGGAGGCAGGATCGATTTTAACATTTAAGAGTAAAGTGGATAGGTATATGGACGTGAAGGGAATGGAGGGGTATGGTCTGAGTGCAGGTAGATGGGACTAGGGGAAACCAAATGGTCGGCACGGACTGGAAGGGCCGAGAGGGCCTGTTTCCGTGCTGTATTTGTTATATGGTTATATGGTTATATGGTAGATCAAACCAGGCAAAGGTGGTGAAGAGGTTAAACATTTTAACATTGTGTTAGATTCTAGTTTGAGATGCAAATAGCAGCGGGACTGACTGAGACACACCCAAACCTTTGATTTCAGTGCAGAACTGGGGATGAGTCAGAGCTTGTTGCTGTGGGCTGTTGCTGACCTTGTTGTGCTGACAAAGGTAGGCCGGCCCTGGGACAACCCCGGGGATTGGTGGGAGAGGGGTTACTGAGGGGGTTCAAGCGTGGAAAGTTCAGCAACCCCGTTCCATCTCCAACTGGCGAAGGTGCAATGAGGGGCTGTGTGTGAACATCGATACCAGCTCTAGGGGAGCAAACAGCAGCTTGTTTACACATCCATTTACCCTGCAAAACACCCCAGGCACTGCAGCATATCAATGCCGCTAACATTCAGAGAGTCGAGTCTAATCAATCATGTAGAACAAGGAGCAATCCAGCCCGGGAGCAGGCCCTGTGGCCCACTGCCCAATCGCCATGTCAATCCCATCTGCCTGCACGTGATCCATATACCTACATTCCTTGTCTGTCTGAAGAAGGGTCTCAACCCGAAACGTCACCCATTCCTTGACTCCTAAGATGCTGCCTCACCCGCTGAGTTACTCCAGCATTTTGTGTCTCCCTCCATTCCTTGCATTTTCATCATCTATCTAAATGCCTCTTCAACTTTGCTTCCACCGCCTCCTCTGACAGCATGTTCCAGGCACACACCACTCTGCCTAAAAAATGCACCTTGTAAATTTCATTCAAATCTCTTTTTAAATATCCTTTAAACTTTCCCATCTCACCATAAACCTATGCCCGCAAGTCTTTGGCATTCATACACATGTGTACAATCATATGTGTTAATAAGTGATAGCAGTAGAATTAGGTAATTCAGCCCATCGTCTACTCCGCCATTCAATCACAACTGATCTATCTCTTCCTCCTAACCCCATTCTCCTGCCTTCTCCCCATAACCCCTGTAATGTATTCATACATATTCATGTATATGTTAATGAGTTGGTGTTCAATATAAGCAGGGAATGTTGGGTAATAAATCTCTCTCTCATGATCCAGGCAACCTGCGTGTAAGTTGTTATTCATTCTGCTGTCCGCAGTATAACAAATTTGGCGACAAGGATGGGATAAAGTTTGTGAACTCATCCTTTAAATACAGTGCAGGACTGTGTTGCAACACACAGTATTGTTTAACATTTTAAACAGTAAATATGGAGTTGTGTCGCAATTGTTTGCGAGCTGGACTCGATAGGTCGCAGATCCTTCTATGCAGAGGACTGTAGTTTAAAACAGCAGCTGGACAAATCGTCGAGAGTTTGTCAGGCTATTACTATGTTGTGTCTACATGGCAAGATGCCGTCCTTGGGATTGTATAAGATTTTTTTTGTCGAGTTCCTCAAGCTGTATAGCCTTTGCACAGCTAAGTTTTAGGTGAATTGTTACACCAGAGCAGACAAGAAATCGGGGTTTCCTGATTTCCTGCCTGCTCTGAATTTGAACGGACTTTAAAAAAAAAAGAGAACGACGTGATGGCAGTGTCCACGGGCTACATTGGAAACCTTGGCACTTTCGACAAGAGTAGAGAGCCGATCAGCTCCTATATGGAGAGAGCAAACATGTTTTTCACGGCAAATAACATAATGGAGATCAGCGGTGAAGGAGAAGTAGTGACTGAAACAAATAAGGCCGTTTGCGAACACATGAAAACGGTTCTGCTCACGGAGATTGGCCCTGAAGTGTACAGCACACTCCTGAATCTCCTTGCATCCAAAAACGTGCCATTCAAGAAATTGGAAGATCATTTCAACCCAAAGCCTTAGGAAATTGGAGAAAGCTATAAATTTGACACTAGAAAACAGAAGCAGAATGAGACAATCAATGAGTACATTGTTGCCTTGAAAAACTTAACTTTGCACTGTAACTTTTGAACCTTTCTCGGAGGCGCACTGCGCAACAGATTTGTTTGTGGTCTAGTGGATGAACTAATTCAGTCCAAACTCATGAACACTCCAAAGTTTACATTCGAGAAAGCATGCAAGATTGTTACCACAATGAAGATGGCATCAAAGAATGCTCGCGAGTTTCGCCCACCACAGACAACAGTTGCCATTTACAGTCACAAGGCAGTGCCTATGGCCAATCCAAGAGGCGCTAAACCAAAACCAAAATATGGCGGGGAGCCGAGTTCAGCCAGTTGTTGTCGTTGCAACGGTAATCACTCATCCTAATTTTGTCAGTTCAAAATGGCCACGTGCTATACAGTGGCTTGCAAACAGCATCATGAAGCCCAAGGAACACACCAGGCAGGTCAGGGATAAAGTTTTGGAGGCATTTAAAGCAGGGTTAGGTTATAAAAAAATATCCCGCTTTGAACATCTCACGGAGCTCTGTTCAATCCATCATCCGAACATGGAAAGAGTATGGCACAACTGCAAACCTACCAAGACATGGCTGTCCACCTAAACTGACAGGCCGGGCAAGGAGAGCATTGATCAGAGAAGCAGCCAAGAGGCCCATGGTAACTCTGGAGGAGCTGCAGAGATCCACAGCTCAGGTGGGAAAATCTGTCCACAGGACAACTATTAGTCGTGCACTCCACAAATCGGGCCTTTGGAAGAGTGGCAAGAAGAAAGCCATTGTTGAAACAAAGCCATGAGAAGTCCCGTTTGCAGTTTGCCACAAGCCATGTGGGGGACATGTGGAGGAAGGTGCTCGGGTCTCATGAGACCAAAATGGAAGTTTTTGGCCTAAATGCAAAACGCTATGTGTGGCGGAAAACTAACACTGCATATCACCCTGAACACACCACCCCCACTGTGAAACATGGTGGTGGCAGCATCATGCTGTGGGGATGCTTTTCTTCAGCAGAGACAGGGAAGTTGGTCAGATCTGATGGGAAGATGGATGGAGCCAAATACAGGGCAATCTTGGAAGAAAACCTGTTAGAGTCTGCAAAAGACTTGAGACTGGGATGGAGGTTCACCTTCCAGCAGGACAATGACCCTAAACATACAGCCAGAGCTACAATGGAATGGTTTAGATCAAAGCACATTCGTGTGTTAGAATGGCCCAGTCAAAGTCCAGACCTAAATCCAATTGAGAATCTCTGGCAAGACTTGAAAATTGCTGTTCACAGATGCTCTCCATCCACTCTGACTGAGCTTGAGCTATGGACAAATAATTGAAGAATGGACAAAAAAATTCAGTCTCTAGATGTGCAAAGCTGGTAGAGACATACCCCAAAAGACGTGCAGCTGTAATTGCAGCGAAAGGTGGTTCTACAAAGTATTGACTCAGGGGGGCTGAATACTTTTGCACGCCACACTTTTCAGTTTTTTATTTGTAAAAAAATTTGAAAACCATGTATCATTTTCCTTCCACTTCACAATTATGCACCACTTTGTGTTGGTCTATCACATAAAATCCCAATAAAATACATTTACGTCTGTGGTAGTAACGTGACAAAATGTGGAAAAGTTCAAGGGGTATGAAAACCTTTGCAAGCCACTGTAACTGCCAGAAGAATAGCCATATCGCCTCAGCATGTCGGGCCAAACTTAAACCAGGAAACCAACAATCTGCGGGAATCAAGCGACAACACCAGAGAGGAGTTTACAACTTGGAGATGAACCCAGATGGAAATGAACATGGGTTATACATTTATACCACCAACATCGATAAGCCTGCAACCAGCCAAGGCAAGGACTTTCAAACTAAACTATTGATTAAAGAACAGTTAATCAATATGTGTATTGACACAGCAGCAGATTGTTCGGTCATGAGCAAAGACCTGTATGAAACAAAGTTCCCACATATACCATTGTTTGAGAGTAAGATCAAGCTGAGAACCTACTCGGGCGAAGCTTTGGAGACATATGGACAAATGAACTGTAAAGTTCAGCATAATGGTCAGTCAGTAACACTGCCCATCATAGTGGCCAGCGACAGAAATAAACGGACCCTCCTTGGAATGGATTGGCTAAGTAGAATGGGAGAACATTTTCAGCGTCGATTTGTCCAAATCACGTCTTGAAAACGTCATAAACAAACATGCAGAGATTTTTGCCGACAGTTACACGAGGATAACAGGGTACTCTGCACACATTTGACTTAAGTAAGATGTGAGATCTGTATATTGTCGACCAAGCCCTGTACCATATGCACTAAAGCAACAAGTGGAGGAAGAACGCGACAGGTTAGAGCGGAATGGAGTACTCGCGAAGACAGACCAGAGTAACTGGGCAACGCCAATTGTGGCCGTACCCAAGGCCAACAAAACTGTTCGACTGTGTGGTGACTACAAAGTCACAATCAACCAAGCCATTGATGATGAACAATATCCGTTACCAGCCTCACAAGGTCTGTACGCAGAACATAGCGGAGCAAGAGTCTTCACTAAACTGGATTTGTCTCGCGCTTACGCCCAACTCAATGTCGACAAGGAAAGTCAGCGGTACTTGACTATCAACACACATAAGGGCTTGTATTCATATACAAAGCTGCCCTATGGTGTGAAATCCTATCCAAACATTTTCCAGTCTGTCATGGACAAAATGTTACAAGGCATTCCACACAGTGTGTGCAACCAAGATGACCTACTGATATTCACAGAGGGCATGGTAGAACATCTGGAAATCCTCTAGCAAGTTCTCAAACAAATGAACTGCCTGAATGTCAAACTGCGACAAAGTAAATGTGCATTTGCGCAGTCAGAGGTGGCCTACCATGGACTCAAAGTAGACGCCAACGGACTTTGCCCTGTGAAGGCGAAAGTGGAAGCAATAGTGAATGCTCCCAAACCCAACAATGTGTCAGAGCTACAATCATTCCTTGGGATGATGCAGTTCTACGCATGATTCCTTTCAGATTTAGCAACTGTGCTAAAGCCACTACATCATCTGCTACAAAAAGATGTGAAATGGACGTGGGGAAAGGAACAGCAACGTGTATATGACATCTGCAAGGAAAACTTGACAAGTGACAAACTCCTTGTTCACTATGATATGACATGCAAGATGAAACTTGCTTGTGATGCTTCAAGTTATGGTGTAGGTTCAGTGATCTCCCATGTAATGAATGACGGACAGGAAAAGCCTATTGCTTTTGCAACCCGCACCCTGTCATCGAGTGAACGCAACTATGCACAGATAGAAAAGGAAGCACTCAGCATCGTGTTCGGAATCAAGAAATTCCATCAGTTTCTTCTCGGCAGACCATTCACCCTAGTGACTGATCACAAGCCACTACTGGTGATACTTGGTCCCAAGTCAGCTATACCTTCCATGGCAGCATCAAGGATGCAGCGCTGGGCAATTTTGCTGTCCCAGTGTGACTACAAGGTGGAGTACAGAAGCTCCAAGTGCAACGCAGTTGCAGATGAGTTGTCCCGGTTGCCCCATGAAAATTCTGACACGGGAAGTGAGAACTCAATTTACACAATGCAAGTTGTAGATAAAGACTTTCCTGTGACTACAACAGAAATTGCAGCAGAAACAAAGAAAGATACTGTGCTGAAGTGGGTTTATGAACAGACATTGAACGGTTGGACTGAAATCGATAGTGGATTGAACTCAGTTCTGAACTCAGAGCTGAAGCCTTTCCATAATCGACGCCATGAATTATCATGTGAGCAGGGATGCATGAAGTGGGGTTACAGAGTGGTTGTACCAGAGTCTTTGAAAAAAAAAATTATGAATGAACTTCATGTCGAACGTCCTGGCAGAGTAAGCAAGAAGTCAGAAGTTTTGTGTATTGGCCTGGTATTGACATCGAGTCACTGGTGAGCAAATGTAGCATCTGCCAAAATTGCCGGAGTAAACCACCAAAAACACCACTGCAACCCTGGTCATGGCCAAGTAGACCTTTTCAGAGAGTTCATGTAGATTTTTGTGAAAAGGGTAATGATCACTTTCCGGTATTAGTAGATAGTCATTCCAAATTGATTGAGGTTAAGCATGTGGGGCCAAACACTACTACTGAGAGTACCATTGTTGCGTTGAGATCCATTTTTGCATGCCATGGTTTACCAGAAGAACTTGTTTCTGATAACGGGCCACAGTTTTGTTCAGAACGGTTCAAAGAGTTCATGCAGCGGAATGGTGTAAAACACACACTTGTTCCCCCTTACCATCCAGCCTCCAACGGGGTTGTCAAAGATGCTCTCAAGAATCATGTTTTGTAGGGTAGTTCAAAGCTCAGCATGAAACACCAAAGTTCATTGTCCTATCTGGGACACATGACGATAAACTCTCTTGAATCTTGAATCTTAATGTATTTATTTTACATGTCTGCACATTTTCGTTTTGCTTATACAGTGAGTTATTTAACTTACAAACCTAACCTGGCTACTGGTGTACGGATCCTGCCTGATCGTTTAACAGTAACTGGTGTAACAGGTTTAGGTGTTGACTCAACTGTTGGCTTGTTTGGCTCTGTTTCAGTACCCTGACTTTGACCAGAGAAATCCGTGTCTTTGTCTGTACTAACTGAACTTTGTGTTCCAATCACAGTGGTCTCTTCCAACTCACTTTCAGATTAAAAACTCAGGGATTAGGATTTCATGCTCAGTGTTTGGTTCATCTTTGGCAGGAATCATTTGATCAACATGAACACTTTTGATCCTATTTCCAACTTCAACGAAGTATCTTTTAGTTCCACACACTACCACTATTTTCACAAATTGTAATTTGTCTCAACTGGACTTGTTGGGAGGGCTGAGAACACGAACCTGCTCATCTGGCTTTTGTACCTCTCTTTTTTGTGGGTCAAAATAGCATTTATGATTTAACTGTTTTTGTTCAACTCTCAAGGCCAAATTGGGTTGAAGTAGACTTAGGCGTATTCTTAGCCTTCTCTTCATCAACAGTTGCGCAGGTGAGTAACCCGTTGTGTGTTGTGTGGTTCTGTACTTCAGCACAACATAATATAGTAGGCATGAATACAGAACAGATCAGTGCTTCCATATACCATTATATTAATATATACACACATGAATAAATAAACAGATGTCTATTAATGTTCAGAGTTTTGTTTCATTTGAGTTTAATAGCCTGATGGCTGTGGGGAAGCAGATATTTCTGAACCTGGACGTTGCAGTCTTCAGGCTCTGAAGGTAGAGGGGAAATGAGTGTGTGGCCAGGATGGTGTGGGTTCTTGATGATGCTGCCAGCCTTTTTGAGGCAGCGACTGCGATAGATCTCGATGGTAGGAAGGTCAGAGCCGGTGATGGACTGGGCAGTGATTACTACTTTTTGTCGTCTTTTCCGCTCCTGGGCGCTCAGGTTGCCGAACCAAGCCATGATGTAACCGGTCAGCAAGCTCTCTACTGTGCACCTGTAAAAGTTAGAGAGACATACCGACTCTCCGTAATCTTCTCAGGAAGTAGAGGCACTGATGTGCTTTCTTTATAATTGCATCAGTGTTCTGGGACCACGAGAGATCTTCAGAAATATACACACCCAGGAATTTGAAGCTCTTGACCTTCTCTACCATTGACCCATTGATATAAACTTGACTGTGGGTCCCCATCCCTTGATTTTGCTGGTGTTGAGGGCCAGGTTATTGTGCTGGCACCATATGGTCAGTCGGTCGATCTCTCTTCTATACTCTGACTCGTCCCCATCAGTGATACGTCCCACAAAAGTGGTGTTGTCAGCGAACTTGATGATGGAGTTCGCACTGTGACTGGCTACGCAGTCCTGAATATAGAGTGAGTACAGCAGGGGGCTGAGCACGCAGCCTTGAGGTGCTCCCGTGCTGATTGTTATCGAGTCTGACACATTTCCACCAATACGAACAGACTGTGGTCTGTGAATGAGGAAGTCGAGAATCCAATTGCAGAGGGATGCGCAGAGACCCAGTTCTGTGAGTTTGGTAACCAGCTTGGAGGGGATGATCGTGTTAAATGCCGAGCTGTAATCAATGAATAACAGCCTGGCATATGTGTTTTTGTTGTCCAAGTGGTCCAGAACGGAGTGGAGAGCCAGTGAGTGCGCATCCATCGTTGATCTGTTGTGGCAGTAATCGAACTGCAGTGGGTCCAGGTTTTTGTCGAAGTAGGAGTTGATTTGCGCCATGATCAACCTCTCGAAGCACTTCATCACCACAGGCGTTAGTGCCACAGGTCGATAGTCATTGAGGCACGTCACCTTGCTCTTCTTGGGCACCAGTATAATTGATGCCCTTTTAAAGCAGGTGGGAACCTCAGACCTCAGAAGTGAGAGGTTGAAAATGTCCGTAAAAACTCCAGCCAATTGGTCCGCACAGGTTTTTAGAACACGAATGGGTACACCATCAGGTCCAGGCGCTTTTCGAGGGTTCACCCCTCTGAAGGGTTTTCTGACGTCGGTCTCTGTGACTGAGACTGAAATACCATCCCAGCGAATGGTGGCTCGGGAAGGCACATTAGCGTTCTCCCTATCAAAGCGTGCATAAAACACATTGAGCTCATCGGATAGTGATGTTTCGCCAACATTCGAGCTGTCTCCTGATCTCGCCTTGTAGGAGGTGATTGCATTCAGGCCCCGCCACAGCTGCCGAACATCTGTCTCATCCTCCAGCTTAGAGCAGAAGTCCCTTTTGGCCTTTTTGATGGCCTTACCAAGGTCGTATCTGGACTTCTTGTAGACCACTGTATCATCAGACATGAATGCCCGATGTCTGGCCTTCAGAAGAGTGTGGATCTCATAGTTCATCCAAGGCTTCTGATTGGGAAACACTTGGAAGGCTTTTGTTGGGATGCATTATCATTTAAGATTTCATAAATACTAGTTTAAATCAAGTATCACAACTACAAAATTGTAACTAACTACTTAGATTTAATACTTTAAAAAAGGAGAGCAGTGTAATGTATTCATCCATATTCATGTATATGTTAATGAGTTGGTGTTCAATATAAGCAGGGAATGTTGGGTAATAAATCTCTCTCTCATGATCCAGGCAACCTGCGTGTAAGTTAGTTATTCATTCTGCCGTCCGCAATAATAACAAGTCCTGACACCCGTATTAATCTAATATCTGTCCTTGGGTAGACTGTTTACCCTGTCAAAACTCTTTCCCAGGCCACACCTCTCCTTAAAGCTAATTCTAATCCAGGTAATAACTTGGTAAATAAACCTCTTCTACATCCTCTCCAATTTAGTGGAGTTAAAACAGGACAGATGTGAGGTGTTGCACTTGGGAGGTCAAATGTAAGGGGAAGGTATTCAGTAAATGCCAGGAACATTGGAATATAGAGAGACCTTGGGTGCAAGTCATAGCTTAAAGAAACATATACAATCCTTAGACGATTGGACAGGCTAGATGCAGGAAACACGTTCCCAATGTTGGGGGAGTCCAGAACCAGAGGTCACAGTTTAAGAATAAGGGGTAGGCTATTTAGGACTGCGATGAGGAAAAACGTTTTCACCCAGAGAGTCGTGAATCTGTGGAATTCTCTGCCACAGAAGGCAGTGGAGTTCAATTCACTGGATGTTTTCAAGAGAGAGTTAAAGATTTAGCTCTTAGGGCTAATGGAATCAAGGGATATGGGGAAAAAGCAAGAACGGGGTACTGATTGTGGATGATCAGTCATGATCACAGTGAATGGTGGTGCTGGCTCGAAGGGCCGAATGGCCTACTCCTGCTCGACTTTCTATGTTTCTGTAGCTCCCTGAAGGCAGTAGCACATAGACGAGGGCATCCAGCGTACTTGCCTTCATCACCGGGGCTGTTGTGAATAAAGATCATTATACATGTTGCAATTGTATAATCCGTTGTCGGGCCGTATTCTGCTCACCTCATTGCAGGGAGGACATGGAGGTTTTGGAGATGGTGCAGAGAAGGTTCCAGATAGTTTGCATTTGTACTATTGTACAGAATGTGAGGTAGCTGATAGAAAGATTATGCATTTCTCAGACTGAACATGGTGGCAGTTGGATTTGATGTGCAGTTTCCTTAACCCTTTGCACTGGCCTCTCCATTTATCTGTGGTTTTCGAAACTCTGTCACGATCGTTTGTATTTAATGATGACGAGTTCAGCTCTGTCAGCAGGGATCACTGGCTCTGACTGTACATCCTGAGGGGGGTGGGGTGACTGGTAGTCCTGTGAGCTACAGGCAATGGGACAGAGCTACAGGCAATGGGACAGAGATACAGGCAATGGGACAGAGATACAGGCAATGGGACACAGAATGGGACAGCTACAGGCAATGGGACAGCTACAGGCAATGGGACAGAGCTACAGGCAATGGGACAGAGATACAGGATACAGGCAATGGGACAGAGCTACAGGCAATGGGACAGAGCTACAGGCAATGGGACAGAGATACAGGCAATGGGACAGAGATACAGGCAATGGGACAGAGCTACAGGCAATGGGACAGAGCTACAGGCAATGGACAATACAGGGCAATGGGACAGAGAGGCAATGACAGGCAATGGGACTACAGCAATGGGACAGAGCTACAGGCAATGGGACAGAGCAATACAGGCAATGGGACAGAGAGGCAATGGGACAGAGATACAGGCAATGGGACAGAGACAGGCAATGGGACAGATACAGGCAATGGGACAGAGCTACAGGCAATGGGACAGAGCTACAGGCAATGGGACAGAGATACAGGCAATGGGACAGAGATACAGGCAATACAGGCAATGCAATAGGCAATGGGACAGAGCTACAGGCAATGGGAGAGCTACATGGGACAATGGGACAGAGATACAGCTACAATGGGACAGATGACAAGACAGCTACAGGCAATATAACAGGCAATGGGACAGAGATACAGGCAATGGGACAGCTACAGGCTACAGGCAAGGACAAGAGATACAGGCAATGACAGGACAATGGGACAGAGATACAGGCAATGGGACAGAGCTACAGGCAATGGGACAGCTACAGACAACAACATAGAGCTACAGGCAACTGGACTGGGTTACAGGCACCAGTACTGAGCTACAGACAACAGGACCTAGCTACACACTACAGGAGGACAGGTGAACAAGGGGGAATGAAGTGACCAGGAAGTGTTGGACCAATGGGCGGGTGGTGGAGGGGTGAGGTGGGGGAGCTGCACATTGTTCATTAACTTGCACACAATGGTTGTGAATAGTTGCACACAATGGCAAGATAGTTGAAGCATTGCTCCACATTCTCTCGTTCACCCTTGTGATAGGAGGGCAGAAACACATCACCTTGTGCATGAGTTGGTTCGGTTTGTAATGGTTGTACTATCTGCTGCTCTTTTGTGCTCATTGACGCGGTCTCACAGTCTCGGGATCGGTGACATATTTGTTTCTGCAAACCAGTAATTAGATCTTTATCATCATTGACTTCATCCCAAAGGGCCAGGTAATGAAAGCCTCGACACCCGAGGAGACTGGATGTGCAACTTGTCATGTCTTTGTTATGTTTACATTGCAGCCGTGCACGTTGTTAATGAGCATGTCTGTGCAGAGGTTGAGTGAAGGATTGTGTGCAGAGCGCAATGTTACAGGGCAAGTATTCACACATCTGGAATAGTGCCCTGCAGATGTGTACAAAACCTAAATTACAGCTGCACATTTAAATTCACTAAGTAATTGATGAATCTAAATTAAATTTGTCAGCAATGGACCATGAAATGACCCCAACACATGATTGTGGAATTTGCCAGCCTTCCCTGTGTGTCTGTGTGTGAATGTGAGTGTGTGTCTGTGTCTGTGACTGTGTCTCTGTGTCTGTGTGTGAATGTGAGTGTGTGTCTGTGTGTCATTGTGTGTGTGTCTGTGTGTGTGTATGTGCGTGCATGCAGGCACGGAAATTGCTATCAAAATATGGGGGGGACAGGGGGGACAGACACACTGGTGTCCGCGCACACACACACGCGAAGCTTCAGCCGTGGGCCCTGTGAACGGTAATTACAGCTCAATCCAGCGCTACGTCTCCCTCCTCCAATCACCGCGATCTATCGTCAGTTCCACCTCCTTCCTCCAATGATCGCGCTGACTCATCATGTCCCGCCCCCATTGCCTGCTGACCGACATCTCTCTCATCCAATCAGCACCCTCGTAACAGCAGTCCCACCCCCAGTGTCTCGCGGAAAGTGGAGATTTCACCGGGTTTTAAAATCCGGATTACAAAAAATGGGGGCATCGTCCCCCACCTCTCAAAACAGTGGGGGGACGTGTTCCCCATGCCCCCCCCCACCCCCCCTCACCCCCCGGGATTTCTGCCCCTGCGTGCGTGTGTGAATGTGTGTGGCTGTGACTGTGTGTGTGACACAATAACACATAAATCAATAATACAATGATAAGTAATACTAGGTAGCCAGACCAGTCTGGGTTTGTTCCGGATTAGTTGGCCAATGTTGATCCTCATGGTTAGTCGTCACCATCCTATTATATTCATACTACCTTAGCTATAGGTTTAGGTTTATTATTGTCATGTGGACCGAGGTACAGTGAAAAGTTTTGTTTTGCATGTTGTCCAGTCAAATCAGATATAGCGTACATAAATACAGTCATGTCAAACTCAAGGGCAATAGATAGAGCAAAGGGTTAGATACAGAGTGCAGAATAGAGTTCTCAGCATTGCCGCCCACCAGTTCAGTTCCATGAGCATTCCATAATCAGTGGTGCAGCGGTAGAGTTGCTGCCTCACAGCGCCAGTGAACCAGGTTTGGACCCCGACTACGGGTGCTGCCAGTACGGAGTTTATACCTTCTCCCCATGACTGCATGGGTTTTCTCTAGGTGCTCTGGATTTCTCTGACATTCCAAAGACGTACAGATTTGTAGGTAATTGGCTTCCGTTAATTGTCCCTAGTGTAGGATAGAACCAATCCACAGGTGATCATTGTGTCTAGTCACTGTGTCTGATCACTAGTCCGTGTGGACTCATTGGGCCAGCGGGCCTGTTTCCACGCTGTATCTCCAAAACTAAAACTGGAACAAAGTCCAACGTCTGCCATGGGATAGAGGTGAATTGTACAGTACCTTTGTTTATGCAAGATCAGGTTAGAGGTCATCACCTTGGCAGCATTACCTGTGTATTTGCTGCTCCTTTCAGACTCTGTAGTGTGGCAGAGGTAGAGAGAGGCATCCTGGCTGAGTTTCTCTTCCTCTCCATTTCGCTCACGGCAGGATAATTCTAAAACATTCCATCACCTCAATCTCCTTCCAACCATTTTGAGAACATCTCCTGTCCCAGCTGACACCAATTAATTGAGAAAGAACAAGATTGAACTGCGATCTATCTCTGGGGATGATGGTTGGGCCTCTGATGGAGATTTGCATCTTTATTCGAAACAGCTGACTGGAAGATAACAACTGGTTTTATTCCACAAATCAAAAGGAGCGTTGGGGATCAGCCAGGAAACTTCAGGCTGGCGGGAGGGAAATTATTGGAAAACATCTAGGAAGCAGGATTTATGATTACCCGGAAAGCAAGGAGTGATTGAAGGAGTCAGCATGGATTTGTGCAGGGCAAATCCTGATTCACAAATCAGACTGAGTTTAGATAAAATAATTCAGAAAGCTGAGAACGGCAAACCATCAGTGGTGGTTTCAGTGACATAAGCAAGGCTTTGGCCAAAGTGCTGCATGGCAGGTTGGTTCAGAATGTGAAACCGCAAGGATGATGATGGAGGGTAGTGATGGGTGATGGCCCATCCGTGTCCAACCGGGCTCAGTGTTGGGATCTCTGGTCACAGATATAAATATAGGTGGGCTGATTAGCAAGTTTGCTGATGAGATGAAAATTAGTGGATATCGTAAAGAAGGTTGACTAAGATCGAGCAGGATGCAGATCAGTGAGAAAGTTAGGGAGATGGAACGATGCAGGCAAGTGTGGTGAAGAATATTGGGTTGTGCAATACTGGCAGAGGCCATTAGGAGTCTTGATACACACAGAAACTTTGGGGCTTCCTGAAAATAGCAACACAGGTGGATAGGGTAGTGAAGAATATATTTGGCTGCTTGGCTTCTCAGGTTAATACATACACTCTAAACCCTGGTACGTCATCTTACAGTTGGAGCCTTGTGTACAGTTGTGGTCGTCACATTACAGGAAGGATGTAGAGGCAACAGAAACAGTGCAGAGGAGATTTACCAGGATGTGAAGGCCTGTGTTTATCAGGAGCGATTGGACAGTTCTCACTGGAGTGACCCAATGAAGGTTTATTAGATTATGAGGAGCATAGACCGGTGAGATAAACTTTATTTAGAAACATAGAAACATAGAAATTAGGTGCAGGAGTAGGCCATTCAGCCCTTTGCACCGCCATTCTCACTGATCATCCAACTCAGTATCCTGTACTCCACCCTCTGATAGAAGGCCACATCCAACTCACTCTTAAATATAGCCAATGAACTGGCCTCAACTACCCTCTGTGGCAGAGAGTTCCAGAGACTCACCACTCTCTGTGTGAAGAAAGTCTTTCTCATCTCGGTCTTAAAGGATTTCCCCCTTATCCTTAAGCTGTGACCCCTTGTCCTGGACTTCCCCAACATCGGGAACAATCTTCCTGCATCTAGCCTGTCCAACCCCTTAAGGGATGGTCATTTATGAGGATAGTGGCGCCTAAAACTAGAGAGCATCAGTTTAAGGAGACGGGGAAGATTTAGGAACAAAGGGGCAACTGTTTCACACAGAGGGTGGTGGGTGAATGGAACAAGCAGCTTGTGGAGGTGGTGTCGGCAGATACAGCGGAAACTAAACTTTCACTGGCCCTTGGTACACATGACAAATAAACTTAATGAAATTTAACTAGAGTTACAAGGCATTTGAGCAGGTATTTGGAAAGGAAAGCAGTGGGCGGATATGGGTCCAATGCAGCAAACTGTAGATAGGCATCGGAGCCAGTATGGAGAGTTGGGGCGAATGGCCTGTCTCTGGGTAAAACACTAAGTTTCAGGCCAAATAATTTGTACTCTCTGCAGATTGGGAATGTGTTGGCCAGGAACATGCATGATAAGAAGGCTGTGTTTTCCATCAACAACATGTGAGTAATTCAACCTGACTCTGCCTGTATCTCCTGTAAATATTTTCACCTGCTTGTACTTATTGGGAGCTGAGATCAGAGCCAGACCGCTGGTAGTGCCGCAGCAGATGCTGCTACTCACCGAGTCCGTGTGCCATTTGGGGGTCAGGAGAAGGTGGGGGTCTGGTGGCTTCTGGCCTTGCGTTCTCTCTGGGACAGCGTCTGGTTGCAGGTGCCGGTGCAGTTCGAGGCTCCACACTCAGTGGCAACCCCTCGGCCTCACAGACAACTCAGCAGGTCAAGCAGCATCCGTGGATGCTGACTACACCCTGACGCCGGGTACAGACCCTCCCATAGATGCTGCCTGACCTCTGTTCCTCCAGCACTTTGTGTCTTGCTCAAGATTCCATCATCCGTAGCCTCTGGGTAGACGTGACCATAATCAACTCTTACCTGGGTAATACACTAACTCCGACAACTCTAGTCACTGTGTTTCACAGCCTTGAGCTGGGGGTGAGGGGTGGGCCATGAGCGGTGGGGGTGGGGGATAGAGGTGGGGGTGGGGGATGGGGGTGAGAGTGGGGGATAGGGGTGGGTATGGGGGATAGGGGTGAGGGATAGGGGTGGGGATAGGTGTGAGGGGTAGGGGATAGGGGTGGGGGATAGGGGTGGGGTGAGGGGTGGGGGTGAGGGATGGGGTGGTGGTGGGGGTGGGCGAGGGATGGGTGAGGGGTGGGGGTGAAGATTGGAGGAGATCTACTGGACAGGGTGATTGTTCTCAGGGATGTACCAAGCGGAGGCTGAAAAACAGTCACAGCCTCACCACACTGAAGACGTGTGGCCAATGGGATGGTCATTGGCCTGTAGCTGGTGACACAGACAGGTTCAGAGACTTGGCATGTTGAGTGTAACTGCTCAATGCCCCAGGACGTTTCACCGTCCATAAGGCACATCAGGAGCACTCTCCACTTGCAGATCTTCCAATGCTCAGGAAGGGCAAGACCATCCGGAACAAATCAGCCCCCATTATTAATCAAAAATAATTTACCAATGACGATACAAAATAATGATTATGAACCAAAACTGTGGTAACACCCACCACCATAACACCAAATCACCAAATTATCTAAGATACTAGATTATCAAATAACTATACATAGAAACATAGAAAATAGGTGCAGGAGGAGGCCATTCGGCCCTTCGAGCCAGCACCGCCATTCAATATGATCATGGCTGATCGTCCGCTATCAATAACCCGTGCCTGCCTTCTCCCCATATCCCTTGATTCCACTAGCCCCTAGAGCTCTATCCAACTCCCTCTTAAGTCCATACAGTGATTTGGCCTCCACTGCCCTGTGTGGCAGGGAATTCCATATATTCACAATTCTCTGGGTAAAAAAGTTTTTTCTCAGCTCAGTCTTAAATGACCTCCCCTTTATTCTAAGACTGTGGCCCCTGGTTCTGGACTCACCCAACATTGGGAACATTTTTCATGCATCTAGCTTGTCCAGTCCTTTTATAATATTATATGTTTCTATAAGATCCTCCCTCAACCTTCTAAACTCCATTGAATACAAGCCTAGTCTTTTCAATCTTTCCTCATACGACAGTCCAGCCATCCCAGGGATCAATCTCGTGAACCTACGCCGCACTGCCTCAATCACAAGGATGTCCTTCCTCAAATTAGGAGACCAAAACTGCACACAATACTCCAGATGTGGTCTCACCAGAGCCCTATACAACTGCAGAAGAACCTCTCTACTCCCGTACTGAAATCCTCTTGTTATGAAGGCCAACATTCCATTAGCTTTCTTCACTGCCTGCTGTACCTGCACGCCAACTTTCAGTGACTGGTGTACAAGGACTGAGACTGCAAGGTGACTTGGATAGGCTGGGTGAGTGGGCAAATGTTTGGCAGATGCAGTATAATGTGGATAAATGTGAGGTTATCCACTTTGGTGGCAAAAACAAGAAAGCAGACTATTATCTAAATGGTGGCCGATTAGGAAAAGGGGAGATGCAGCGAGACCTTGGTTTCATTGAGACCTGGGTACACCTGTCATTGAAAGTAGGCATGCAGGTGCAGCAGGCAGTGAAGAAAGCGAATGGTATGTTAGCATTCATAGCAAAAGGATTTGAGTATAGGAGCAGGGAGATTCTACTTCAGTTGTACAGGGTCTTGGTGAGACCACACCTGGAGTATTGCGTACAGTTTTGGTCTCCAAATCTGAGGAAAGACATTATTGCCATAGAGGGGGTGCAGAGAAGGTTCACCAGACTGATTACTGGGATGTCAGGACTGTCTTATGAAGAAAGACTGGATAGACTTGGTTTATACTCTCTAGAATTTAAGAGATTGAGGGGGGATCTTATAGAAACTTACAAAATTCTTAAGGGGTTGGACAGGCTAGATGCAGGAAGATTGTTCCCAATGTTGGGAAAGTCCAGGACAAGGGGTCACAGCTTAAGGATAAGGAGGAAATCCTTTAAGACTGAGATGAGAAAGACTTTTTTCACACAGAGTGGTGAGTCTCTGGAACTCTCTGCCACAGAGGGTAGTTGAGGCCAGTTCATTGGCTATATTTAAGAGGGAGTTAGATGTGGCCCTTGTGGCTAAGGGGATCAGAGGGTATGGAGAGAAGGCAGGTACGGGATACTGAGTTGGATGATCAGCCATGATCATAATGAATGGCGGTGCAGGCTCGAAGGGCCGAATGGCCCACTCTTGCAGCTAATTTCTATGTTTCTATGTAATTCCCCATTTTCTCTCTCGCTCCTTTCTTGAAAAGTGGGATAACATTAGCTATCCTCCAATCCACAGGAACTGATACTGATTCTATCGAACATTGGAAAATGATCACCAATGCGTCCACTATTTCTAGAGCCACTCCCTGAGGATCCTGGGATGCAGACCATCAGGCCCAGGGGATTTATCATCCTTAAGTCAAATTAGTCTACCCAAACTATTTCTCGCCTTATTTCAGTTCCTCTACCCCCTTAGATCCTCTGCCCTCCAGTACATCTGGGAGATTGTGCCCTCCTTAGTGAAGACAGATCCGAAGTACCTATTCAACTCTTCTGCCATTTCCTTATTGCCCATAATTATTTCACCCGTGTCTGCCTTCAAGGGACCCACATTTGACTTGCTACTCTTTTTCCCTTAACATATCTAAAGAAGCTTTTACTGTCCTTCTTTATATTCCTGGCCAGCTTCCCCTCGTACTTCATCTTTTCAGCCCGTATTGCCCGTTTTGTTTCCTTCTGTTGTCCTATGAAAGTTTCCCAATCCTCCGGCTTCCGGCTACTCTTTGCTGTGTTATACATCTTTTATTTTAGTTTTATTCTATCCCTAACTTCTCTTAGCCACGGTTGCCTCCTACTCCCCTTAGAATCTTTCTTCCTTTTTGGAATGAAATGATCCTGCGTCTTCCGGATTATGCCCAGAAATTCCTGCCATTGCTGTTCCACCATCATTCATGCTAGGATCCCTTTCCAGTCTACTTTGGCCAGCTCCCCTCTCATGCCTTCATAGTCTTTATGCCTTTATTCAACTGCAATAATGCCTTTATTCAACTGCATCACTGCCACTTCCGATTTAATGTTCTCCTTCTCAAATTGCAGATTAAAACTAACCATATTATGATCACTACCTCCAAGCGGTTCCTTTACCTCGAGTTCTCTTATCATACCTGGTTCATTGGACAACACCAAATCCAGAATTGCCTTTTCTCTGGTCGGCTCCATTACAAGCTGCTCTAAGAATCCATCTCGGAGGCATTCTACAAACTCGCTTTCTCCTGAAATCCCCCATCATTTTCCCAGTCTCCACTGGCATTAACTCCTGCTGCAACTTACACCTACATGGCTATTATTTGGGGGTCTGTAAATACCACCAATTAGTGTCTTCTTGCCTTTACAATTCCTCAACTCAATTACTCACCTCATCAGTCGCAAGGACTGAATTCCATCCCTCACACAGCAGAGCTACCCCCCTCCTCTGCCCACCTGCCTGCCCTTTCTATAGGATGTATAACCCTGAATATTAAAACCCCTGTCTCACTGTGCGAGTTGGCCCACGAGTGACCCCGAGTTTTCACTCTGATCACGTAGCGGGAACGTCGGAACTCGCACGAGCAACTTATCGACTCGTGGCGCTAACGGCAGGTACTCGGGAAACTTGTTAACTCGTGAAAAAAATCAAACATGTTTGATTTTTTCCACGAGTCAAATTAACTGTTCAAGTGTAAAATGGAAACATTTTAACTCGTTGTAATAACGTAGTGGCCCCTGCGTTAGTGTCTCGTGAGTGTACCGTGGGAACTTTAATAATCTGTTCTTTTGCTCGTAAGACTGAACCAAAGATAGACACAAAATGCTGGAGTTTAAAACTTAGCGGACCAGGCAGCATCTCTGGAGAGAAGAATAGAGTCGAGACCCTTCTTCAGACTTTCCTTCGCTCCAGAGATGCAGCCTGTCCCGCAGAGTTACTCCAGCATTTCGTGTCTATCTTCGGGCCTTTCTGCCACTTGTCCCGTGGCTTCACTCTGTCTCAATGAACGGCTTAAGACCTGCCGTAGGGGCAAGTCATGTGTCCACGGTGTGATGTTTTGGGAAGGAACTGCAGATGCTGGTTCCGGAGATAGACACACACAATGCACTAATTTCTCTATGCGCCTGGTCCGTTGAGTTGTGTGTGTGTGTCTCTTCCCTCTCTGTCCTATCTGTTTGTATCTGTGTGTGTGTCTGATGTCGGGTCCCCGGTGGCCGCTCAAAGTCACCCGAGCTGCTTGATTCCTCTGAAGTGGTGGCCATGTGTGTGTGTGTGTACTCAAGTCTGCTTAATTCCTCTGAAGTGGTGGCCATCTGTGTGTATCTCTGTCGGGTATGTCAGTCACCCGGGCTGCTTAATTCCTCAGTTGGCCACTGTGTGTGTGTGTGTGTGTGTGTGTGTGTGTGATCTGTGTGTATCTGTGTGGTGTGTCTGATGTCGGTGGCCGCTCAAAGTCATCCGAGCTGCCTCATTCCTCTGAAGTGGTGACCAGCTGCTGTCTGTGTGTATCTCTGTGTGTGTGTGTGTGTGTGTGTGTGTGTGTGTGTGTGTGTGTGTGTGTGTGTGTGTGTGTGTGTGTGTGTGTGTGTCTCTGTCCTTGTGTGTACTGTCGGGTGAGCTGCTTAATTCCTCTGAAGTGGTGGCCAGCTGCTGTCTGTTGTGTATCTCTCTCTGTGTGTCTGCTGTCGGGTCCCAACGGCCGCTCAATGTCCACCCGGGCTGCTTCCTTTTTTAAAATTATTTAAAATAGAGATCCATTGCAAAAAAGTATTTAAAAACATAAAAAAACCTTGGTAGAATGCGCATTTTCCCATTGTAGGTCATATCAATAGATGCGGCCGCGCTGAAATAACTCAAAACCACAGGATGGAGATGTATTTTAACATTGTTGCTTTATTAAACCATACCTTCATTCACCTCAAGAGTAACCTCGGGAGAGGACTTGCAACATCGCAGCAATTACATACCCATGGGAACTCGGCCACACACTTGATCATACACTTGCAGTCTCGTGCGCAGCCACGAGTCTATCACTCGGGGTACCTCGTGGGTCAACTCGCACAGTGAGACAGGGGCATAAGTTCTCAGGCCCGATCCTCCTGCAGCCACGTCTCAGTAATCCCCACAATGTCATATCTACCAACCGCTAACTGAGCCTCAAGCTCATCTACTTTACTTCTTATACTTCGCGCATTCATATACAATACTTTTAATTCCTTACGCATCTCACCTTTCACATCGATCCCTATTACACTTGGCCATACTCTCCTATCCCTTTGTGAGCTTCCTTTCCCATTAATTCTGGGGTCATTAACGATCCCTTTACTCTCTTTCCCTTTAACTCCACCGTCGACTATCTCATTTAACACCCCACCCCCCTTATTCAGTTTAAAACCACCCATGTAGCAGTGGCAAACCTGCCTGCCAGAATGCTGGTCCCCCACCTGTTAAGATGCAATCTGTCCCTTTTGTACAGTTCCCCCTTACTCCAAAAGAGATCCCAGTGATCTAAGAATCTATAATACAATCCTTATTGATGATACATTCCACATCCCCCCCCCCCCCCCCCCCCCGCCGTGCCCAGTGGGTTCCCCCCCCACCCCCCACAATGGGGGTCCCTCTACGCAGGGATTGTGCCCCTCTGCATCGGGGCCCTGGCGTGGAGCCCACCAGCCCAGCCTGCCCCTGACTGCACTGTATGCAACATACAACAGGTAGAGTCTTCTAACTCAATACCTTGCACTGCCCCAGGACAGGACAGGGCAGTACCGCCACTTGCAGGTTCCCTTCACAATCACTCCATTCTGACTCGGAAGTGCGTCACGACCCTTGCATGGTCACTGGAGCTCTCCCCACCCTGGTCAGAGTGTTCCACGGCATGTCATGGTTCTGAGGACAGCTTTCTTCTCTCTGCAGGGGTGGGCAGTAGAGGCTGGGCCCCCAGAGATGGCCCTTCCCATGAGGCAGCCCTAGAGGAAAGCTTACTTTGGATAACTGTTTGATAAATACCCCAGGATCAGAGGGCTGGCTTTTCTGGATGTTCTTGACAACGACAGCTGATATCTGTTTCCTTGCCTGGTGATTCTAGGACATGAGCTCATCACTTTCACACACTGACTTAACCCCTGTGATGTATGTGGAGCTATAGACTAACCTGTCCCCAGATATTTGCCAATATTCTCCAAAGACGTAGAGGTTTGTAGGTTAATTGGCTTGGTAAATGTAAAGATTTTCCCTAGTGGGTGTAGGATAGTGTATATGTGCGGGGATCGCTGGTTGACGCAGACCCGGTGGGCCGAAGGACCTGTTTCTGCACTGTATCTCTAAACTCTAAACTAAACTAATTGTATTCTTGTTGTTAAGACATCACATGGCATTTGGAAAGCCTTGTGCAGCTTGTTGTCATGACGATGGTGTAGTTGGAACGATGCCGTTTGTTTACGGAGGAATTGAGCCAAACACAACTTCAGCCCTGACCCGGCCCCTCAATGTTTTGGCCGCAAATCACACGTCTGCTTCAAATCAAAACCGTTTAGGTTTATGGGCTGTTCTGACGTGTTCCCAAAAAGTCCTTTCCCATCAATGAATCTCCCTGACTTATGACAGAAATCCCTTAAATTAAATCATAGTGTTGTATCAGGCAGCATCAGGAGGTGTAACAGACTTCATGTTTTGGGGAATTGTTCATCAGAACTTTTCTTCCATTTAACGTTTTCGTGAATTAATAAGTAAAATCATCACTCCTGGCGTTTCAACCTCTGACCTCTGCACTGGAGCCTAAGGGTCGGGTCCTGTCCTTGGTTGGGGCACTTTTCAGAGTGGACTCTGCTCGGCTGAGGGTCGATTTAACAGAGACGCAGCACTCCACCCAAGGTGAGCTTTTCACTGCTGTTCTGCAGTAAAGTGTGCTACTAAAGCTTTTCACTGTACCTCGGTACACGTGACAAAGGAGACACAAACTCCTTGTTTATCCTATTTATTCCGTGTCCATGGCCACCACAGTGGAGGGAAGTGGAGAGGGAGGAGACAGAATGAAGAGGGAGAATGGGGGATTGAAGGAAGTGTCTGGGTATTAATGAAGGGGGTGACATGGAAGTTGTGATAGTCATCCAGAGACCCACGCCACCCTGACCCAATGACCCACACCACCCTGGTCACACACCCACCCACCCACACTACCCTGACCCAATGACCCACACCACCCCGGCCCCACTCTCATCTCGCTGCTACCATTGGGAAGAAGGTACAGGAGCTGGAAAAATGTGAGATCCAGGTTCAGGAACAGGTTCTTCCATCAACCAAAGTATTGAACGCTGCAGCAATGAACTATTGATTTATTTTGTTGCACTCAGGGCTGTGTGGTTTTATTTGCACCAGTATTGGAGTTTTTAATATATTGATCTTTTGTTTATTATATATCTATATATCTACGTGTATTGCGTTTACGGGCCCGTGAAGCTGCTGTGAGGAGGAATGTCATTGCTCCGGAGCTCATGGCAATTAAACAGTCTGTCCTCTGACGGTCTGTAATATACAGAGAAGATTCACAAGAATGTTGTCAGGACCAGAGGGTGTGAACTACAGGGAGAGGTTGAGTAGGCTGGGACTCTACTCCTTGGAGCGCATGAGGATGAGGGGTGATCTTATTGAGGTGTATAAAATCATGAGAGATGCACAGAGTCTCTTGCCCAGAGTAGGGGAATCGATGACCAGTAGACATAGGTTTAAGGTGAAGGGGAAAAGATTTAATAGGAAGCTGAGGGGTAACTTTTTCACACATAGAGTGGTGGGTGTAAGGAACAAGCTGCCAGAGGAGGTAGTTGAGGCAGGGACTATCCCAAAGTTTAAAAAACATTTAGACAGGTACACGGATAGGACATATTTGGAGGGATATGGACCAAACGCGGGCAGGTGGGACAAATGTAGATGCGACATGTTGGCTGGTGTGGGCAAGTTGGGCTGAAGGGCCTATTTCCACACTGCATCACTCTAAATCTACCTGAGATTGTGCCCTGGTCCGTCAGACCACAGCTGCTGCAGGAGCCGCCAATCGCGGCCTCTCGAACTGAGACATCTGGATGCTGGCAATCTCACATCAGCCCAGGCCATCCAGTGACCGTCCAGCCACACCAGTCACTCCCAGCTTTGGTCTCACTTGATGCTATCTTACACCAACCATCTCATCCTCTCGTCACTCTGTAACCAGCCCGCCCTTCCCCCAGCTGACAGGAGTCATCACAGGGTTTACACAATGCTTCCCTCAGCCATCCTCCAGTCCAGCTGCCAAGCCTGACTCAGTGTCAGCTGACAGTGTTTACCAGGTAACCTACTCCAGCTGACCAGGTATTTAACTGTGAGGTTGCCACACAGAGGGCAATGGCAATAAATGTCTCATGCACCTTTCTCATCTTCTTTAGTCAGAGGGTGGTGAATCTGTGGAACTCTTTGCCACAAAGGGCTGTGGAGGCCAAGTCGATGGATATCTTTAAGGCAGAGATTGATAGATTTGTGATTAATGCAGGTGTCAGGGGTTATGGGACGAAGGCTGGAGAATGGGGTTAGGAGGGAGAGATACCTAGATCAGCCATGATTGAATGACAGAGTGGACTTGATGGGCTGAATGGCCTAATTCTGCTCCTATCACTAATGAACATGAATATTAAATGCGATCTGACCACTCTGCCATTAGTTATTATTAATAAATCAGTTGGATCATTTGAACAACAGTAATGGATTTTTAAAAAAGGTTTGTAATAGATCAAAGAGGCTCAAACGTGATGTTAGAACAACACAAATTCCCCTGAAGTCTCAGATTGTGTTGATTTATGCAATGTGCTTTCCAAGTCAGCTGCTGTTTTGTGTACAGCTTATATTTTTGTGGAAATTTAAATTCATGTTGAACATATTTCTGCAGTGATGTAAAGTTTATATTTTGGGATTTGTGAAAGTCAATGACTTGTTGCAGTCTGTCATGGAGATAATTAGCTTTATTTTTATTAAAGCATCAACTGCATTTAATATAACTATTTAAGGATACTGTGTAACAATATTTTCTGTGAAGATCTGTCAGCCAAATCTTGCATTAGTGCGAATGAAGAGCAATGAATCTGCTGCAAGCAGTCACTGAAAACAAACAGAGAAATCCATTTTGCATTTTCCAGAGGGAAACTATATCAAGAGCCAGGAGTGTTTAATTGTCAATGATAGACACTAAAAGCTGGAGTAACTCAGGAATGCGTGATGTTTCGGGTCGAGACACTTTACACGTACTTGCCCATAAAGACAATACACACAGATAATATATAATAATCAAAAATACAATACATGAATACCCATAATACTGGGTAACTATAATAGTGCAGAAACTGAGGTCCAAAGAGCAACCACAGACAAAGTCCATGTTAGATCACAGTTGCTAAGGTCAGTGTTGTGCAGTGTTCAAGAGCCTGAAGGTTGTTGGGAAGAAGCTGTTCCTGAACCTGGAGGTCACGGTTTTCAGGCTCCTGCACTTCTTCCCCATGGTAGCAGCGAGATGAGAGCGTGGCCAGGGTGGTGTGGGTCTCTGATGATGCTGGTAGGGGGGTCAGTACCTGTGATGGACAGGGCAGTCTTTAGCCCAGGATCTTGAGGCTGTTTACTCTCTCCAGCATTGACTCATCCATGAAGCAGTTTCATGGATTCCGGCTTCCACTGCAGTTTGTTCCATGTTCTGGATGTGATTACACTAGGCTGGAGGTGTGTTGCTGGGACAGGCTGAGGAGCAGAGTGGTTTAGGTTTCACTGGGACAATTACCTCAGAATCTGCAGGTTAGTACAGGTTATTTACAGCTCGGCTGTGTTCAATGTGAATTCCAGCTAACCCTTTGAAGGATGCATATTATAACCACCTACATGATCCATTCATCTGCCTGGTTCATTCATTTCTGCACTCTTTAGGCAGGTCTATTTTGTCCAGCTTTTAGTTTCTATTGAAACATCACAGTGTACGTTAAAGGTCAGTGTGAACTCTGGGTAGCATCAGATTGTGAGCATCACTGACAAGGGAGGATGGGGGATGGAAATGGAATACGGCCGAGAGCATCACATAATGAAATATGCTCAGATTCCCAAGGACCGGGTGAATTCCCACTGGGAATTGCACAACTCCCATACCCACCCCGGCCTGTGTTTCTGTCCACAGGCCGCCCTCATCCCCACAGTGTTTACAATTATTTGGTACAAAGGAGCAATATTGGAACTAATCAGGAATAATACAACTAACATGAGGAAATAAATTAAGTTGTTACTGATAAGTGTTATGTACAGTTGTTGCTTGGTGCCAGGAAAGATAGAACTCGCAAACTGGGTGGCTGCAGAGAAATTGCAGAGAGAAATGTAAAATGAATCTGGTTGTGACACACGTGTAGTGTGTTACAGTAAACACGTATGTAATATGTTACAGTAAACACGCGTGTAATGTGTTGCAGGTAACACGCATGTAATGCATTACAGTAAACACGAGTGTAATGTGTTGCAGGTAACAAGTATGTAATGCGTTACAGTAAACATGCACGTAATGCATTGCAGGTAACATGCATGTAATGCGTTGCAGGTAACACGCGTGTAATGCGTTACAGTAAACATGCGTGTAATGCGTTGCAGGTAACACGCGTGTAATGCGTTGCAGGTAACACGCGTGTAATGCGTTGCAGGTAACACGCGTGTAATGCGTTACAGTAAACATGCGTGTAATGCGTTGCAGGTAACACGCGTGTAATGCGTTGCAGTAAACGCGTGTAATGCGTTGCAGGTAACACGCCTATGCGGGCATCCCTCCCTTGTATCACATGTTGTGCAGCTTCAGCACAAATACTTTGTTCAGGCGTTCCTCGCTCCAAAGTTCCACACCCCTACAGAATAAAATTCACTCTGTGATCGACGGCCACTGCAACTTGACAGAAAGAGTCCGTGGGTTTTATAAGCTTCAATTCGGGGCTGGATGATGGTATTGAGGAGCGGCCCTCGTGTTACAGACCCTGGCTGCTCTGGGCAGCATTGCTGTGGTTCATTCTGCAATTTGTTTTCTCAGCAAATGTTCCCGGAACTTGTTATTGACAACGGAAACATTTATTGAGGAAATGTACAAATCTGGATCTTTCTATCAGGCGTGTCATATCTTCTTATCATACTTGAAGATACTTTGCTGGGATCCCATTGAAGGGTGAGAGGCTCCAAATTCATTCCAATAGTTTGATTATTAAGAGATTTTCAGAGCAGTGTAGCCCAGTGTGTAAACAGAGGGAACTGTGACTCGGATATTAACGGAGGGTCTCAGGGTAGCGGTGTTACAACTGGCTTGAGCCCATGGTCACCCCAACACCATCATCAGCAACTCCAAAAGCGTCAAGGCTCATTCCATTGTCATGTCCACAGGTACAGGTGAGCTACAGGTACAATGTCACTCGTGCTCGCAGCAACGTCACAGGACAGAGACTCGGACAATACACAAATGCATTAATTATACACGAATGATACAATTTCTACAACACAATGAGAAGAAACAATAAAATATTGGAGCAAGACACAATTAGTAAAGAAGTCCATGTTGCTGCAACAGATGGTCGTTGTGTTCCGTTGCTGAGGTGGGATCAGGGTTTGCGGGTCGGTTCATGAACCTGATGGTTGCAGGAAGGTATCTGTTCCTGAACCTGGTGGTTCTGTAGCTCCTGGCCGCCGGCACGGCCCTGATGGTGAGAGGGGCCAGGAACAAGCTGCCGGGGGTGGTGGTGGAGGCAGGGAATGGAGGGATATGGATCGCGTGCAGGCTGAGATTAGTTTAATTTTGGCATCGTGTACAGCATAGACATTGTGGGCCGAAGAGCCTGTTCCCGTACTGTACTGTGTTCCATCTGCCCACAGAGTCAGTCCCTCCGTTCGCTGTAAATGACCGGGCAGAGGCGGGCAGAGGGGAACGGCACGGCGAGGTGGGGCTGGGATGATTGTAGCCGGTTCGCTGATCGCTCCCCGCCCGCTAGTGCAGAGAGAGAGATAGATGTGTGTGTATGGCCCGCCGCCAAGTGTCACCCATTGTGCAGCGATGAGGAGCGAGTGCGGGCGGCTCCGGAGGACAGCGCAATGGGGAACAGTCATCATAAGAAGCGAGTGGCCCAAAGCGCCAAGCCGCGGCCCGCCTGGCACATCGGTCTCGGCCGCCGCCGCCGCCCGGGAAAGAAGAAACCAGGTATTTCCCGGTGTCTTCACACACACAGACCCGCGATGCAGCGCCGCAGCGAGCCGCCGACATGTGGCAATGGATGCATGGACTGCAGCGGCTCTGCCTCGGGAACTGCACTGGTCAATTGCTGCCGGCTTGTGTGCAAGCTCTGGGTTTACGTGTGGGCCGGGGACTGACCGGGACTGACCGGGACTGACCGGGACTGACCGGGACTGACCGGGACTGGATATAACCGGGGCACAAGGTGTTTTCTGGATTGAGCCAGCCTACCTCGTTGTAACAAGAACTGTTTCATGTCCGCTGCATGATGAGGTGGATTTGTTATTTTGAACTGAGTGGTCGGACAGGTTTGGCCGAGTTGTGAAGTGTCTCCCCGCGGTGCCCCCCTGTGGAGGGGTTCGCACCCAGTTAATAGGTGGGGTTATAATCGGTATCCTCATGCTTTGTGCATTGATGACAATATCTCCATTCAGCAGATTAGTGAAGCTGAGATCAGTGTTAGAGTGTGGAGCAAGGTGCTGGCCTATCTCCGGGGATGTGGGAGCCGGGCTCTGCTGTAAAACGAGAGAGGTTGGGATGAAAGGCAGGTATTGTTTCATGCAGGTACTGGAAGTGGCCAACATGCCTGCACTTGTGTAAGCGAATATCCCAACACACCCATGCAAATGTGGGGCGGTGTGTGTCAGCGACGCAGCTTTGCACGATAATATCTATTATTCCTGATGAGGTCGAGACTAGACAAGTGTGATTATCAGTTTGAGACTCTCTGGCCATGTGATACCTGCAGTGTGAGCGATCACATTGATTTCCCTTCCATTCATTTTAATATTAAATGTAGTTAAGAACTTGCTTTCTATCTGTAAAGACTGGAGTTTAGGTGCTGGGGTAATGAATGTCCAGTGGCCGGAGTAACGATGGGGACGGAGTGGGATACGGGACGGGGCCTGGCGTAATGTGCAATGGTACGTGAGTGGGTCTCAAAAGATCATGATAGGAGTAGAATAAGGGCATTCGGCCTATCGAGTCTACTCCACCATTCAATCATGGCTGATCTATCTCTCCCTCCTAACCCCATTCTCCTGCTTTCTCCCCAAAACCCCTGACACCCGTACTAATCAAGAATCTATCAATCGGCTTAAAACCTTCCATTGACCTGGCCTCCATAGCCGAGTGTGGCAAAGAATTCCACAGATTCACCACATTCTGACTAAAGAAATTCCTCCTCATCTCCTTCCCAAAAGAAAATCCTTTAATTCTGAGGCTGTGACCTCTAGTCCTAGACTCGCACACTAGTGGAAACATCCTCTCCACATCCACTCTATCCAAGCCTTTCACCTTTCTGTAAGTTTCAATGAGGTTCCCCCTCATTCTTTAAAAAGTCCAGCGAGTACAGGCCCAGTACAGACAAACGTCTGATACAGGATTGGGGCTGGATATGGGACGGGGTTGGATACAGATCGTGTGAGATACAGTAAAGTACCTGATACAAGACGTGTTCTGATATGGGACGAGGTCTGATACAATAGACAATAGGTGCAGGAGGTGGCCATTCGGCCCTTCGAGCCAGCACCACCGTTCAATGTGATCATGACTGATCATCCCGTTCCTGCCTTCTCCCCATATCCCCTGACTGCTATTTTTAAGAGCCCTATCTAGCTCTCGCTTGAAAGCATCCAGAGAACCTGCCTCCACTGCCCTCTGAGGCAGAGAATTCCACAGACTCGCCACTCTCTGTGAGAAAAAGTGTTTCCTCATCTCCATTCTAAATGGCTTACTCCTTATTCTTAAACTGTGGCCACTGGTTCTGGACTCCCCCAACATCGGGAACATGTTTCCTGCCTCTAGCGTGTCCAAACCCTTAACAATCTTAAATGTTTCAATGAGATCTCCTCTCATGCTTTTAAACTCCAGAGTGTACAAGTCCAGCTGCTCCATTCTCTCAGCATATGACGGTCCCGCCATCCCGGGAATTAACCTTGTAAATTTACGCTGCGCTCCCTCAATACCAAGAATGTCCTTCCTCAAATTATGGAACCAAAACTGCACACAATACTCCAGGTGTGGTCTCACTAGGGCTCTGTACAACTGCAAAAGGGCCTCTTTGTTACTATATTCGATTGCTCTTGTTATAAAGGCCAACATGCGATTCGCTTTCTACACTGCCTGCTGTACCTGCATGCTTACTTTCATAGACTGATGAACAAGGACCCCCAGATCTGATAGTACTTCCCCTTTTCCCAACTTGACGTCATTTAGATAGTAATCTGCCTTCCTGTTTTTGCTACCAAAGTGGATAACCTCACATTTATCCACATTAAACTTCATCTGCCTTGCATCCGCCCACTCCCCCAATCTGTCCAAGTCACCCTACATTCTCATAGCATCCTCCTCATAGTTCACACTGCCGCCCAGCCTTGTGTCATCTGCAAATTTGCTAATATTACTTTGAATCCCTTCATCCAAATTATTGATGTATATTGTAAATATCTGCCGTCTCAGCACCGAGCCTTGCGGTACTCCACTAGTCACTGCCCGCCATTCTGAAAAGGGACCTGTTAATCCCTACTCTTTGCTTCCTGTCTGCCAATCAATTTTCTATCCATGCCAGCACTCTACCCCCAATACCATGTGCCCTAATTTTGCCCATTAATCTCCTATGTGGGACCTTATCAAATGCTTTCTGAAAGTCCAGGTACACTACATCCTGAGTAAATTGCAAAGAGTAGGAGTAAACGGGTCATTTTCAGAATGGCAGGCAGTGACTAGTGGGGTACCGCAAGGCTCAGTGCTGGGACCCCAGCTATTTACAATATATATTAATGATCTGGATGAGGGAATTGTACGCAACATCTCCAAGTTTGCGGATGACACAAAGCTGGGGGGCAGTGTTAGCTGTGAGGATGATGCTAGGAGGCTGCAAGGTGTCTTGGATAGGTTGGGTGAGTGGGCAAATGCATGGCAGATGCAGTATAATGTGGATAAATGTGAGGTTATCCACTTTGACGGCAAAAACAGAAGGGTAGATTACTATCTGAATGGTGGCCGATTAGGAAAAGAGGAGTTGCAACGAGACCTGGGTGTCATGGCACACCAGTCATTGAAAGTAGGCATGCAGGTGCAGCAGGCTGTGAAGAAAGTGAATGGTATGTTGGCATTCATAGCAAAAGGATTTGAGTACAAGAGCAGGGAGGTTCTACTGCAGGTGTACAGGGTCTTGGTGAGGCCACATCTGGAGTATTGCGTACAGTTTTGGTCTCCTAATCAGAGGAAAGATATTCTTGCCATAGAGGGAGTACAGAGAAGGTTCACCAGACTGATTCCTGGGATGGCACGACTTCCATATGAAGAAAGACTGGATAGACTCGGCTTGTACTTGCTGGAATTTAGGAGATTGAGGGGGGATCTTATAGAGGCTTACAAAATTCTTAAGGGGTTGGACAGGCTAGATGCAGGAAGATTGTTCCCGATGTTGGGGAACTCCAGAACAAGGGTCACAGTTTAAGGATAAGGGGGAAGTCAGTCTTTTAGGACCGAGATGAGAAGATCTTTTTTCACACAGAGAGTGGTGAGTCTGTGGAATTCTCTGCCACAGAAGGTAGTTGAGGCCAGTTCATTGGCTATATTTAAGAGGGAGTTAGATGTGGCCCTTGTGGCTAAAGGGATCAGGGGGTATGGAGAGAAGGCAGGTACAGGATACTGAGTTGGATGATCAGCCATGATCATATTGAATGGCGGTGCAGGCTTGAAGGGCCAAATGGCCTACTCCTGCACCTATTTTCTATGATTCTATGATCCACTGGCTCTCTCTTGTCCATTTTCCTAGTTACATCTTCAAAAAATTCCAGAAGATTAGTCAAGCATGATTTCCCCTTCGTAAATCCATGCCGACTTGGACCGATCCTGTTACTGCTATCCAAATGTTCGGCTATCTCATATTTTATAATGTACTCCAGCATCTTCCCCACCACCGATGTCAGGCTAACTGGTCTATAATTCCCTGTTTTCTCTCACCCTCCTTTCCCCTTAGGCCATTTTCGAGCCTGGGGGCTCCAACTCAGTATCCCGTACCTGCCTTCTCTCCATACCCTCTGATCCCCTTAGCCACAAGGGCCACATCCAACTCACTCTTTAACATTAGCTACCCTCCAATCCACAGGAACTGATGCTGAGTATAGAACATTGGAAAATTATCACCAATGCATCCACGATTTCTACAGCCACTTCCTTAAGTATCCTGGGCTGCAGACCATCAGGCCCTGGGGATTTATCAGCCTTCAGTCCCATCAGTCTACTCAACACCATTTCCTGCCTAATGTGGATTTCCTTCAGTTCCTCCGTCACCCCAGATCCTCTGGCCACCACTATATCAGGAAGATTGTTTGTGTCCTCCTTAGTGAAGACGGATCCAAAGTACCTGTTCAACTCATCTGCCATTTCCTTGTTCCCCATAATAAATTCACCTTTTTCGGTCTTCAAGGGTCCAACTTTGGTCTTAACTAATTTTTTCCTCTTCACATACCTAAAGAAGCTTTTACTATCCTGCTTTATATTCTTGGCTAGCTTACCTTCGCACCTCATCTTTTCGCCCCATATTGTCTTTTTGGTTATCTTCTGTTATTTAAACATTACTCTTGTATTATTTAAACAATTCTCTTGCTTCCTGCTCATCTTTGCTACGTTGTACTTCTTCGCTTTAATTTTTATTCTGTCCCTGACGTCCCTTGTCAGCCATAGTCGTCCCTTTCTCCCCTTGGAATCTTTCTTCCTCCTAGGAATGAACTGATCCTGCATCTTCTGTATTATTCCTAGAAACACCTGCCATTTTTGTTCCACTGTCATCCCTGCTAGTGTATCTTTCCAGTGAAATTTGGCCAGCTCCTCCCTCATGGCCCCATAGTCCCCTTTATTCAACTGTAACACTGACATCTCCGATCTACACTTCTCCCTCTCCAATTGTGGATTAAACCTGACCATGTTATGGTCACTGCCTCCTAATGGCTCATTAACCTCGAGGTTCTCTATCAAATCCGGTTGGTTCATTACATAACATTAAATCCAGAATTGCCTTCTCCCTGGTAGGCTCCAATACAAGCTGTTCTAAGAATCTAAGATACGGGATGGGGTCTGATACGGGATGGTCTCGGGCATCATGACTGAGGGAAGGCCGTGGTGTCCTGGTTTTTATAAAATATAACATATCTGCTGGTTTATAATGTTAGAAGGCAGGAGTGGGATTTTGTGCATTTATTCTGTCCACATTCATGCATGCAGCAAATATTACCACTGTCACAGTAATTATCAAGCTTTGGGGAGATAGTTTCTCAGGAGAACCCTTCCTGGTTTAAAATTCTTGCCCTGGTGTGAGAAGCACGATGTAAATCAGGCTGCAGGTACACTGTGAACCCCAGGGGTCGGGCTGCTCTGTTTGTTACATTCATGATTGGGATGAAAATGATGTTACCAGAAATGGTGGGATAGGGGACAGTGAGGAAGGGTATCTACGCTTGCAGCATCTAGTTGGGAAGGTGGGCCAAGGCATGGCAAATGGAATTTAAATCTGAAGTGTGAGGTGTTTGCACTTTGGTGTATCAAACCGGGGAAGGGTTTACACAGTAAACGGTCGTGCCCTAGAGAACAGAGGGTTAGGGTTAGGGTCATGGTTAGGGTCATGGTTAGGGTTAGGGTCATGGCCATGGTTAGGGTCATGGTCAGGGTTAGGGTCATGGTCAGGGTTAGGGTCAAGGTTAGGGTCAGGGTTAGGCTCAGGGTTAGGCTCAGGGTCAGGGTTACGATCAGGGTTAGGGTCAGGGTCAGGGTTAGGGTTAGGTTTAAGGTTAGGGTTGGAGAGATCTGGGAGTACAGGTGCATGGTTCCACGGTACACGGTGAACGGGGCCGTGCAGAAGGTGCCTGCAGGAGATTTGTGCCTCTGTCTTTCGATTCAAAGGGAAGGTGTGGGATGTTCTGAAATGCTAATTAATGTGTCAGCTGGTGGCAAAGGTTTGGCAGGGAATGGAAAAGATGAAATTCATGCAAATGTTATCAATTAATAAATAAAGTTTCAGCATTTGAATGTAATATCAGGCGGTGCCCGGGATACATGAGTTCTGCCCCTGTCATCTCATGTCAGAAACGCCTGTTCTCAGGAGCCACTCACATGTATCGGTCTGGACACTCTTGTTATCATTCTTTCATTTCACTGAATGTTGCCCCTGACACTACTCTTAATTAGACAAATTTAATATGTACTGTTTATGGAGGAACGGCAGATGCTGGTTTATTCTGAAGATAGACACAAAATGCTGGCATAATTCAGCAGTTCAGGCAGCATCTGTGGGGAACATGGATAGGTGATGCTTTGGTTCAAGACTCTTCTTCAGATCTGTGTCCAGTCATTGAATTCCATGAAACATTTGATTATTTCCAGCTTGAAAAATGCTTTGGACAATTGACAGGTACAGGTGCATGGTTTCATGAAGGTCGAGTCGCAGGTAGATGAGGTGGTCAAAAAGGCTTTTGACACATTGGCCTTCATCAGTCAGAGTATTGAGTACAGAAGTTGGGAGGTCGTGTTGCAGCTATATAAGACATTGGTGAGGCCACATTTAGAATATTGTGTTCAGTTCTGAGCATCATGTTATAGGAACGATATTGTCAAGCTGGAAAGGGTATAAAGAAGATTCACGAGGATGTTGCCTGGACTCGAGGGGTTGAGCTACAGGAAGAGGTTGAGAAGGCTGGGTCTCTATTCCTTGAGGTGCAGGAGGATGAGGGGAGATCATATAGACGTGTATAAAATCATGAGAGGAATGGATCGGGTTGATTTACAGAGTCTCTTGCTCAGAGTAGGGGAATTGAGCACCAGAGGACATAGGTTCACGTTGAAGGGGAAAAGATTTAATAGGAATCTGAGGGGTAACCTTTTCACACAAAGGGTGGTGGGTGTATGGAACAAGCTGCCAGAGGGGATAGTTGAGGCTGGGACTATCCCAACATTTAAGAAGCAGTTAGACAGGTACATGGATAGGGTTACACAAAATGCTGGAGAAACTCAGCGGGTGCAGCAGCATCTAAGGAGCGAAGGAGATAGGCGACGTTTCGGGTCGAGACCCAGGTACATGGATAGGACAGGTTTGGAGGGATATGGACCAAACGCAAACAGGTGGGACTAGTGTAGCTGGGACATGTTGGCCGGTGTGGGCAAGTTGTTTCCTTGCCGTATCACTCTGTGACTATGATTCAATTGAGGGGCATTAGCAGGTGCTTGAGACTTCATGGGCATTCTTGTTGCTCACTGTTTCATTGGCCAGAGCAGGATGTTGCCTCTGTCTTACAAATATGGGATTCTTATGGGGAAGTGTAATCTTAATATTAGAGTGATCGTTAGAATATTAGTTTGGATTTAAAAGTGACATTGTTTGATGCAAAACTGTCTCAATCGCAAGAGAGAAGCTGTTAGTGTTTTTGACAAGATACCACCAGGCTGGTTCACCAGGTTGGGGCACATGGACTCAGAGGTAAAGCATTAGGAATGGGTTATTGGAGAGAAGGCTGAGTGTTGGATCCCTCTAGCCTGGGCATGTTGTGGTGAATGGGGATTGCAAGGATCCGCGATTGTTCACATTCTCTCTCGGGCCGAGGTGCCCAAAAGACCCATTTCCAAGTTTAATGTCGATACTGAACAGGTGGGACTGTGAGTGTGGAGGAGAGTGTCAATAGGCTTCTCGGAGACACGGACAAACTGAGTGAATATAAAGCTGGGTAGTTGTTGAGAGATTGGGTAGTGTTCAAACTGATCTGTGTGTGCTGACACACAAAACCAAGAGATAGGTGCAGCACAGTAGGAGAGGGCTCGAGTACAGAGTCTCATTGCAATGTAGTTTTGAGTTATGGCAGCACTAAACCAGCAACTGTGTTTCAACTTGTCCTAACTCGGTGATTGTTGCCGTTCATTTTGCCTCAGTCTCGCCTTGTTCCTGGCTGGGACCTGTGTTAGTTGCTTCAGACGGTCGGGTTTAGCCTTGGCAGTGTTCTGCATCACGTGGCTATGCACTGCTGTGTGTTTAGTCATTTGGAATGAGCCTCTGGAACAATTACTGCAGGTAGAAGCTAGAAACTAAAGCCCTGTGTTGGAGTCTGCATTCCCTCACTCAGCGGGAGCCTGAGCCAATCTTCTTGCCGATACAACAGAGCAAAGCTGCTGAGTAAACAGTCTCCAAACGCACAAGGATAGTGTCGTCCAGTCAGACCAGCAGCAATTGTAGCCTCAGTGGACCATCACATTGTCGAGGAACATGGGGTGAGGTGTTGGGCCAGTGTGTTGGCCAACGAGCATGGATCTGGGGCTCCTATGTGAGCTGATTAATCATTAATGTCAGCCATGTCGGCTTTTGGGAATCTGGGAATATTGATCAATGTTGAGCTTCAGAGCTCTGCTGATCCTGCACTCTGTGGTCGTGGGGCCGAATCTAAATGTAGGATTTCAAGGCATATTTTGTGCTTCATCTTGGTTTAAACTTGAACTAAAATTTGTTCCTGTCATTTGAGCCCAGAGAGGATTAAGTAAACGCAAAATGGCGATGAACACATTGACTTATCACGAGTGGAGCAACTGGGTGTGAACTAATGAGGTGGAAAGTCCGTCGGAACTAGTTCCTGCTTCAGTGTTAGACAAAATCGACAAAGATTTTGTGCTGTCAATGGCTATGAATATTATGCATTTTCCACATTAATCTGATCTACTGTCTGCAGCTTGGCTCATTCCTGCCTCAGTTTTTAGATTTAAAAACTATTTCGAGATAGCAGTATTTTGTATGTTTGGCAGTGATTATAGTGAGTTATTCGAGCTGATGCAGTACATTGGCCGAAATGAAACATAGAAACATAGAAAATAGGTGCAGGAGAAGGCCATTTGGCCCTTCGATACAGTACTGGCGTTCAATATGATCATGGCTGATCATCCAAAATCATTACCCCGTTCCTGCTTTCTCCATGATCCCCACTGTTTCCCTCCTGTTTCTATGTTTCATTAGCCCCAAGAGCTAATTGTAACTCTCTCTTGAAAACATACAGTGAATTGGCCTCCACTGTCATCTGTGGCAGAGAATTCCACAGATTCACAACTCTCTGGGTGAAAACGTTTTTCCTCATCGCAGTCCTAAATAGCCTACCCCTTATTCTTAAACTGTGACCCCTGGTTCTGGACTCCCCCAACATTGGGAACGTGTTTCCTGCATCTAGCCTGTCCAATCGTCTAAGAATTGTATATGTTTCTTTAAGCTATGACTTGCACCCAAGGTCTCTCTATATTCCAATGTTCCTGGCATTTACTGAATACCTTCCCCTTACATTTGACCTCCCAAGTGCAACACCTCACACCTGTCCTGTTTAAACTCCACTAAATTGGGAGGATGTAGAAGAGGTTTATTTACCATGTTATTACCTGGATTAGAATTAGCTTGAAGGAGAGATTGAACAAACTTGGATTGAGGTGTGGCCTGGGAGTGGGTTGGACAGGGTAGACAGTCTATCCAAGGACAGATATTAGATTAATATGGGTGTCAGGGGTTGCCTCCATCTCAGTCCTAAATGGCCAACCCCTTGTTCTTAAACTGTGACCCCAGGTTCTGGAAAATTCAGCATCTAGCGTGTCCAATTCCTTAAGGATTTTATAATATCCTTCTAAATTCCAGTGAATATAAGCCCAGTCGATCCATTCTTTCATCATATGTCACTCCCGCCATCCCGGGAATTAACCTTGTGAACCTACGCTGCACTCCCTCAATAGCAAGAATGTCCTTCCTCAAATTAGGAGAACAAAACTGCACACAATACTCCAGGTGCGGTCTCACCAGGGCCCTGTACAATTGCAGTAGGACCTCCTTGCTCCTAAACTCAACTCCTTTTGCAATGAAGGCCAACGTGCCATTCGCTTTCTTCACTGCCTGCTGTACCTGCATGCTTACCTTCAGCGACTGATGTACAAACACCCCCAGGTTTCGTTGCACCTCCCTAATATTCTCCTAATCTGACACCATTCAGATAATAATTTGCCTTCTTGTTCTTGCTACCAAAGTGGATAACCTCACATTATCCACATTATACTGCAGAATTATGTGAGGTGAGCAGAATAAAAGATGAATTGCACTTGTTGATGATGGTCAGGGGCAGTGGTGTTCCTGTTTCTTGCAAATTCGGCCCAGAAAACACCCCCTTTGCCATCTCTATTCAGCAGCCCTTTGCTTTGAGACATGGCCCTTGCAAGGATTGGCTATTATTTTTAAACAGCAACATTGATCGCATGCAGCTCACTGCAACGGTATTCCCCCTCCTCCCCCTTTCCCCTAATTCCCCCTTTCCACACTTCCTCTCCCCTCCCCCCCTCCTCCAAGCCTCAGTCACCAAGGTGTTCAGTATCTCTCCCCGCCCCCTCATACAGTCTTAGAGTGATACAGTGGCCCAACTTGCCCACACCGGCCAACATGTGCCAGCTACAACATGTGCCAGCTATGTTTGGCCCATATCCCTCCAAATTTCCCCAAGCCTCATCCATCTAATCTGTGTGTTCAGATCCCCCCTTCCCCCAGTTGTGTGTCAAAAGAGAAGTTATTGCGGGTAAGGACCAACTCCGCTAGGCAGAGGAGGGTGTCAGTGGATGGGTATGGGTTGCTCCTCTGGTCGAGGAAGAACCGGAGGGCTAAGAGACCATCCTGGTGGGGGATGGAGGTGTAGAGTGCCCCCACCAGCCGGCACATACAACATATAGTCCTCCGCCAGTTTCGCTACCTCCAACGTGACCCCACCACTCGCCACATCTTCCCATCTCCCCCCCTGTCTGCCTTCCGCAAAGACCGCTCCCTCCGCAACTCCCTTGTCAATTCTTCCCTCCCCTCCCACTCTACCCCTTCCCCGGGCACTTTCCCTTGCAACCGCAAGAGATGCTACACTTGTCCCTTTACCTCCCCCCTCCACTCCTTTCAGGGACTCAAGCAGTCCTTCCAGGTCCGACAGAGGTTCACCTGCACCTCCTCCAACCTCATCTACTGCATCCGCTGCTCCAGATGCCAGCTGATCTATATCGGTGAGACCAAGCAGAGGCTTGGCAATCGTTTCGCCGAAACACCTCCGCTCGGTCCGCAATAACCAACCCGACCTCCCGGTGGCTCAGCACCTCAACTCCCCCCCATTCCGTATCCGACCTCTCGGTCCTGGGCCTCCTCCACTGCCAGAGTGAGCAACACCATAAGTTGGAGGAACAGCACCTCATATTCCGCTTGGGGAGTCTGCATCCTCTTGGCTTGAACATTGAATTTTCTCAATTCTGTTAACCCTTGCTGTCTCCTCCCCTTCCCACCTCTCCCTTAGCCCTCAGGCTCCTCCTCCTTTTTCCTTTCTTCTCCCCGCGCCCCCCACCTCCCATCAGTCTGAAGAAGGGTTTCGGCCCGAAAAGTTGCCTATCTCCTTCGCTCCTTATATGCTGCTGCACCCGCTGATTTTCTCCACCTTTTGTGTCCCCTCGATTTTCCAGCATCTGCAGTTCCTTCTTTAACACGGTGTTGTTTTTAAGATGTGCAATCGTTTGTTGCCTGGAGCAAGGATTGATTTAGGAGGTCTTCACAAACCAAGCTGTTGGAGTGAAGACTGGTAGATCTGCTAACGTGACATTTGGAATCCATAAATACTGATTCATGGGTGACTTCTCCCACTCTGAGCTCAGTGAGTTTATTACATTGCCATTGTGTTTGTACCCGACCCTAAAGAGCTGTGAGTACAGGCCCTCTACAGCACAGGGTCCCACCTCCACTTCCAGACGCTGCTGTGAGTCAATGCTGCCCGGTGCCAGGGGGGCAGTGCGGGGGAGGGGGTGGGCAGTGTCAGAGTTGGGGTTCTTCACCGTTGGACCCTATGTCCCAAGGACAGCTGAGGACGTTATTGAGGGGGTTACACTCCAGATACACGGGTTACTGATACACGCGCGACTGAAATACGCGTTATAGATACACGCCTTACAGATACACACGTTACTGATACACGAGTTACAGATACACGAGTTACAAATACACACGTTACTGATACACATGTGACTGATACACATGTTACTGATACGTGGGTGACTGATACACGGGTGACTGATACACGGGTGACTGATACACGGGTGACTGATACACACGTTACTGATACACGAGTTACAGATACACGAGTTACAAATACACACGTTACTGATACACATGTGACTGATACACGAGTTACAGATGCACGCATTACAGATACACACGTTACTGATACACGCGTTACTGATACACGCGTGACTGATATACATGTGACCGATGCATGGGTTTCCGAGTTACTGAATTCAAGAATCGAGGCTGCATTTGAATTCTCAGTTTCTGCCATTTGATGTAATTAACCTGGACTTTCTCACAGTAACTCACTCGTGGTGACGACACACATTTCTTGATCCAAAGCTGCTCTGACTCAGGATAAGCCGGTGTGGAGGGATAATTGGTAGAGGATTAAGTGTGACTCCAGGTACCGTGAGAAACCTGTTGTTGTCTTTACCTGTTCCAGGTGATAGCTGTTGTTTGATGGGTCATTAGGTACAGCCAGCCCATCTCATGTGGTTGGAGAATGGGGTTGAGTGAGAGAGGTAGATCAGCCATGATTGAATGGCGGAGTACGCTCCATGGGATGAATGGCCTAATTCTCCTCCTAGAACGTGAACCTGCTGTAGGTGAAAGAGACCGGCCCCTGATGACAGAAACGTTTGTGTTTATTCTGTACGTGAGCCGTGTCCCTGTAACCCTGGCAGTGATGAGACTGGGCTCGCTCAATACCATACTTCTTGTCTGTGATGTCTTGCCCGTCTGGGCAACGTTCTGTTCCTGTGGCGACTACTTTGGGTGAAGGAATGTAGTCCTCCTATCTGAGTAGTTGTGATGGTGAACCTGGGTCTTGGACACTTCAGCCTGTGGAGACATCCTGCCCGCACACTCCCCTCCAGTGAGATCATTCTTGCAGCGTATTGGCCAGTCCTTGTAGCACAACCTGAACCCAACAGAGCTGCAAACTTGTAAATGGAGTGAGAGCAAAATGTGGCCACAAATGTACGTTAAGGGACTGAGACCGCATCCTCACGGGTCACCGGTGTTGGGGATAGGCATGAATGAAAGGACATCAGCAAGATCATTGGAATGAGAAACAGAGTTCATGTTTCAGGTTAAAGATCCTTCTGAATTCCTCTGAATTGTCTGTAATGTGATCGCAAGGTTTTTATCCTTGTTACGTGAGACCCATCTCTGCAGCCAGAGATGTGGACAACTTTCTCTCTCGCATTTACACCTGCAATTGGGACCTCTTCCTGTTTAAATATATATTAGTACAGCATAATAACAGGCCCCTCAGCCCACATAGTCTATGCTGTTCACGATCCCAAGGTAAACTAACCTCCTCTGCCTGTACGTGATCCATGTCCCTGCACGTGATCCATATCCCTGCATGTGCCTGTCTAAAAGCCTCTAAAACACAACTATTGCATCTGCCTCCAACCCCACCCCCGGCAGCACGTTCCAGGCCCCCACCACCCTCTGTGTAAAACACTTGCCCCACACATCTCCTTTAAACATTGCCTTTCTCATCTTATAGCTCTGCCCTCTGGTTTTTGACATTTCTCCCCTGGGAAAATGGTTCTGACAGTCTGCCCTATTTATGCCTCTCATAATTTTATAAACGTATCAGCTCTCCACTCAGTCTCTGAAGCTCCAATCCAAGCTTGTCCAACCACCCCTAATATCTAATACCTTCCAATACAAGGTTTATTCTGGTAAACCTCTTCTGCACGCTCTCGAAAGCCACCACATCCTTCCCATAATGGGGAACAAGAATGCTGCCCAATATAGATCGCTGTGTGACTTTCTAGACTGTAATTCTCGACGTTACGTGACCCATACAGAGTGAAGCCGGCTAGACATGTCATTCTCATCTCTCCTTGGTGGTGACTGTTGTGACAAGGTTTCAAAAAACATGGAACTAGGGACAATATTGGTTTGTCTTTGGGAGGTTGATGTTTGGTTGTGCCTAATTTAATCAGTTAGTGGATGTAGCCTCTGCTGGGATGTGTTTGCTAAAAAGGAGTGCTGGACAAACAGAGACTGATTGGGTTCAGGCACAGATCTATAAGTGTTGAGCAGAAACTAGCCATTTAGAGCAAGCGCTGTGTGTCAGTGTCTCAGTCTCTGTGTGTCTGTGTCTCTGAGTCTCTATCTCTGTATCTCTGTGTCTCTGTTTCTCTGTATCTCTGTATCTCTGTGTCTCTGTATGTCTGTGTCTCTGTATCTCTGTGTCTCTGTCTCTGTTTCTCTGTGTCACTATCTCTGTGTTTCTGTGTCTGTGTGCGTCTGTGTCTCTGAGTCTCTATCTCTGTGTCTCTGTGTCTGTGTGTTTTGCTGAACACCTCCCGTTCTCCTCCCCCAGTAGCTGGCCATGATTTATTTCGCTGTCGGCCTGGACATATTTCCATGTTGCAGGCCGACGTTACTCTGTTACTCTTTAACATTGCACATAAACCTGTCGCTTCCTGCTCTGGTGATTCATACATTTGAGCTGTGCTGTGCTGTGCTGTGCTAGCTCGGGGAGTTTGACCCTGAGCTTTGGAACAGATAACATTTCAACCCTGCTGTGCAAATCGTGTGCTGGCATCATTTGCAGCCTTGCATGGAAATATCAATGTCAGGATCATGGGCACTTGCTTCAGGTGACATTGACTTCACCCTGGCTGTGACGAGCAGCTTTTGCTGCCCCGTTCCATCTCACATCTGTTACAGAGTACCTGATGGTAGAGTGTCAGCCAACAGCATGTAAGGGGCAATGTTCCCCTGCACCAACAAATGCAGTCAGGGTTCCTGAGCGAGATCGCACCCAAAGTAGCCCTGTGATCTCCCCCGTCCACCCGTCACCCCCGTCCTGGGAGTCTACCACTAGCACCACCACTAGCACCAAGCAGCGGGGAGATATGACGTGTGGCATCCAGGTTCCTGCGTCACTCAATCCAGCTCCAATTACTTTGCTAACTTGCTACTAAATTATTTTTTTTAACGAGTGGAATCTCTCATGGGACTCAGACCCTGACATAACATCATTTTCTGTTATTAACATTATGTGCTGTAACCAGTCCTACACCATTACAGAGACTGTCTGATCATGAAATCACCTTCCATATCGCCACATTGCGGTCCCGACTCATGGAATCATGCAGCATAGAAACAGGACCTTCGGCCCAACATGTCCATGCCCACCAAGGCTCCCTCTAAGCCCATCCTATTTGCCCACTTTCCATCCACTTCTTATGTTCATAAGTTCATAAGTGATAGGAGCAGAATTAGGCCATTCGGTCCATCAAGTCTACTCCACCATTCAATCACGGCTAATCTATCTTTCCCTCTCAAACCCATTCTCCTGCCTTCTCCCCAGATCCCCTGACACCTGGACCAATGATTTCTTCTGAACCTTTCCTATCCATGTACCTATCCAAATGTTGTTATAGTCTGGGTGGCTCAGGGGCGCAGCGGTAGAGTTGCTGCCTTACTGCGCTTATAGCGCCAGAGACCTAGGTTCGATCCTGACTATGGGTGCTGTCGGTACGGAGTTTGTACATTTTCCCCGTGACCTGCGTAGGTTTTCTCCAGGAACCGGTTTCCTCCCACACTCCACAGGCATTCGTCAATGTAGGATAGTGTTAATGTGTGGGGATCACTGGTCGGTGCAGACTCCGTGGGCCAAAGGGCCTGCTTCCGCGCTGTATCTCTAAACTAAACTAAACCTGCCTCAACTACCTCCTCTGGCAGCTCGTTACATACACTCACCAACCTCAGTGTGAAAAAGTTACCCCTCGGATTCATATTGAATCTTTGCTCTCGCGCCTAAACCTCTGCCTTGATTCCTCTACTCTGGGTAAGTCCTCGGCTCCTAATGCTCCAAGCAATAAAGTCTTGGCCTTCCCAACTCGGCCCTAAGTTCAGGCCCTTGAGTCCTGGCCATATCCGTGTCTCTGAGGCTGGTGCCAGCTTCTGCCACGCTCCCCTGTGCTGGGCCCAGTCAGCTCTGAATCTCAGTTAATGCAAACACTTTCCCAGCGAGGACCTCACTCACCACAACTTACAAATCCTTTTCAGTGAAGGAGGTGTCTGAGTGTGTCTCCAGTAAGCCCAGGCCACTGTGTGTCTCCTGTAAGCCCACTCCACTGTGTCTCCTGTAAGCCCAGGCCACTGTGTGTCTCCTGTAAGCCCACTCCACTGTGTCTCCTGTAAGCCCAGGCTGCTGTGTCTCCCGTACGCCCAGGCCACTGTGTGTCTCCTGTAAGCCCAGGCCACTGTGTCTCCTGTAAGCCCAGGCCACTGTGTGTCTCCTGTAAGCCCAGGCCACTGTGTCTCCCGTACGCCCAGGCCACTGTGTGTCTCCTGTAAGCCCAGGCCACTGTGTCTCCTGTAAGCCCCTGTGTGTCTCCTGTAGGCCACTGTGTGTCCAGTCCCACTGTCCACTGTGTCTCCTGTAAGCCCAGTCCAGTCCACTGTGTCTCCTGTAAGCCCACTGTGTCCACTGCTGTGTCTCCTGTAAGTCCAGTCCACTGTGTGTCTCCCGTACGCCCAGGCCACTGTGTGTCTCCTGTAAGCCCAGGCCACTGTGTCTCCTGTAAGCCCAGGCTGCTGTGTGTCTCCTGTAAGTCCAGGCCACTGTGTGTCTCCTGTAAGCCCAGTCCACTGTGTCTCCAGTAAGTCCAGTCCACTGTGTCTCCTGTAAGCCCAGTCCACTGTGTCTCCAGTAAGTCCAGTCCACTGTGTCTCCTGTAAGCCCAGGCTGCTGTGTCTCCTGTAAGCCCAGTCCACTGTGTCTCCTGTAAGCCCACTCCACTGTGTCTCCTAGAAGCCCACTCCACTGTGTCTCCCGTACGCCCAGGCCACTGTGTCTCCTGTAAGCCCAGTCCACTGTGTCTCCCGTACGCCCAGGCTGCTGTGGAGAAGATGGCCTCTGCTGCTGCCTTTCAGCAGTTTGCTCTCAAAGTCTGATGTCTTTGCATAACAGGGTGTTGGTAGATGTGTCACCTTGGGTTGGTCCAGTTGGGAATTGGATAAGCCCTGCTTTGGGAGTAAATATCCCAGAATCCCTTTCCAACTGGATTTTAGCCAGTTTGATATTTCTTGCACGGGATCCTGATAGGGTTTTGCAAAATGTCGCCAGGTTTGGACACACCCAAAGCTGATGCAAGCTCACCGCCAGGTGAGAAAGTAAGTGCCAATTTAATATTAAACCTGCTGCCTCCATGGTTCTCAGAGGTGTTCCAAATGCATTTGTTTGCAAGACCACAACGGCCTAGGCTCGAGCCATCTGGGACAGTGATGAGCGGTGTCTGTCCCCAGGGTCAGAGTGAGATGTCCACAGGAGCTGGGACTTGACACATGGGCAGTTCATCTGAAACCACAGTTGTGATCTCCTTCATATCACCTGCTATTCAGTGATAGCAGCAGAATTAGACCATTCGGCCCATTCAATGGTGGCTGATCTATGTTCCCCTTTTAACCCCATTCTCCTGCCTTCTCCCCATAACCCCAGAGACAGATACTTCATGGGTCGGTGATTATCTGATCAAGGGTCAATGGGAGGGGCCCTGCAAGGTGATGCTGAGAGGCAGGTGAGTCCTGATCTTGTCTCCACTCCTACTTCTGTAGCATGGTGTATCGACCACAACTAACTGTTGATCTTTGTTAATTGATGAGTTAATACACTAGGGAGGGTGTGCGCTCTGATTCACCTACGCTGGTGTTGGTACAGTGATGATACTCAGCTGCAGGTGCCGGCCATCCGGTGTTGGGACGTGCAGGTTCTTCACAGAGGAGAAAGGAAGGGAGGCTTTAGAGGGTGCGATGGGCTGATGATTTACTCATTAGGTTTTGCACGTGGTCAGCAGCTGAGCCAGCCGTCCACGGGGTGATAGTCACGTTTAGTTGCCTCTCCTATCAATAACTGCAGTGTATTTATTGTGGACCTTGAGTATGGCTCCGCAAATGCACAGGCCAATAAAACATTGATTGGGGAGGTGACCAAAGGTTTATGATCTACCCAAAGAGATTGACTGTAAGGAGGAAAAAAAGTAGAAAGGTGGGACATCTAGGATAGGGTTCGTTTATTTATTCAAGCTTATTTATTCATATATATTTATACAATGGTATATGGACACACTGATCCTGTATTCGTGCCTACTATGTTCTGTTGTGCTGAAGCAAAGCAAGAATTTCATTGTCCTATCAGGGACACATGACAATAAACTCTCTTGAACTCTTGAACTCTTGGGTCCAAGAGGAGGTTTACGAGAATGATCCCAGGAATGAGTGGGGTAACATGATGAGCATTTGTCGGCACTGGGCCTGTACTCGCTGGAGTTTAAAAGGATGAGGGGACTCCTCATTGAAATGTACAGAATAGTGAAAGGCTTGGATGGAGTGGATGTGGAGAGGATTTTTCCACTTGTGGGAGAGTCTATAACCAGAGGTCACAGCCCTCAGAATTAAAGGATGTTCCTTTAGGAAGGAGATGAGAAGGAATTTCTTTAGTCAGAGGGTGGTGAATCTGTGGAATTCTTTGCCATGAAAGGCTGTGGAGGCCAGTTCAATGGATATTTTTAAGGCAGAGAAAGAATCTTGATTAATATGGTGTCAGGGGTTATGGGGAGAAGGCAGGAGAATGGGCTTAGGAGGCAGAGATAGGTAGCCATGATCTAATGACGGAGGAGATGATGGGCCGAGTGGCCTAATACCTCTCCTATCACATGAACTTATGAGAGGACTTCAAGAGGTTAGTGCCTGACCGCACATGGGGTTGGGGGGTCTGGAGCAGACAGGAGATTGGTTGGAGGGATCGGGAACGCTGGGCATAGATTTGGGAAGTTTGCACGGTCCTGGCACGAAGGACCGAATGGCCAACTGGAAATGGTGGCTCTCTCAGGAACCAAAGGATCAAGAAGGATTTTCATTCAGCCGAGGTAACCTCTTGCCTGCAGGAGTTTTTAATCACAATGTGTTAAAGCTGTAGCAAGATTGTAGTCGGTGGTGAAATCACTGCTTAGTCACGAAACAGAAATGTGGTGGACAACGTTCACCAAGTCCCAGCCTGTCTGAGAAAACAGGCAGAAGCACTGGGGTTCAGGGGTCGGTCGGTGGGCTGGTGTAGGGCGGACCTCACCCCTGACCCCTTGACCAGTGCTGGGACCCTGACCCCTTGACCATGCTATGGTCCTGACCCCTGATCCCTTGACCATGCTCTGGTCCTGACCCCTGACCCCTTGACCATGCTATGGACCTGACCCCTGACAAGCACTGGGCCCCCCAACCCCTTGACCAACACCACCCCCCTAACCCCTGACCCATGACTAGTGCGGGCTGATGGACAGTGCACCTGACCAGTGCCACCCCCACTGACCAATGCCGGGCAAACAGGCAGCGGTTGCAGAGACTGGGACGGACGCCAGGGCTGGAAGAATCAGTGCAGGCGGAGCCATCGCTCCGTAGGTTGTTTTTAAAGGACATTTGTGACAGGTTCCTTGTTTATTAATGGATACATGTGTCCTTTGGAATGTCCATTCTTCCCTGGCCCGCAGCTTCTCCTTGGTGGGAGGGGAGGGGAGGGACAGAGAAATAAAGAGCACGTTGCTGAAACTGTCCTTGCCTGTCGCTGTGTCCTGCTCGCATCCTCCGGCGCTCCGAGCCTGGTTCCACTTTTATTTAGAGGCAAATTTGCAGAGGAATACTTTACCTCCCCTCCCCTCCCCTCACCTAGCCCTCTCCTCCCCTCCCTTCCCCTCTCCTCCCCTCCCTACCCCTCCCCTCCCTACCCCTCCCTACCCCACCCTACCCCACCCTACCTCTTTCTTCCCTCCTCTCTCCCCTCCCTACCCCTCCCTACTCCCCTCCCCTCCCCTCTCCTCTTCTCCCCTACTCCTCCCCTCCCTTAGCCTCCCCTCCCCTCCCCTCCCCTCCTACCCCTTCCCTCCCCTCCCTTAGCCTCACCTCCCCACCCCACCCCTCCCCTCTCCTCCCCTCCTTACTGCTTCTGTCCCCCTCCTCTCCCCTCCCTACCCCTTCCCTCCCCTACCCCTCCCCTCCCCTCCCCACCCCACCCTACCACTCCCCTCCCCACCCTACCCCTTCCCTCCCCTCCCTTCCCCTCCCTACCCCTCCCCTCCCCTCCCCTCCCTACCCCTTCCCTCCCCTCTCCTCCCTTCCATTACCCTAGAACCATGGGCCAGTTCTCCGTACCTTCACCCAATCACCAGGAGCAAGGGGCCATGTTTGGAGTGGACCTGACTTGTGGGTCGTGAGCGGGACAAGTGGGGATCACAACAAAACCACTTTCATGCTCGAAATCTTATATTAGGATGTGTAGCCTACAGTTATTTTGTATTTATATTACAAATTTCACCATGATCCCTCCCTACGACACACAGACACACACTCACACACAGACACACACTCACACACATTCACACAGACACACACACACACACACACACACAGAAGCTTCCTGTAAGTTTAACAGCTACACCATAACTGGTTGGTGTTCTGCTGGGCTGGATAAAGATCAAATGAATGACATGAACTTAAGAACTTAATTGCCATTCTTGCCTTTTACCAATCATTTCTAAAAATAACTTTAAACGTAGTCAAGTTCCAAAGTTTACAAAGAGATACAAGAAACTGTAGATGCTGGAGTATTGAGCAAAGAATAAAGTTGCGGATGAGCTCAGTGGGTCAGGCAGCATCTGTGGAGAGTTTGTTTCCCTTGGCGTGGGGAAGGGTACAGAGAGGGTACAGAGTTCTGGGAAACGGAGGGCAGAGTGGGACAAGTGAGATCTTAGCTGCCATTGCCAACTTCAGCTGCAGACGTGGAGGCACCAACAGTAACACATGGCCAGGCTGACCCTCCAGCCCGGTGTGGCCACCAGGGCAATAGGCCTCCATGGCCAGGTTGGGACACTCTACATTTTTAACAACTTTGGGCGTGAATCATACAAAATGGCACTGGGAATGTGGCCACTCAAGTGCATTGTCTCTGTAACCTACTATTCCCACACTCTTGTAAAGTATGTGCTTGTATACACTAAGATTTTTACTGAGCTGTATGCAAACCATGATGTACTAATAAACCAATCCTGACTGAATCTATTTAGTTAGTTGTTTATTCTTGCCTGTACGGAGGGACAGTGAGAAACTTTTGTTTGCGTGCTAACCAGTCAAAGAAAGGACTAAACAGTGTTATAATTGAGCCGTCCAATGTGCACAGATACAGGATAAAGGGGACAAAGATTAACCATTGTGCAAATGGGTTTGGAGCTGTCACAGAAAAGGTTAAAAGTTATTCAAGTTATGCATTGCTTTGAGGAAAAAGGACTTAGCTGTTGATGTAACCCCCCGGGATTTGCTGAGTTTGAAAGGCCCGATGCAGTTTATTGGTTGGGGCTGGTATGTGTCATGCACTGATTTGGCAGTGGTATTTTTAATAAAAGCAAGTTAATCCATGACTTATTGCAACAAGATCTTGCTTCATTCTTGCGCTGTGGATGATGTTGATGGAGGTGGAGAAGCCAGGGCTTCATCAATGTGACATGACTGGTCTGAGTGTGAACATGAAGAGGTTGCCACTGTTCTACGTTAGAGCCTGCACGATGACTTGAGCTTGACCGAGAGTGAGCACGTTCTACGTTCTACGTTAGAAGATGTACAGTGTTCTACATTAGAGGATGCGGGGTGAGTGTGTTGGACCAAGAGTGAACACGCTCCATGCTAGAGCATGCACGATGAGTTGTGCTTGTGAGGTGAGCGCGTTCTATGTTAGAGGATACACTGTGTCCCATGTTAGAGGATACACACACGGTGTTCCATGTTAGAGGATACACGGTGTTCCATGTTAGAGGATACACGGTGTTCCATGTTAGAGGATACACTGTGTTCTACATTAGAGGATGCACTGTGTACTTTTTTTAGAGAATGCAGGTTGTGTGTTTGACCAAGGGTGAACACGCTCCATATAAGAGGATGCAGGATGTTCTATGTTAGAGGATGCAGGGTGTTCCATGTTAGAGGATGCAGGGTAATCTACATTAGAGGATGCACTGTGTACTATATTAGAGGCCACACAGTGTTCTACATTACAGGATGCAGGGTGAATGTGTCCGCGCTGAGGGTGAGCATGCTACTATGTAAGATGATGCATGATGAGTGGGTAAACAGGTAAGGGCAGGGTGACAAAGTTTCAAATTTTATTGAGACATTAAAGATGTTTAAAAAACACTTGTACGGCTACATGGATAGGAGATGTTTGGAGGGAAATTCTCCAAACTAGAATAAATGGAACTTGCAAAGATGGGTTTAGGTTTATTACTGTCACACGTACTGAGGGTACAGTGAAAAGCCTTGTTTTGCATGCTATCCAAACAGATCAGATATAACCTAGATACATCAGATCAAACTGGTACAATAGGTGGAGAAATGGGCAAGATACAGAGTGCAGAATATAGTTCTCAGCATTGTAGTACATCAATGTCCGCAATGGGGTAGAGGTGAATTGGACGGTTTCCTGGCTTATGGAAGGACCATTCATAAGCCTGATAACAGAGGGGAAGAAACTGTTCCTGAGTCTGGTGGTGCACACGTTCAAGTTTCTGTACCCTTTTGGACGGGAGCAGGGAGAAGAAAGAAGGCTCAGGTGGTAAAAGTCTTTGATTAGGTTGACTGTTTTCCGAGGCAGCGTGAAGTGTAAGTGGAGCAATGGTGCGGAGGTCTGGTCTGTGCGATGGGCATCTTGGCTGCCATGGACAAGTTGGGCTGAAAGGCTTGTTTACGTGCGGTATAGCTCTATGTGTCTATGTTGCCATTCTACTTACTTTAAATATTTTGTAATTAGTATGGAAAATATTTTTATGTAGCTATTGTTTGGATTTGTCTCTGTAATTAATTATTTTGGTACTCTAAAGCAAAACTGCTGGTGGAACTCAGTGGGTCAGGTAGTATCTGTAGAGAGAAAGGACAGGTAACATTTTGGTAGCATCTTGGTGAATCTGTCCTGCACACTTTCCAACCTAATGACATAATCCCACATTTGTTAAGCACACAACAAGCATCGACAGTAAAGGCTGGTATACACTCAGTAGGTCATGTGATTATTACGGGTGTCGGGGGTTAAGGGGAGAAGGCAGGAGGATGGGGTTGAGAGGGAGAGATAGATCAGCCATGATTGAATGGTGGAATAGATGCAATGGGCCGAATGGCCTAATTCTGCTCCTATACCTTAAGAACTTATAAACTATGTCAGATTGGAGAGCTGGACATCATCTTTCCATTCACGGTGTCCCATCCACCGAGTGTTTCTGGAATGTTCTGTTTTTAATGGCCCAGTGTGGAATTCTGGGAATGTTTGGCAGTTCTCACTGAGAGAAGGCAGGCACCAGTTCCCACAGTGTGTTATTAGCGGCTGCTTGGTGAAAACGACAGCACAGCTGTCAGACAGATCTGCCCTGTACTTAAGCAGGGCTGCTGTGTGGTAGCTGCTTATTTATGTTAAATAGCACCCTGTCATCTGTAAAATCTGTTAGCTGCTGAGGAGGCAGTAATATTTCACACACACCGTATTGTAGTGTGTCCTGATGGTGACGACTGACTTGATTCATCAGTGGAGCAGTAGCACCAACATCTCCAGTCAATACCTTGTTGTGTGGAAGGCAATTCATCATGTGTGGCACCCCTGCCCCAAGACTGAACTATCCGGGGCCACTCCATATACACTGCAATGTGGCTCGGACATTTCTAAAAGTATTTATTCTTTACGTACTGCCATCCAATAAAACGATGGCTGACCACCGCCACTGTGTTCCCATCTGTCCCCTCATCCCTATCATCGTCCCGTATCCAGAATCACATTGAATGCAGTCATCTAGCATGGAGACAGACCCTTCAGCCCATCTCAACCGTGCCGACTGAGCTAGTCCCACTTGCAGCACCGGCCTACTTTCCCTGTCCATGTACCCACGTGTTTTTTAAATGTCATGATTGTACCATCTCTACCACTTCCTCTGGCAGCTCGATCCATATACCCAGCACCCTCTGTGTGATAACGATGTCGCTCGTCTCCCTTGTAAATGTTTCCCCTCTCATCTTATAGCGATGCCCTCTAGTATTTGACCCTGGGGACAGGACTGTGACCATTCAGCTTACCCATGCCCCTCATGATAGATCTCCTTCACAAACAGTCCCGGCCTCTCCATGTAACTCAAACCTTCCAGACCTGCCAACATCCTTGGAATCCTTCATTTCGCAGTGTACACAGTTCTCCAAGTGTGTCTCATTACATCGAGTACAGCTGTAAGATGCCATCCCAACTCCTGCACTCAGTACCTGACTGATGAAGGCAATGATCTTGTGGGAAGGTGGATCAGGGATTTTATTCTCAAGTAATTAGCAGCATCTAGAGTGTGTTGCAAGGCCCTTGGAGTGCAGAAAGACTGAGGGCTGAACGGTCTGTACACTGATTGTTGCTGAGAATCTTCTACATTCCGCTACTCTGAAGGGTTTGTGTAGAAGCAGCTGATACGTCCCCTCTCTCGCACCTCGTTAATAATCTGGATGAGCTCAAGAGGGGTGGAGTTTACTGTCAGATGCACAGCTATGGTGATGTACAGGTATGGTGATGTACACGTGTGGTACAGGTACAGGTGAGGTACAGGTTGGGTGATGTACAGGTATGGTGTGGTACAGGTACAGGTGAGGTACAGGTTGGGTGAGGAACAGGTACAGTGAAGTACATGTATGGTGAGGTACAGGTACAGGTGAGGTACAGGTACAGGTGAGGTACAGGTACAGGTGAGGTACAGGTACAGGTGAGGTACAGGTTGGGTAATGTACAGGCATGGTGATGTACAGGTATGGTGAGGTACAGGTACAGGTGAGGTACAGGTACAGGTGAGGTACAGGTATGGTGATGTACAGGTATGGTGATGTACAGGTAGGATGAGGAACAGGTGCAGTAAAGTACAGGTACGGTGACAATCTCGCTTGCAGCAGCATCACAGGCACAAAGGCTCAACACACAAAAGCATCAATTGTACATAAATTACACACAAATTGTACAAGAGTGTAAAAAAGATAAAGAAGACGGTGCAAAAACAGGACATTGTTGCAAATTGGAGAACAAGTCGAGGGGAGAGCAAGAGGTGGTCGGTGACGTTCCGTTGCTGAGGTGGGAACAGGGTTGTGTTGTCAGTGTTTGTGCAAGAACTCACCAACAGATGGGGTTCAGGTTCACATGTGAACCCCGACAGACCTCTAAGTGACATAGTTCCTCATGGCCACAACAAGCTGGGACGGGCAATTACGATCAGAGCTGAGCAGCACATCAAAGACATGCCACAAATACTTGACTCCATTTTTTGCTTCACTGACTTGTCTTTCCGTTACAATGGACTCTGAGTTCCCTTCAGCTATTAATTAATGAGCAGTGACCTTTATTTTCCAAGATTAAATGTAGATGATTAACCAGCTCCCTTACTGAGCGGAAGCTGTTTGTCAGTCCGAGCTCACTAGCATTTGGGCTGGTGTGAGACGAGAACATTGTTTAAATATCGGCATTTACCTAGAACATAGAACGGTACAGCATAGGGACAGACCCTTCGGCCCACAATATCTGCGCCGAACATGATGCCAAATTAAACAAATCTCCTCTGCCTGCAAGTGATCCAATTCTCTCCATTCTCTGCATATCCATGTGCCTATCTAAACTCCTCTTAAACATCACGATCATATCTACCTCCACCATCCCCATAAAACCTGCCACTCACATCTCCTTTAGAAACATAGAAACATAGAAATTAGGTGCAGGAATAGGCCATTCGGCCCTTCGAGCCTGCACCGCCATTCAATATGATCATGGCTGATCATCCAACTCAGTATCACGTACCTGCCTTCTCTCCATACCCTCTGATCCCCTTAGCCACAAGGGCCACATCTAACTCCCTCTCCAATGAACTGGCCTCAACTACCCTCTGTGGCAGATAGTTCCAGAGACTCACCACTCTGTGTGAAAAAAGTCTTTCTCATCTCGGTATTAAAGGATTTCCCCCTTATCCTTAAGCTGTGACCCCTTGTCCTGGACTTCCCCAACATCGGGAACAATCTTCCTGCATCTAGCCTGGCCAACCCCTTAAGAATTTGTAAGTTTCTATAAGATCCTTTCTCAATCTCCTAAATTCTAGAGAGTATAAGCCGAGTCTATCCAGTCTTTCTTCATAAGACAGTCCTGCCATCCCAGGAATCAGTCTGGTGAACCTTCTCTGCACTCCCTCTATGGCAAGAATGTCCTTCCTCAGATTTGAAGACCAAAACTGTACTCAATACATTGCCCTTTAAACATTGCCCTTCTCACCATAAAGTCTTTGACATTTCTATCCTGTGAAAAAACTTCTGACTGACTTCCTAGTCTCAACCTCTCTTCATTTTTTAAACTTCTATGGGGTTTCCCCGCAGCCTCCGACACTCCAGAGAAAACGATCCAACTGTCCAAACTCTTTATAGTGAATGCCTCTAATCCAGGCAGCATCCTGTAACCTCCTCTGCATCCTCTCAGTAACGGGGTGATCAGAACTGCACACAAAATCTAATTCTGCTCCTCTTAAAAAAGAAAAAGCCTGTAGGGAGGAACAAAATATAATGATTCCAAGTTTATCAATGAAATGAAAGGAGCTGTCAGGGCATGTTGTGATGAGGACATTGTGACTCCACACTGGAGATAGGGACTGAGGAGTGAGGGACTGGGCAAAAACATGGCAAATGGAGTTTAATGTGGGAGGTGTGGCTGGAGTCCATGTCGAGGAGTCGGGTTGTCCACATGGAGAGAGAGTGCAAGAGTGATAGTCTGAGGTTTGGTGCATGAATCACAGAAAGTTAACAGGCAGGTCCGACAAGTGGTTAGGAAGGTAAACAAGATATCAGCCTTTGTACAAAGGGAGTTTAAGAATAGGGAGGTTTGCTACAATTGAACAAGTGTTGGTGAGACCACACCTGGATGCAGGAAAAGACACAATGTGCTGGAGTAACGCAGCGGGTCAGGCAGCATCTGTGGAGAACATGGATAGGTGATGTTTCACAGAGTGCTGGAGTAACTCAGTGGGTCAGGCAGCATCTGTGGAGAACATGGATAGGTGATGTTTCACAGAGTGCTGGAGTAACTCAGTGGGTCAGGCAGCATCTGTGGAGAACATGGATAGGTGATGTTTCACAGAGTGCTGGAGTAACTCAGTGGGTCAGGCAGCATCTGATGAGAACATGGATAGGTGACGTTCCACAGAGTGCTGGAGTAACTCAGCAGGTCAGGCAGCATCTGTGCCAAACATGGATAGATGACTTTAAGGGTCGAGATCCTTCTTCAGACTGCCTGACCTGATGAGTTACACCAGCACTTTGTGTCTTTTTGTGTATTAACTGGAATGTACAGGGTACTGGAGACAGTCTGAGGCAGATTCACCAACTAATTCTGTGTCAGATGATTGTACCAAGGATGACCAAGTAGTCTAGGTCTGTATTCCTGGGTATCTCGAAGAATGAGGGGTGACCTTATGGAAACCGATAAGATCCAAGGAGGCTTGACAGGGGAGATGTTGGCGTCTCCAACAGAGGTACCTGGTTACAAAATGTGGCCAGTCACTGGTTTATCATTCATTGTCACGTGTGCTGAGGTGGCAAAAGAGTTTGTTTTGCGAGGATACACAAAAAGCTGGAGAAACTCAGCGGGTGCAGCAGCAACTAAGGAGCGAAGGAGATAGGCGACGTTTCGGGTCGAGACCCTTCTTCAGACTATTGTTTTGCGAGGATTCCAGTCAAATGATGTCATACGTGAGAACATCAGGCAGATCAAAAATGAAAATAAATGAGAGGAATAAGGTGTCACAGTTACAGAGAAGGCGCAGATAAAGAAACGCAAGGGCCACAAGGAGGCAGATTGGAAGATGGCGAATAAGTGAGTTTAACGCTGATATTGGAGGTTTCTTCTCTCAGGGAGTGGTAACCCTCGTGAATCTCTGCCCCATGCCAGGTGGAGGGGGGTCAGTGGATGTACGTAACATGGATGCAGAGAAATGTTTGTAAGGGGAGTGAGGCCAACATAGATCAGTGGGGAAGGGGCTGAGTAGGGGCCGAGTGGCCTATTCCCCTATTTGATGTGCTTGAGTTGTTGTGAACTGGACCATGTTTAATATCAGAAAATTGATCACCTGGTAATTCAGCTTTGGCCTTAAATCCAGAGGAAATATTTGCAGTTCATTTGCTGCCTTACAGTTTTCATTGACCAACAATACAAGTTTGTTGGACCTCTGAAGTACTCCCATGGTTTGTATGTTGTTCATGTGAAACTATGGAACAACTTGTGAATATGTTGTCTACCTTGAATCTGATGCTTAGTTTTATTTTCTTGCAGTCGCCTCGCAGTCTGATGACGAGGCGAAGTGGACAGTGCACTATACACCATCGCCGTATCAGCATCGGCAGGAGAACGTGTTCCACCCGTCCGCTCGGCCCGCTGACATAGAGAACCTGCACAAAGAGGCAGAACTCGGCCTGAGATCCCTGCAGGAGCAAGGTAGGAGGAGGGCAGAGTGCACACAGACAATACCAGGATAGAGTTGTAGTCCCACTTGTCCCTGGCAGACCCAATGCACTTCCTCACCAAGTCTTGCACAGAGACGTGGTCAGCAAGTACAGGAAGGCCGGCTGTATGTTGTTGGTGCAAGAACTCTACCGGGAAACATTGACATTGGTTCCCACTCCAGTCTGCAGATGTTGATGAGGCCAATGTGGGACCTTTAGACTACGCAGTTGGGGCAGGTACAGCCTGGGGTGGGGGTGGCGGGGTCTTGGTGTGATGGAGGGTGCGGGGTTCGGGACTGTTGTGAGGAGATCGGCTCCTTCCACTATTCATGTGTACTTCCCATTCGTGGACCATCCAATCTGGTCATGACCTGCATCAAGCTGTGAGAACGTCACACCTCTCCAGAAACAAAGAAAGGCAATCCAACAGGAAATTTAGAAGGATCTTCACTCCCCAAAGAGCAGAGAGAATGTGGAGGTCAGACCACTGGGAGAGGTTGAGTGAACAGCATGAGGGAGAAGTTGGGCAGGCAGGTGAGGAAATGTGGATGGAGGGCTGTGCACTGTGAGGGCAGCACATCAGCACTTGGGCTGAATGGCCTGCTCCTGGACTGTACACCTGATGTAGTCCGGGTATGAAGGGTAGCAGCATGGTGAGCTTGGTGCCATCGTACTCATGTACACTCCCAACAGTAACAGATCGATGTGTACCTCTGAGATGTTTCCACACACCCAGCATTTCACAACTCACTCTATAGATTTGCAGGGATGAAATCTAAAAATTGTACAAGATGTGGGAGTGAATGTTCTGGATAATTCACTCTGTTACTAACCCATTCTGACCTATTCTGTTGCCCAGTCGATGTGTGGCTTGGAGTTGGTGGCTGGTAATAATTGTGGCAAACCCCCCAAACACAGCATGAGGCAAAGCACTGGCATGTTTCTGGCAAGAACAGAGCCAGGGAATGATAGGTTTTGACCAGCCAGGGAGTTGTGGAGGACATTATGAAATTCCATTTTGGCTCATTAATTTGAATCTGGGAAAAGTGTTTTTACACATAAACTATTCCCAGTCTGTGCTAACTCAACTCATGTTGGGAACACATGGATTCTGCATGCTCCAGCTGTCTCTGTGACTCGATGTGATCTGAAGGTTTTGTGTTTTACAATGATAAACCTTGATAACCCTGACCCTTGCCGTTACACTGATGCAGGCAGATGTACCGGACACATTACCCACTGGTCAGTGATGTTTTCCCTCTGTAGTTCTTCTTGCCCACACCCAGGCTTCCAGAGCTGACCGTATTAAGCCGTTATTGTGCTCTGTCATATTTTGAACCAAATTGTCCGTGTGAGACACCCGTCCTGAACTCGTTCAGGGCACTTCCTTTGATTAAGCAAACTTTGATAGACAAGAGTCATAGGGCTGTACAGCAGAGAAAGAGGCCCATCGGCCCGTCATGTCCGTGCCGACCATTACACCTTTCCGCATCAATCCCTTTTGGACCGCAGCTTCTTTGCCTTGGCCATGCAAGTGTTGGTCTAGATGCTGACTGAGTTAGAGACCCGGGGTACACGTCACAGAGGCAGGCCCTTCAGTCCATCTCATCCATGCTGACCTTGATGCTTTTCTACACCAATCCCATTAGGGCCCTGTCTCCCTTCTCACCATAAACCTGTGCTCTGTAGATTCGGATACCCATGGATCTATGTAATCCATGTCCCTTACTATCCAGGTCACCCCTCAGCTCCCTGAACCCCAGTGAGACTGGCCAATTGTAATGTACCTCACTGACTTGTACATCCGACAATAAACTCAACTCCATGACCTGGGCTCACTGTGATCTTGTTCAGGTTATGATGATGTCCATGCAGGCGGAAGGATTGATGACAGGGAAAAGGCAACGGATATATAGGCCAGATAGTTGTTATAAATAAGAGTTTTCATTCGACGGGCTTATGTGGAGGCCGGTGAAAGTACTTTGGGTTTAAGCTCACTCTGATTCATTTCCAAACAGAACTTCAAGTTAATTAAGTTCTAATCCTGTCTTGTTCAAATTCCTTGGTCAAGAAAATTAAATAGTCATGGTTGACTGAAATCGTCTGCAGGGAACCAATGAACTCTTTAATCATGACACCAGACCTCACCGAATCCTGCACTCCACTGCACTAACAAGAATGTGAAAAGCAAGCACTAGAAATAGAGTCATGTTTTGCATTGGAGATGGGTTTTCCCTTCCCATGAGCACTAAAGGTCCGATCTCATTGTCAAGGAAGTCATTCCACTTTGACTCGCAGCTATCGAGCCCAGAGGGCCAGCAAAATTCTGACACAAAGAAAGAATGGACAATTAATTTGCGAAGGGTCTGAATTTCTTTATGCCCGACATACTGTTTCTCTTTGCTCAATACTTTTAGTTTCTGTTGGTAGTGTGAACCAATATTGAGTACAACAGGAAACCACTCAAATGTTCACCGCCAGGCAGCGTCTGTGGAGAGACAAGAAGAGTATTTGCTTTTCCATGTTTAATACATCAGGGGATGCAGTTGTGTTGCCAGCCTTGTCCCTAATGAACAGTTATCCCCAACATCGAACAACAGTTCAGAATAAGTGACCTTCATATTTGTGGGAGTGAGTGGACATTTACATTTGTGAACCGTTTCTAACTGTTCTGTGTGTGTTGGTCTAAGGATGGAATGTCCATTTACAAATACACTTTTGGAGTGGCGGCGCTGCCTTGGCAGCTGCAGCTCGCCTGCAGTCCGTCTGTTTTTTCTTTTTTTGTTGTTTTCTTGTCCTGTTTTAGCTTGTTAATTTGAGTTATTAGGTTGTGTATGTGTGTGGTGGGGGTGGGAGAAACGTATTTTAGTCTCTTCCTTCGGGGGGACGCGACCTTTCTTGTCGTATCCCCCGTCTCCCGTCTGCGCTGAGGCCTAATGGCGGAGCTGGCGGCCTCCAACTGCGACCCATCTCGCGGCTCCGGAGGCAGAGCCAACCAGGACTTAACAACGCGAGGCTGGCCGACTTCGGGGCGGTGGCAGGATCCGGCGTTCCAGCGTTCCGACTCGGAGCTGTGGCGGCAGCCGCAGGCCCAGTGGACGACATTGTCGGGAGCTCGCAGGTCACAGGTTGGTGACCTGTTTTTCTGGAGCTCCCGTGGCAACAGCTTCGTCCGCCCCGGGCCGCGGCTTTGAACCGGCCCGTTCGCGGAGCACGGTTCAGCCGCGGGACTTACTTACCATCACCCGGTGGGGTCACAACATCGGAGGCCTGGATCGCCTCAGCGCAGAGGAAGAACAAGAAGGGAAGAGACAAAGACTTAAGATTTTTGCCTTCCATCACAGTGAGGAGGTGTCTGAACTCACTGTGGTGGATGTTAAATTTGTGTTTATTGTGTGTTTTGTTATTTTATTATATGTATGACTGCAGGGGAACAAAATTTCGTTCAGACCGAAAGGTCTGAATGACAATAAAGTTTCCATGATGATGATGATGTGTGATTCTCCTGCAGGGACCTTGGACAGCTGCTCGCAACCCCAGCTGGGAAATGGCCAGGAAAGTATGGATAACTGCAGTGAGGCAGTAAGTGCACGGTTCCTGGTTGCAGGTGTGAATGCCGCAGGTGAGGGTGGGGGGGGGGGATGCTCAGGGCCATTTCCATTGGACACCAGCACCAGGGAATGTAAGTATACACTAGCTTTTGGCCAATGCGGTCCATGTTCACCGGTTGGCGACCTGGGCATAATCCATTCTCTTCGGTAACACTCAACATATATTTGTAAATTAAACATAACTATCGTGGGAAATCCATCTGTGAATTGTTTAAGTGTCCACAGCCTCCTGGTTAAGGTATTGGGTGGATTAGGTGGTGGTGGCACCTCCAATCCCCACGGGGCGAGAGGCCAGGACCTCGAGGGGTGGGGTGGGGGAAACCTCTTGTCCCCTTCCTGTCGCTTGCTTTCTGCAAGGCCAGCAAAGAACTCCAGTGGAAATCCCCAGGATTTGCCCAACAGGAGGTCCATGGGCAATCGGGAATCACAGAGGGAGGTTGATTGGTGGGGACCAATGAAGGAGGATGATTGGTTCAAGCACAAAGTGCTGAAGGAACTCTGGGTCAGATGGCGCACGTGGACGGAATGGACAGGTGACATCTGAAGAAGGGTCGCAACCCGAAACGTCACCTATTCCTTCCCTCCAGAGTTGCTGCATGACCCACTAAGTTACCCTACCTCTTGTGCCTCTGGACTGGTGATGTGTTGGTCACAAGTGTCTGGTTTGATCTGAGGCGTGGGACAGCAGCGCTACCCACTGCACCACGGCGCTGCTCAACGGAAGTAGAAATAATGTCCCAAAGATGTTCCCGTTGTGATTTGTTGTGTGTGGTGACAGGATGAAGACCTGCCGGTACTCCCAAGCTCCAGATCAGGTGGGCCTGGCGATGAAGTGTGGACAAAGACACGCTCCCTTCCACCACCCACTCCCGATGAAATCCGAAAGACTGTTCTGGGAATCCAGCCGTCGGTCAGCTCAGCCGGTGAGTACATGGCCATCAGCGTGCGCGTGTCCAGCGGCCGGAACTAACCCAAACCCCCCAAACCTCTGGTCACATAATAGATGGGCTTGGCCCTGCAGAATACTCTGGCCAGAGAACGACTTACACAGGAAATCTATATGTAAATGTGAACATAATGAACACCTCATTAGATGGCCAGCCACAAAGTATCAAGTTTAGTAAGAATCCGGGGAATAATAGAATATTAGATTGCAAATAATTTGGTTAGCTGCTACTTTCTCAGACAATTTGTTTTTGCTGGTCTCGCATCCTATTTTGTATGTCCAAACTCATGTTTGCTTGCTTCTTGTCGAGGCAGGGAACTGCAGATGCTGCTTTGCACCAAAAGACACCATGTGCTGGAGTAACTCAGTGGGTCAGGCAGCATCTCGGGTTTCAGGTCGAGACCCTTCTTTACCAATCCATGTTCTCCACAGATGCTGCCTGACCTGCTGAGTTACTCCAAAACTCTGTGTCCTTCTGCTAACTTCTAGAGAGGATCTGGGGGTTGTTGACAAGCCCAGAATTTGTCCCGGGTGCCCTGGGGCGGGGGGGGGGGGGGGGTCACTGTAAGCCTTTGGGGTCCAGGTGGATCAACTCTCATCTTCCACGACCAGACCTGCAGGTGGCAGAGCTGTGATCTGACCCAATGTTGAGAGATTGACTCTACTGTTGCATGTTGTGGCTTTGCTGCCCTGGAACCTCATCAGGTGGAGCTGGTGTTGTCCTACTGCACACCTGGTGGAACTAGGGTTGGTCCTAGGTGTGAGCGTGAGGAGGATGAAGGATGTGTCAGGCCAGGGCAACGCCACCGTGTCTGACCACACCTGGACTCCCAGGACATCCAGAACTTTGACTGTCGCCCAATGTTGGGTTCGACTACCATCCAACGTTTTTTTGGGATGCTGCTGACTGGAGATAGCTGAGGTCAGAAGGAATAGGTGACGTTTCAGGTCGAGACACTTTTTCTTCTGAAGAGTGGTCTCGACCTGAAACACCACCTATTCCTTTTCTCCAGAGATGCGGCCTGACCTGCTGAGTTACTTCAGCTTTTTGTGTCTACAAAGAAAAGTATATTTTGTTTTATAATTAATTCTTTAAAAGTGAATGATTTCTGAAGTTTTGTTTTAAATAATGCAGGAATAAAATTTAAACCGCAAGAACAGCAGAAGACTCAATCATCCTTTAAAGGACCAAAACTGAAAGAGAAACGGATTCGGAGAACGACGATCATGGGGCTTCCCTTGCACGTGCAAGAGGAACTGGGTTTGTGCACGAACTCTTAGTTTACAGATACAGCACAGAAACAGGCCCTTCAGCCCACCGAGTCCGTGCCCACCAGTGACCAACCCGTTCACTGGGGCTTCTGCAGACTACCTGACAATTCACCTATCCATTCTCTCCATAGATGCTGACGACTTGCTGAGTTCTTCCAGCACTTTGTGTTTTGCTCAAGATTCCAGCATCTGCAGTTCCTTGTGTCTTCACAAGGATGGTGCCTGGATTGGGGGCATTTCAGTATGAGGAGAAACTGGATAGGCTGGGTTATTTGGCCCGGAGTCAGGGTGACCTGATAGAGATGCATAAAGTTACGAGGTAGACAGGAAGAATCTTCCTGCCAAGGTGAGCTGTTTAAGGCAAAGGGGCAGTGGTTTAGTTGCATGGGAGGAGATCGGGAGAGGCTCGAGGAGGATGGTTTGAACAGGAGAGAGGAGGTTCCCTCTGATCTTTGAAGCATTTCAGACCAAGGTACACAAGGTCACGGGTTTAACGTGGGTAAATTGGATTAGTACAGACAGATCAATGGTCAGCATGGACATGATGGGCCGAAGGGCCTGCTTTGGTCCTGCATGATTCAGTGGCTCCAACCAAGAGGTTTTAATGATGTTGTTTCTGGTCCCAACACAGGTCTTGGGAAAGGGTCCCGTTCTTCGAAGACGGCTGGAACAGAACTGGCTGCAGACGACGCTGGCGTGGTCTTGGTATCCAGGGGCGATGAGAACTATTGTTTTAATAACCTCTCCCATTTACAGGCCAGGAGCTCCTTGCGATCTGTAACTTTTACTGACCCTTCACGGGGAGACAATGACTCTCGAAATACCTTGGGACTTAATTACCAACTCAACTGGGCACTGATCAACTCTTGTTACAGGCCAAAGTCGTTAGCGGTTCCAAAGTCACCTGGTGAACTGTCCGGTCCAGTCATGTCCATGTCACCTCAGGCAACGTATTTATCCAAGATCATTCCCAACGCCATCCTGCCTCCCGCTGTGGACGTGGTGATGATCAACACCAGTCAGAACAGTCTGCGTAAACTTAGTAATAGTAGCATGCTGTCCACTCCCTCCCCAGCCATCTCTCGCTCCATCTCCATACACACCTACGATGCCAGGGATTACGCTTCTAGTGATGCCTGGAGTCATTCCCAGTCTTCGGAAACCATCGTATCCAACAATTCCACAATCTCATCGCAGGGTAACACCGAAACGCCATTAAATAATCATTTCAAGGAAGAAGGTGGTGAGAAAACTGATCACAACTTAACAGATTCTCCTCTGAATCATCGAGCCAGTACCAGCAGATGGGTGAGTGCGTGCTCTGCACACCAGAACTCTCAACCCACTCAGGACAGCAGCAATGGTTATGGTGGCCAGTCACTCTCTCCTGCACAAAGCACATGCAGCATTGTTGATGCATCTGACACGCACAGCATGATCAGTGAACAGTCTGTCACCAGAAGCCTGTCAGTCAGAAAAATGCGTAAGCCCCCTGCTCCTCCTCAGAGAATGCATTCCTTGCAGCAGGGCGAGGACCAAAGACACACTGCTCCATTGCTGGGAGACGATCAAAGTTTCCAACCTTGTACTACTGCAGATCCTGCCATCAGTCACAAGCTGGTGCCGACCCATGATGGAACACGAACAATATCCAACGGGAACATCCTTCAGTCACCAAACAACTTCAGTCCAAAGACTCCACACCATCAACCCGAGCAAACAGCCCTGTCCAGTGTCTGCCCGATTCAGATTGGAAGCCCACCTACGGTGACCACCCTCGTGCCTCCGCCGTCGCCGACTGGAATGTCCAAGCCCAGAGCACCACAGAGGTCTTGCTCCCTCCATGGCCCAGAAACTGCTCCCTCCACATCCTCAGCCTCTCCTACCTCACGATACGCCAACCTGTTTGATATCCCTCCTCCTCCTTCCTCACCGGCCCCACCCCCTCCCAATGTACCACGACCAAAGTTCCCCGCTGCAATGTTGTATCCCTGGGGACCAGAGAGAATCCCACCTCCCCCACCAGGGCCAGCCCCGTTACCTCCCACAAAGAGACCTTCCTTCCTCTTCAACAACCTCACGCATGGACCTCCTCTCCACCACTCTCCTCACGCCTCCACCCCCACACCTGCTCCAACCCCATTGGTCATCCCCACACCTGCTCCAACCCCATTGGTCACCTCCACATCTGCTCCAACCCCATTGGTCACCCCCACACCTGCTCCAACCCCATTGGTCACCTCCAAATCTGCTCCAACCCCATTGGTCACCCCCACACCTGCTCCAACCCCATTGGTCACCCCCACACCTGCTCCAACCCCATTGGTCACCTCCACACCTGCTCCAACCCCATTGGTCACCTCCACAACTGCTCCAACCCCATTGGTCACCCCCACACCTGCTCCAACCCCATTGGTCATCCCCACACCTGCTCCAACCCCATTGGTCACCTCCTCATCTACTCCAACCCCAATGGTCACCTCCAAACCTGCTCCAACCCCATTGGTCGACTCCTCATCTACTTCAACCCCATTGGTCATCTTCTCATCTACTCCAACCACGGCAGTCATTGGTCCAGCCATGTTGGCTTCAGACACGTTGCCCATTGGCTCGGACACCAAACCTGCTTCTGGGGCCACATCTGCCCTTGTGGCCACATCTGTCCCTGGGGCCACATCTGTCCCTGTCACGACCACACAGCTGCAGCACAGTGCAACCCTACACCTGGTGGAGCGAGCCTCTCCTTCACCCTCCCCACCCCCGGCCCATCACCCACCTCCTCCACCACAGAGGCCGGCCACTGACCACCCCCCTCCTCCATCCCCCTCGACTGCCCGGTCTCCACGGGGACCGGACGCACCCACCGACTGGCCCCCTCCCCCTCCTCCCCCTCCCCTGGCCCCCTCCGGCCTGGCACCAGGGGGCTCGCCCCCAACAGCGGGGGGGTCTGAGGCATCTGCCCCATCAGAGGGAGAGTTTCTATTCCCGCCCCCACCGCCCCCTTTGCTGGAAGATGCAGAAGGACGAGGCTGTCTCGAGAATCCTGGAGCAGATGGACAGGGGGAGCCTGTCCCCACTCACCTGACTACCCCCACCCCCCTCCCTGCCCCCATCACCGCCCCCACCCCCCTCCCTGCCACCCTCCCAGCCCCCACCCCCCTCCCTGCCCCCACCCCCCTCCACGTCCCCTCCCCACCCCCCTCCCAGTCCCCACCACCCTCCCCACCTCCACCCCCCACCCCGCCTCCACCCCCCTCCCTGCTCCCACGCCCCTCCCCGCCCCCACCCCTCTCTCTGCCCCCCCATCCACACCACGACCACCCCTCGGTTCCTCTCCCCTCTCCCCCTCCCCGCTGCCCAAAGTAAGCCTCTCCTCAGCCCCTCCCCCCCTCGTGTCACCTCTGGCCACCAAGCGACCTCAGCCAAAGATACAGGCAGCCGGTCAGCCTCTGGAGGGAACAGTCTCTCCCAGCCCACCCTCCACACTCCACACGCCCGCAATGATTGGCGGGGGCTGGAGCAGAGGTGGACAGCCGTCTGCTGGAGGGGGCACTGACGGAGAGGGGGGGGCACCACATGTCGCCCCATCCCTGCTGCAGATGGTGCGGCTGCGCTCCGGGCAGATGAACCGGTCAGCAGTGGCCATTCCAGACTCCAGACCACCAGTCAAGGACAGCACCACCACTGTGCTGGACTCCAGATCGATATCCCATGGCCTGAGCCAGGCCACGCTGCCGGCCAAGGGCAGCATGACCGCGCCCAGCAAACCCGCTCGCAAGTCCCTGTCCCAGCGCTTGTCCACCACTGACCCCGGGCCCAACCCCATGGTCCCTCTCCCGCTCAGGTCCCCTCCCCTCAGCCCCAACGCTCAGGGAAGCATCCTGCTGAAACAGGCCGAGGAGGAGACCCCACTCAAGTCCCCGGCCTCCTGCGCCAGCTTCATTTTCTCCAAGAACGTCAGCCCCAAGAAGCTGGTGTTTGAGAGCCCACGGTCACCAGAAGCTGAGGCTGAGGCCAAGAGGAACCTGATGGCCGAGCTGAGCTCCGTGTCGGGCCGAATGGCCTCCAAGGGCTGGTCGGGCCTCCCGGGTAAAGCAGCCCCTGAGGCTCAGAGAAAGGCAGGCAGGGTTCCACCGCCTGTGGCCAAGAAACCTTCCTTCCTGCCCACCGGTCAGCGACTGCCCTCCACCTCAAGCTGTGACACAGAGATGCCAACTGCTCAGGCAACCACACAGCTGCGGCAGGATGCCAGCGGTCACCACGAGGAGAAAGGTAATTGGCTGGACAGAGGGACAGAGGAACAGCAGGGAGGGGTTAGTAATTGTCTGGGGAAAAGCCATGGGGGGGGGGGGGGGGGTTGGTGAATTAGGGAGTTGGACAATTGGTGAGTTGGTCTGTAGGGAGTAGAAATGTCACGTCCATTCTGTCCACAGACACCTGCCTGACCTACTGAATGCCTTGAGCACTTTGCTGTTTGCCCAAATTAACTGCATTAATTGGTGTAACTAGATGCGGTGCAGCCATGTCTAAGTATTTTTGCCTAATACATTGGCGTTACTACGGTATGCTGTGGACAGTAACTTACAGAGTGGAGGAGTAAAGAATACTTACAACACTGCTCTCTTCCTGTCTCTACCTGTTGCTCCAACATCCACCATATCTCTTTGCCTGCCCTTTCTGACACAGCGGTGAAGGTAGCTGTAAAATGCCATCGGCATCAGCTGCACAGTGATGGGGCTGCAGGGAACTGCAGATACCATTACTCCTGACTTTGTGGCATTTTGTTCTCGTAATGTGATGTTAGGTTCAATAAAACACTGCCGGTTTACACTGTTTGCACGTCTTCCAACGCAGTAATTTGCAACAAAATGATTAGGGAGGTTAGAATATAAAGCAGCCATTAGCAGCCAGAATACTCTAATTCCTTTTGCAAAGCTGAATTTGCAACCTGTTAGGTTACTGTCGTTCAGTAACCATGGTTACTCCAAGTGTGTTGACACAAACAGACCTGCCCTGCAGCCATGCTGGTCTGAAGCTCACAGAACACTCCCGTTCACTGTGGCAACCCGTTCTTCGGAGCAAATACAGGTGTGATAGAAATCTATGAACATGCCTACACTGGTGAATGGTGGCTGGTGGTATTGATTCATGATTGTCATATGTACTGAGGTACAGTAAAGAGATTTGCAGGTTTCCCATTCCAGTTGATGACCAGTAATCTCCACTGGATATGCACATCCCGCCGTCTCCCTCTCACCACTGGCTATGTAGAAGCTGAGGAAGGGCCTTGACCCCAAACATCCCCTATTCCTTTTAACCAGAGATGTTGCCTGACCCACTGAGTTACTCCAGCACTTTGTGTCCATGCTCACCTACTAAACACATTTCTATTTGGTCTTTCAATTAAGCTGCATTGAAATTGTTCATTAGTCACAGGTGCAGAATTAGAACTTAGGTGCAGGAGCAGGCCATTCGGCCCTTCGAGCCTGCACCGCCATTCAATATGATCATGGCTGATCATCCAACTCAGTATCCTGTACCTGCCTTCTCTCCATACCCCCTGATCCCTTCAGCCACAAGGGCCACATCCCTCTTAAATATAGCCAACGAACTGGCCTCAACTACCTTCTGTGGCAGAGAATTCCACAGATTCACCACTCTCTGTGTGAAAAACGATTTTCTCATCTCGGTCCTAAAAGACTTCCCCCTTATCCTTAAACTGTGACCCCTTGTCCTGGACTTCCCCAACATCGGGAACAATCTTCCTGCATCTAGCCTGTCCAACCCCTTAAGAATTTTGTAAGTCTCTATGAGATCACCCCTCAATCTTCTAAATTCCAGCGAGTACAAGCCAAGTCTATCCAGTCTTTCTTCATATGGAAGTCCTGCCATCCCAGGAATCAGTCTAGTGAACCTTCTTTGTACTCCCTCTATGGCAAGAATGTCTTTCCTCAGATTAGGAGACCAAAACTGTACGCAATACTGCAGGTGTGGCCTCACCAAGACCCTGTACAACTGCAGTAGAACCTCCCTGCTCTTGTACTCAAATCCTTTTGCTATGAATGCCAACATACCATTCGCTTTCTTCACAGCCTGCTGCACCTGCATGCCTACTTTCAATGACTGGTGTACCATGACACCCAGGTCTCGCTGCATCTCCCCTTTTCCTAATCGGTCATCATTCCAATAATAGTCTACCTTTCTGTTTTTGCCACCAAAGTGGATAACCTCACATTTATCCACATTATACTGCATTTGCCATGCATTTGCCCACTCACCCAGTCTATCCAAGTCATCCTGCAGCCTCCTAGCATCCTCATCACAGCTAACACTGCCCCCCAGCTTCGTGTCATCCGCAAACTTCGAGATGTTGCATTTAATTCCCTCGTCCAAATCATTAATGTATATTGTAAATAGCTGGGGTCCCAGCACTGAGCCTTGCGGCACCCCACTAGTCACTGTCTGCCATCCTGAAAAGGACCCGTTCGCTCCTACTCTTTGCTTCCTGCCTGCCAGCCAGTTCTCTATCCACATCAATACTGAACCACCAATACCGTGTGCTTTAAGTTTGTATACCAATCTCTTGTGTGGGACCTTGTCGAAAGCCATCTGAAAGTCCAGATACAACACATCCACTGCTTCTCCCTTATCCACTCTACTAGTTACATCCTCAAAAAATTCAATAAGATTCGTCAGACATGATTTACCCTTTGTAAATCCATGCTGACTTTGTCCAATGATTTCACCACTTTCCAAATGCGCTGCTATCCCATCTTTAATAATTGACTCTAGCAGTTTCCCCACTACCGATGTTAGACTAACTGGTCTGTAATTCCCCGTTTTCTCTCTCCCTCCCTTTTTAAAAAGTGGGGTTACATTAGCTACCCTACAATCCTCAGGAACTACTCCACAATCTAAAGAGTTTTGAAAAATTATCACTAAGGCATCTGCTATTTCTGGGGCTACTTCCTTAAGTACCCTGGGATGCAGCCTATCTGGCCCTGGGGATTTATCGGCCTTTCATCCATTCAATTTACCCAACACCACTTTCCGGCTAACCTGGATTTCACTCATTTCCTCCATCTCATTTGACCCGCGATCCCCTGCTATTTCCGGAAAATTATTTATGTCTTCCTTAGTGAAGACAGAACCAAAGTAGTTATTCAATTGGTCTGCCATGTCCTTGTTCCCCATGATCAATTCATCCGTTTCTGACTGCAAGGGACCTACATTTGTTTTAACTAATCTTTGGCGCTTCACATATCGATAAAAACTTTTGCAGTCAGTTTTTATGTTTCCTGCCAGTTTTCTTTCATACTCCATTTTCCCTTTCCTAATTAAGCCCTTTGTCCTCCTCTGTTGGTCTCTGAATTTCTTCCAGTCCCCTGGTAGGCTGCTTTTTCTGGCTAATTTGTACTCTTCATCTTTTTCTTTGATACTATCCCTGATTTCCCTCGTTATCCACGGATGCGCCACCTTCCCTGATTTATTCTTTTGCCATACTGGGATGAACAATTGTTGTAGTTCATCCATGCAGTCTTTAAATACCTTCCATTGCAGATCCACCGTCAACCCTTCAAGAATCAATTGCCAGTCCATCTTGGCCAATTCACGTCTCATACCCTCAAAGTTACCTTTCTTTAAGTTCAGGACCCGTGTTTCTGAATTAACAATGTCAGTCTCCATCCTAATGAAGAACTCAACCATATTATGGTCACCCAAGGGGCCACGTACAACAAACTGCTAACTAACCCTTCCTCATTATTCAATATCCAGTCTAGAATAGCCTGCTCTCTCGTTGGTTCCTCCACATGTTGGTTTAAAAAACTATCCCGCATACATTCCAAGAAATCCTCTTCCTCAGCACCCCTGCCAATTTGATTCACCCAATCTATATGTAGATTGAAGTCACCCATTATAACGGTTTTACCTTCGTTGCACGCATTTCTAGGTGGCCTGTACACAACACCCACTAGCGTTTTCTGCCCCTTAGTGTTTCGCAGCTCCACCCATTTCGATTCCACATCCTCCAAGCTGATGTCATTCCTTTCTATTGCGTTAATCTCCTCTCTAACTAGCAACGCTACCCCACCTCCTTTTCCTCTCTGTCTATCCTTCCTGAATATTGAATATTCCTGGATGTTCAGCTCCCAGCCTTGGTCACCCTGGAGCCATGTCTCCGTGATCCCAACTATATCATAGTTATTAATAGCTATCTGCACATTCAACTCATCCACCTTATTACGAATGCTCCTCGCATTGAGACACAAAACCTTCAGGCTTGTTTTTACAACACCCTTGGCCCTTTTACATCACTCTTGGCCCATCAAGTCTACTACTCCATTCAATCATGGCTGATCTATTTTTCCCTCTAAAAACCCATTCTCCTGCCTTCACCCTGTAACCTTTGACACCCTTGTATTGTCAAAACAAGATTTAGACAAAATGTGTCTGAAGGAAGAGAGATGAACTGAAATGTTGGCAGCAGAGGAGAAAGATTTAACAGAAACCTGACCAGCAACAATTTCTTCACAGAGGATGTTGGGTTTGTGGAATGAGCCGTCAGAGAGGTTGTTGAGGCAGGTACAATAACAACATTTAAAGGACACTTAGACAGGTACATGGATAGGAAAGATTTAGAGGGACACTAGACCAAGCGGAGACCCGTTGGGTCTGTTCCTCCAACGTAATTTTCCAGCACTCACCCATTCCCAAACGCAACCCGTTTGGCTTTAAAAAAACGTTAATCAGGGGCAGGGGGTGTGGTACTCGGCTGCTCGAGAGCCCATTGTGATTGGTGAACGGGGGGGGGGGGGGAGATGGGGAGGGGGAGGGGCCTGTCCTGCCTTGCGAGTGCATTGTGACGTCGCTGGGATTTTATTTTCCAAAATGGGTGTGTTTGAAGAAATCGGGCTGTTTTTAAAATTTCAACGATTAATAACTTCGGACATATAGGTGGAAATGCGACCGGAAGATGTTTATCATCACCACGGGGAGAATGTGAATAGGATGTGTGAAAATGGGAAGGCTGTGGCCTAGCGTTTGGAAGAAGATAGGAATTAACCAGATTGACAGAGACACATATCGTGGGCACAAACAAGATAAAGACTTTTAGTTATATAGAGATCGGCCAAACGAGGGCAAATGAGGCTGGCTTAGATGGGGCATGTTGGTTGGCATGTACAAGTTGGGCCGCAGGGCCTGTTTCCATGCTGTGCTGTTGTGGATTCAACATGTTGAATATCCATCACTTTCAGCTTTTCGTTCCTTATCTTTAGGGAAGCTGAAAACTGGGAATGGGCAGGTGTGCCTGGAGGACTGAAGAACTCAACGCCAATCCGCAGGATATTGCTGTGTTACTGGTCAAAGATAACTTCCCTGGTGGAGTGGACCTTACAATCCAAAGAAACAATTCTCAGAAAAGTCTTATTGCTGAAAAATAATAGCCTTTTTATGCAAAAATAAGAATGCTGCACCTTGACTTTGTATAGTAGTGATGCTTTCTATGAAGCAATGAGTTTGCTGGAGAAACTGTTGAAAGGCTTTAAGCGATGGAAGCAGCACCTCTTGGTTCTGCATTGTGCAATTGCCATGCCCCTGGTGGTTGGATGTCCCTGGTGGGGACTTCAACTCCAGCTGATGTACAGAATGTCTGAGACCGTTGCAGCTGAGAATATTATTGCCTTGCCTAATCAACCAATCAAACAAACGTTTTACAAAACAGAAGGAAGCACACTTATGTCAAGAGAGGGGGTTGGGTTTAATTTATCTGCAAATCAACAGCCATTCGTGATTTACAAATGTATTTTCTGTCTTAACTTATGCAGAAAGATTGTTAGTCACCCATCAAACAAAAAGTTCTGTCAAACAACAATGCCCTTCTGTTTAGATCAGGAGTCGGTGCGGGTACTGACCAGGGTTCATGGACCATTCTTGGAGAATCTGACCAGAGTCCATGGATCAGTCTAGGAGAGGCAGGGAGCTTCGCTGTCCTGGTTGGTGCTGACCAGGGTATGTGGATAAGTCTAGGAGAGACAGGGAGCCTCATCCAACAAGCTATGCACTGTCACAGACTTCACAAACTGCTGGTCAGTTCCTCCGTCGATCATTCCACCCACCGTTGTGCCTTTATCTGAGGGTGCTGTGCCTTCCAATGTGTGGCAGCACATTCAGGGAGGGTGGTGCAGCCAGTGGAGTGGTGAATGGGCACAACCTGCTGCGGCTGATTGATATTGAACCTGACAACTTGCAGCCAGCACCTGTCGACCCAAGGTGACCACGCCCTCACCTGGAGAAGTCACTGATAACTGAGCGGATGTCCTCAGGTGATCGGCTAACCAGTCAATGAAAGGTGCTTAATAAACATCACTGGATTATCACCAGTTGCATCTCGACATGAAGCAACACCTATCCATGTTCTCCAGAGATGCTGCCTGGCCCGCTGAGTTACTTCAGCACTCTGAAACGTCACCTATCCATGTTCTCCACAGTTGCTGCCAGGCCCGCTGAGTTACTCCAGTACTCTGTGTCCTTGCATGAGATCAATGCCTGGCTATAAACAGTGGGACAGGGCTCACAATGTTAAACTGGCGGTGGACAAAAGTGCTGGAGAAACTCAGCGGGTGCGACTGCATCTATGGAGCGAAGGAAATAGGCAATGTTTCGGGCCGAAACCCTTCTTCAGACCAGGCCGAAACACTTCTTCTTTGGGCTGAAACCCTCCTTCACTACATAGATGCTGCCGCATCCACTGAGTTTCTCCAGCACTTTTGTCTACCTTCGATTTTCCAGCATCTGCAGTTCCTTCTTAAACACGTTAAACTGGGCCTTGGTACTGGCTGTGTGAGGGGCTCTATTTTGCTGCTATTAAGCTACATTATTTGAGTTGTACATTAACTAATTCTTATTTGACCAAATACAGGTGAGTTGACACTACCTGAAAGCTGTCACACGCAGGTTAACAGGAACCCTCACTGAAGGAGTTATCCATTCCACTGCTTTATCTCTGCATGGTTCTTGCATCGTCCCTTAATGGAACAGTTGCCCTGCCAGCTTTATGTCACCAATCTCAGCAGAGAGTTGCAGAGGGACTGTGCCACTGTCTGTTGCTTTCTGACCAAAGTCTTATAAATTGGACCAAGCATTTAATCCTGATTTTAAGATTCTTGCTTTTAGCAATGACCTTGTCTTCCTATAATATAGCCACTTTGCACAGTTAGAGTAGCAATTGCATTTGCCTTGATTGGAATCAGGAAGTGAAGATTAGACGGCATTCCTGATGTTACATCTGCATTGTTTGATCAAGGTCTTTTCCAGAATGGATGAGCTTTTCCTGATCGTCATACAGAGAGAACACAGCCATGCTTTGTTGCTTGACATTCTGTGGTTGCCTCTTTAGCAGGAGATCAGAACAGAAATTGTTTACTCTTCTTTCAGAGTAGATGATTCCCGTTCTCCTTTGTTACACCAGAATCTTCAAACTTCTCTCTTTCTACCTCTTCCCAGGAGAAACACAGTGTTCTACCATTTTCTGGCAAATGTGAAATTGGTACCTCAGAACATAGCCAGAATGTGCTTTGACTGAACTTTTCAATTAAGCTCAAGACTGGTGAGTGGATTGCATGGAAATTACCAGAAAAAGATCTGGTGACGGCACAGAGAATAAAGAATGCAAATAATTCTGTTACCGTGCCTACGCAACTTGTCTGGCTGTGAATTACACTGAGTATCTTTATGTTAAATGTTAGAGGAGGTACCTTAGTCTGAACATGACTTCAGTGAGTGTGGGTATTTCACCTGGCAGACTGGACTCCTATAGCCTTTGCTCAATAGCGTTCTTAAATCCCTCAATAATTGATATTCACCCTGGCAAATTAATATGCAACTCCTCTAAGTACAGCCTGTTCATTGTCTAACTGCAAGATCTGTTTGTATATAGCTTTCACTGTTTATTGCAAATCAAAATGTTCATTGGAATCCTGAAAAATTAACAATTGTGTTGATTTTAATACTTAACAATTAACATTTGCTCACTGCCAAATTTCATCTCATACATCATTCATTTCCGTAGAATAGGACTTGTTACAATATCTGTTTTAGCCATATAACTCAGTAAATGGTGGCTTCATCTCTGGGAACTATAAACGTATCAGGGCTCAACTGTCAGTAAATAATGGGGATGCATTTTTGTAAATTGCTAAGCTGGCTATTTTCAGATAGAAAATGCTAATTATTTTGCTTTTGGCACATTAAATTTAATTTCAAGTGCTGAGAAAAGTCAAAGAAACGAACTTTGACAATCGGCCCTTACAGGGCCCTCAAACACAACGGTGGCACCAACACGCTTTGAGAATTCTTTACAAAGTGCACTTTTAGAAGTGTGAGTGCAAATGATTTGAGGCAATATTTGGCTTACATAAATTAATATTGAAATAAAACATTTATTTTCTTCAATCTAAAGGCCTTTCGTATGTATGGTGGGAGGTCAAACAGCAGATGCCAAATGACCACAGGCCAGTATTTCCAAACTGTTTACAGGCCAAAGGGTCAACATGATTGGGCCAGAGGGAGTGCACGAGGGTTATGGGTGGGAGAGTGAGAGGGAGGGCATGCAGGGGTGTGGGACGGAGGTGTTGTGGGGGCAACAGGTGCATGAACGTTTCACCACTCCCAAAATCCTCATGTTGCAAGAACTCTGTTTTTCAAGAGCAATGACTTGTGAACCTGATTCGTGACACAATTCTACTGCAACAAGGGGCTAGGATCATGGGTTGTGAATAATTCAGATCTTCCTGAACCCATCTGTATGGATGCGGTCCTTGCTTCCTGCAGCGACCAGTGTTAGAGGGCAGGTTCCGTCGGACTATGTTCTGTTGTACTATTGAGAACCACTTGATGCTTTGTTCCAATCCTCTGCACTATCCCGGAGGCTGCAGTTTGGATTAACCTTCCCAAAAGGAATGAGTGAGCTGGTATATTTCATGCCAAAGAGACCAGGGCTCATGTTCCCTCCAAAGCATTGCCTAACTGCACCCTTGGCCTCCAAAGGGATGTCAGGTGGTAATACTGTTCACCGGGGCAAACCAGAGAGAGTGGCCTTTGCTGCCCTGTGTTCCACCAGCAGCAGGGTGTTCAGGACTTCTGACTGTGTCCATCTGAATGTTGATGGAATGAGGCAACATTGGGACATACTCATTGAGAGTTGTCATCACCACAACTTTCCAACTACCTTCTCTGCTTTATTCCTTTTCACCCAGTTCCCACATTCCTCCATCTCTACTGCCAATTTAATGAATCATAGCTGCAGTATGAATGCAAAGGAATAAAGATTTTCTGCACATTGTATATTTGATATCGCATTTTAGATCCAGCCTAGCTGCCAATTAAAGTGGCCTGTGGCCTTAAACAATCACTTAAGGGTATAAACTGATTTTCAAATATTTTTAGGAAAATATTATTAGTGCAATGACATAATATATATATATTTCTCTACTGTTAATAAATTAGCAAATGAGTTTCCAACCTGTCTCACTTTAATGTGTCTGCACTGAGGAATTAAATTTGAGTCAAAAGACAAGAGTGTTTAATTGTCATATGTACCAACGGAACAATGGAATGCTTACTTGCAGAAGCAGTACAGGCCAACACAATACACATAAATATGTTATAAACAAAATTTAATTAAACTAATAACCACAATACTAGTGCAAAAACAAAGCCCGAAGTCCTGAGTGCAACCGGACAGTCCGTAGCTCATTGGTCAGTGTTGTGCAATGTTCAAGAGCCTGATGGTTGAACACTGAGGGAAGAAACTGTTCTTGAACCTGGAGGTCACGGTTTTCAGGCTCCTGTACCTTCTTCCCCATGGTGGCAGCGAGATGAGAACATGGCCAGGGTGGTGTGGGTCTCTGATGATGCTGGCTGCCTTTCTAAAGTAGCGCCTCCTGTAGATCCCTTCGATGGTGGGGGGGTCAGTACCCGTGATGGACCAGGCAGTGTGTGGTGGGAGGTCAGTACCTGTGATGGACCAGGCAGTGTGTGGTGGGAGGTCAGTACCTGTGATGGACCGGGCAGTGGGTGGGGGGGTCAGTATCCGTGATGGACCGGGCAGTGTTCACCACTCTTTGTAGTCTCCTTCACTGCTGAGCAATCGAGTTACTGAACCACACTCCAAAAATCCCAGACACTTGAGTCAATCCTGTGGTCCAATTAATTTAACTCCTGAGTAAGTTAGAACAAATTGCTACAATTGTGAACTTCGGACCATGTTCCAGGTTTCTACATCTGACAGCATGACTTATATATATTGTCTGAGAGGATGACTTATCTACATAGGTATTCCTGAAAAACACAACGAGGGAAAATTAGAGGCATCAGTGACATAGTGAATGAACATAAACAAACAACTGATTAGAGATCCAATATTGCTCTCAATATCTGGGCTGTTACCTTCCATGTTTGTCTTTGCACCTCTGGGCTTTGGACTGTCAAAAGCAGAGCCACCTGTTGCAGGCACTGACTGCCTTTATAGCCGCAGGATTATGGTGAGTTTCTGGTCAACGGCGGTTCCAGGACGTTGATGGTGATCCCCGGGCAAGAGGTAGGTCATTGACTATCACGGCGGTAGGCTCTTTAGCCTTTCGGAGATGATCATTTCCTGGAAGTTATCAACTTATTCATAGGTTCTAGGAGCAGAATCAGGCCATTCAGCTCATCAAGACTACTCCGCCATTCAATCATGGCTGCTCGATCCTTCTTAACTCCATTCTCCTGCCTTCTTCCCATAAACCTGACACCCGTACTAATTTAGAATCTATCAATCTCTGCCTTAAATGTTGTTCAAGTCTGGTTATTGGACGGCTTGAATCTCTTTAATCCAACTTGCCTCTTCTGGCTCTCCCAATTCTCTGGTCAAGTTATTTCTTATTTACTTTATATTCCTCAAAAGCCCTGACTGATTTGATCTTCCTAAACCTTGCATGTGCTTCCTTTGCCTATAACCAAATTCACACCTTTCTTGTAGAAACCTCAAATGCTGATTTATACCAAAGATGACAGAAAGTGCTGGAGTAACTCAGCAGGTCAGGCAGCTTTTCTGGAGAAAAAGGATGTTTCCTTTTCTCCCGAGTTGCTGACTGACACGCTGAGCTACTCCAGCACTTTCTATTTATTTTTGACAACCTCTTTGTCATTCAAGGTTCTCTCACTTTGCCATCCTTCTCCCTCCTTCCTACTGGGCCTTGCCGGACCTGAACTTTGATCAACCGGCCTTTAAATGATTCCCACATGTGGTCTTACCCAATAACAGCTGTTCCCAATTTAGTCTCCCTATCTCCTGCCGAATAATGTTGTAATTTGCCTACTTTTCCCCAAAGTTAAGACTTATCATTACTCATAACTATCATAAAACATACAGAGTTGTGATTATTATTCCCAAAAGGCTCTCCTACTGAACGAAGTCTGTCCCAGCTGCAGTTTTGCAGTTAATTTTGGGTTTAAGATCCATCTCAGTGAAATTGTCATCTCTAGTTAATTATTTTTGCTTTGCATCACTCCTTTTTTTGTCGAACTGAAGTGTTGTGATGTTATAACCACTATCTCCTTCCTTGTTGGACCAGAAACTGTTCCACAAAATGATCCTAAGCACATCTTGGAAGATCTTCACCACCTCTGCCCTTGAAGCTGTTGCTGTCTCGGTCTACTCTAGGGTTTAACCTCAGATTTGACTGAAGTACCTTCATTACTTTAACATGGGGAAATAAATGGCCATTCTGGTGGGGAAAGAGTTGTAGGTAGTTCTGCACCGTGCCAGCCCTCCCTCTCAAACCCCAACTTCAAGACAATGTCAAGGTCAGGTTCAATGCAGGGGCAAGTGAAGGCATTTAGAACACCTGGAATTATGGTCAGAGGCAACGTTTATGTTGAGAGAAATGTTTTATTGCGTCTGGTTCATTTTCTAAGTGTATTTTCGCAGCAAGAATACAATGTTTACTTATGAGGGCAATTTTACTACCAGCTTTGGATTTTAATTTTCTAAATCATTGTTGCGTTTGTGTTACTCAGCTGGGGAGGGGGTGGCAGGAGTGGAACATTTACTGCAAGAATGTTCACTGACTGCTGCCTCCTTGTGGGCAGGACCCTTTGTTACATTGACCAGCGATGAGTGCATGAGGATCTAGAAACTTTGCTCCTTATACTGATGCTATGTGATCACTGCAGTGTGGGTGGGGAGAAGGATGTAGGAGGTGGTAATGGACAGACTCATTAACACGTAATAAAGATCCACGCTCGCAAAATATTGGGGATCTCCAGTGTAAACTCCGTGAACCAACGGAACACCCATATCTCAAGACCACTGTGGCTTTTTCTGAATGAAGTCACTTTTTAATGGGGTACCACATCTCCAGTTATCATTCAGTGCTTCATTTTAACCCTTTGGTATCCCTGCCACACAAATTAAGTAAAGTTCCAGCAAGATCACATCACTCAGGATATTCAAAGATTGTGTACACCTGGAGATGCTTGCTGGATCGAGGTGGATCAGAGGTGACTGGAATGGAATGTGAAGATGCTGAGGAGATATTTGTTCACTCATAAAATGCAGACTACCGCACAATGCCACTTGGTTGGCATGGGCAAGGTGGGCTGAAGGCCCTGTTTCCGAACAAGCCTTTTGGCCCAAAGGTATACAAGTCAAAACCTATTCAATTACACATGTACCTAAACCTACCAAGTGTGTAGGAAGGAACTGCAGATGCTGGTTTCAACCGAATAGACACAAAAAGATGGAGTAACTCAGCGGGACAGGCAGCATCTTTCTCGAGAGAAGGAATGGGTGACATTTCGGGTCGAGACCCTTCTTCAGCCTGTCCAGTCTGGCCCAACATGTGTCTCCAGTCCACCAACACAGTGGATGTTTAGCTGATTCCTTCGTTTTGGTGCAATCAGTGATGGGCAATGTTTCCAGTAAACAATCTCCCATAAATACTAGGGAACTGAGGATCTCGTGGGAGGGAGGAACTGAAGGGAATCCACTTTAGTCAGGAAATGGTGTTAGGTAAACTGTTGGGACCATAGGGAGATAAATCCCCAGGGTCTGATGGTCTGCATCCCAGAATGTCAGAGGATTATTTGTTGTATGTGACAGCTGATCCCCTACTCCCAATTCCTCTGTCTACAGCACATCTGCACCCAGGATGAGGTGTTCCACAACAGGGCATCGGTGATGCCCTCATTCTGCAGGGTACGGGGGTTCCCCTCTTCTACTATAGATGAGGCTCTAATCAGGGTCTCTTCCAAACCTCGTAACTCTGCTCTCCTCCCCATCCCCCCACTTATAACAAGGGCAGAATCCCCCTTGTCCTCACCTTCCACCCCTCCAGCTGTCACATACAACAAATAATCCTCCGACATTTTTGCCACCTCCAACGGGATCCCACCACTGGCCGCATCTTCCCATCTCCTCCCCTATGTGCAGAGACTGCTCCCTCCGTAACTCCCTGGTCAATTCGTCCCTTCCCACCCAACCACCCCCTCTCCTGGCACTTTCCCTTGCAACCGCAGGAAATGCTACACTTGTCGCTTTACCTCCCCCCTTGACTCCATTCAAGAACCCAAGCAGTCTTTACAGATGCGGCAGAGGGTCACCTGCACCTCCTCCAACCTCATCTATTGCATCCACTGATCTAGGCGTCAGCTGCTCTACATAGGTGAGACCAAGCGTAGGCTTAGCGATCGCTTCGCCCAACACCTCCGCTCGGTTTGCATTAACCTACCTGATCTCCCAGTGGCTCAGCTCTTCAACTCCCCCTCCCATTCCGAATCCGACCTTTCTGTCCTGGGCCTCCTCTATGGCCAGAGTGAGGACCACTGTAAATTGGAGGAGCAGCACCTCATATTTTGCTTCATACCCCAGCGGTATGAACATTGTCTTCTCTAATTTAAGGAAGTCCCTCTCAGCTCTCCCACAGCCCACTGTCTCCGCCTCTTCCTTTCTTCTTCCCGCCCCCCCACCCTCACATCAGTCTGAAGAAGGGTCTCGACCGAAACATTGCCTATTTCCTTCGCTCCATAGATGCTGCCTCACCCGCTGAGTTTCTCCAGCATTTTTGTCTACCTTCGATTTTCCAGCATCTGCACTTCCTTCTTAAACGTGGATGTATTGGTGATCATTTTCCAATGTTCCCTTGACTCTGGATCAGTTCCTGTGGACTGGAGGGTAGCCAATGTAACCCCACTTTTTAAGAAAAGAGGGAGAGAGAAAACGGGGAATTATAGACCAGTTAGCCTTACAGCGGTAGTGGGGAAGATGCTTAAGTCGATTGTTAAAGATGTTATAACAGTGCATTTGGAAAGCAGTGACAGGATCGGTCAAAGTCAGCATGGACTTATGAAGGGGAAATCATGCTTGACTAATCTGGAATTTTTTGAGGATGTAACAAGTAAAATGAATAAGGGAGAGCCAGTGGATATGGTGTATCTAGACTTAGGGTTAGGGTATTGACATGGATAGAGAACTGGTGGGCAGACAGGAAGCAAAGAGTAGGAATTAACAGGTCCTTTCCAGGCAGTGACTAGTGGGAGTACACAAAATGCTGGAGAAACTCAGCGGGTACAGCAGCATCTATGGAGCGAAGGAGATCGGCAACGTTTCGGGCCAAAACCCTTCTTCAGGTAACCCTTGTGTACCCTCGATTTTCCAGCATCTGCAGTTCTTTCGTTAACACATTGACTAGTGGGGTGCTGCAATGCTCGGTGGTGAGAGTCCAGTTATTCACAACATATATTAACGATTTAGACGAGGGAATTAAATGTGACATCTCCAAGTTTGCAGATGACACAAAGTTGGGTGGGAGTGTGAGCTGCGATGAAAAGGCTATGAGGCTGCAGGATGACTTGGATAGCTTGTGTGAGTGGGCTGATGCATAGCAGATGCTGTATAATGTGGATAAATATGATGTTATCTACTTTGATGGCAATAACAGGAAAGCAGATTATTATCTGAATGGTGTCAGATTAGGAAAAGGGGAAGTACAACGAGATCAAGCATGCAGGTATAGCAGGCAGTGAAGAAAGTTAATGGCACGTTGGCCTTCATTGCGAGAGGATTTGAGTTTAGGAGCAAGAAGGTCCTACTGCAGTTGTTTAGGGCCCTGGTGAGACTGCACCTGGAGTATTGTGTGCAATTTTGTACTCCTAATTTGAGGAAGGACATTTTGAGGGAGTGCAGCGTAAATTCACCAGTTAAATTCCTGGGATGGCGGGACTGACATATGATGAAAGAATGGGTCGACTGGGCTTATATTCACTAAAATTTAGAAGGATGAGAGGGGTTCTTAAAGAAACATATAAAATTCTTAAGGAAATGGACACGCTAGAGGCAGGAAACATGTTCCCGATGTTGGGAGAGTCTAGAACCAGGGGCCACAGTTTAAGAATAAGTGGTAGGTCATTTAGCACTGAGATGAGGAAAAACCTTTTCACCCAGAGAGTTGTGAATCTGTGGAATTCTCTGCCACAGAAGGCAGTGGAGGCTAATTCACTGGATGTTTTCAAGAGAGAGTTAGATTTAGCTCTGAGGGCTAACGGAATCAAAGGATATGGGGAGAAGGCAGGAACGCGGCACTGATTGTAGGTATGTTACAAAACTTACCTTCAGCGGCGCTGCAGTTCTGTCACTGGCCGTGTGCGTGACTTTGGCGCCTTTGGGGGGGGGGGGGGGGGGGGGCGGGGTTAAAATGCGGTTTTTCCCTGCCTTCCGGAGTTATATTTTCTCGGGTTGCCAGCTTTTGCTGAAGATTCGTTCCAACTGCCGGTACGTGAAATTTTCTTTTAAAATCGCCCAACCATTTCTGCGCTGGAGTAAAATAAAATTTAGCTTCAAATGCCGTGAACGCCGACAACGGGGACGGATTTCACATAGCGGACAGGTAAAGGAAAGCCGTTTATTTTTACATATAAACTCGCTTGTTAAGATGACCTTAATCAAAATTTCATGTTGCGAAACGGTGATTTATTCCCCATACGAACCGGCAGTATTTTTCCTGCCAATATGGGGTTTAAATCCATCCATTCCATAAAATCCGTTCCAATCCATCGCGTTCTATAAAATCCCACTCGCAAGCTGATTTAAATGGCCAATAATTTACGGGCATTAAACACTAAATTCCTTCAATTTGGCCTATACATTCATGACAATGAGATTTTAAAATCATGTTATATTGTGAATTCTTGTGTGAATATTATTTGGACATTTAAGCTTTTTAAAAAATGTTAATATTGTCTTAAGAAATGACAACCTGTTTAGATCTAGTAATTGAATTTTGTAATTAGCTACAATTGGGTAACTAACTAATTATATGCTTTAATTTCAGGTTGTCCAAGTAAGATTTTCATATTTGTTTCAGAATGCTTCATTCTATAATAACTGAAAATTTCTTTCAGTTCTCTTAATTTTTAAGAAAATTATGGGCTTTTGACTGTCCTCGATCACAACTTTTGTGTTAAGTCAATGGAAAAGCAATAGGGAACAAGATGCTAATTTCCGAGTATGAAAATGGCCATAACCTTTTTAATACTGAAGATATGGAAGTGAATTAGGTGTCAAAATAAACTTATTTTTATGCTTTATCTGATGGAATAAATTGCAGACTTGATTTTTAAAATCTCAAAATGTTGTAGCATTGCTACTGATTGGGGATGATCAGCCATGATCACATTGAATGTGGTCGAAGGGCCGAACGGCCTCCTCCTCCTCCTCCTGTACCTACACCTGTTGTCTGCGTCTCTGTGCGGCAGCTCTGGTAACGGCCCCTCCCCTCAGCACGGCGTAATTACGTATTCACCCTGATTTACATATTAGTACGTAAACGTCAACACGTCATAGCCGCGCATGCGCGCATACGGGGCGGGCCCTCGTGACGTCACGTCGGGGTGAAAGGTTATATTATCGATGACGCCATCGAGGGAAGATGGCGGACGGGTGAGTGGGGGGCGGCGGGAGAGAGGGGATGATGGGGGCGAGGGGCGAGGGCGAGGGCTGTCTGCGGGTGGGGCAGCAGGAGGGGCGAGGGCGAGGGCTGTCTGCGGGTGGGGCAGCAGGAGGGGCGAGTAAAGCTGTGGACCAGGTGGGGAGGGAGAGGGGAGTGTGTACGAATGGGGGGAGTAAAGGAAGGAACTGCAGATGCCGGTGGACACCGAAGGGATGAAGGAGATTGCAGAAGGAAGGGGGGCAACCGAGGAGTGGGGAAGGAATGGGGATGAGTTGAAAGCTGCAGGATAATATAACTAGATCAATAAAATAGGGAAGTATTGGCAGGTGAAAAGTAATGAGGTTAGGGTCGTTGTTTTGATAGAAAATGTGATTTTTTTTGAAGTATTGGATGATTGAAGGGTGTCATTATTCGGAGGGATATGGCTGTCAATAGACAATAGGTGCAGGAGGAGGCCATTTGGCCCTTCGAGCCAGCACTGCCATTCAATGTGATCATGGCTGATCATCCCCAATCAGTACCCCGTTCCTGCCTTCACCCCTGACTCCGCTTTTTCTAAGAGCCCTATCTAGTTCTCTCTTGAATGCATTCAGAGAACCTGCCTCCACCGCCCTCTGAGGCAGAGAATTCCACAGACTCACCACTCTCTGTGAGAAAAAGTGTTTCCTCATCTCTGTTCTAAATGGCTTACCCCGTATTTTTAAACTGTGGCCCCTGGTTCTGGACTCCCCCAACATCGGGAACATGTTTACTGCCTATAGCGTGTCCAAGCCCTTAACAATCTTATGTTTCAATGAGATCCCCTCTCATCCTTCTAAACTCCAGAGTGTACAAGCCCAGCAGCTCCATTCTCTCAGCATATGACAGTCCCGCCATCACGGGAATTAACCTTGTAAACCTAAGCTGCACGCCCTCAATAGCAAGAATGTCCTTCCACAAATTAGGGGACCAAAACTGTACACAATACTCCAGGTGTGGTCTCACTAGGGCTCTGTACAACTGCAGAAGGACCTCTTTGCTCCTATATTCGATTCCTCTTGTTATATAGGCCATTGCGGTTTTTTCTGGACACGTTGCGATGGTGGGTACAGGATGATGCTACAGACAGAGATGGTCAAAAGGCTGTTAAGACATTCATGTGCAAGGAACAGAGGTAACATTAGCATTGTGGGGCTAAGGGCCCCATTGCCTGTGTTGTATGTTTCAATAGACAATAGGTGCAGGAGGAGGCCATTCGGCCCTTTGAGCCAGCACCACCATTCACTGTGATCACGGCTGATCATCCCCAATCAGTACCCCGTTCCTGCCTTCTCCCCATATCCCCTGACTCCGCTATCTTTAAGAGCCCTATCTAGTTCTCTGTTGAAAGCACCCACCGCCCTATGAGGCAGAGAATTCCACAGACTCGCCACTCTCTGTGAGAAAAAGTGTTTCCTCGTCTCCGTTCTAAATGGCTTACTCCTTATTCTAAGACTGTGGCCCCTAGTTCTGAACTCCCCAACATCGGCATTGTCATTTAGACAATTGAGTTTATGTGTATGTGTATACTAAAGGATGTTTATGTGTGTTTAATGAGTTTGTATATAGTACTAGTTGAAAAAAGGAAGGTTGGATTCAACGCGCGTTGCAGATTTTGGGTCGTTGCCATATTTCTGGTGCCGCAACATGTTACTGAGAGAAATGCATTTACCCCCATTTGTTACTGACAAATGGGTTGAATGTTACTGTGAACTAAATTTAGGGTTGGCATCTCCGTCTGCCATGCATCTGCCCATTCTGCCCATGCATCTGCCCCCAACCTGTCCAAGTCACCATGCATTCTCATAGCATCCTTCTCACAGTTCACACTGCCACCAGCTTTGTGTCATCTGCAAATGGCTGTCCCTGGACCTTCATGTGTGGGTCGGGCAAACAGAAATTTAAACCAGTAACTGCTGTTCCTTCCTACGCAAATGTCACCCATCCTTCTCTCCAGAGATGCTGCCTGTCCATCTGAGTTAGTCCAGCATTTTGTGCCTATCAATGGCAAACAGAAAGCTGGTCTTCGTTGTTAAAGTGAAAACACATTGTATTGGAGAAATTCAATGGGTCAGGCAGCATCTGTGGATGGAATCCCACTGGGAATGGTTTACTGAGCATTGGTTGTGCAGCTTGTGTGTGTGACTACCTCAAGGCTGTAGACGTAACTGCTTAAAGTCACTCTAATTGGCAGACTTGTATGTGTCTGCAAATACACTTCTGACTTGTGATATATTAAGAACGGCTTGCATCAGTATTATTTAAACAAATCTTGCAATGCATGGAGGGATCTATTTTGCAGCATATTAAACAGCATTTTTGAAGAAGGGTCTTGACCTGAAAAGTCACCCATTCCTTTTCTCCAGAGATGCTGCCTGTCCCGCTGAGTTACTCCGGAATTTTGTGTTTACCTTCTGTAAACAGTATTATTGATTGGCCGTAATATTTAACAAAATAACCGGCCTTTAAAGTAATCATTGCGAATAGATCATGGATGTTGTTTAGCAAAGTCAGCATTTATTATTTATTATAAATGTCTCTTGTGAAAGTGGCGATAAATCCTCACAAACCTATGCAGTTGGGTGGACAGTGTCAGGATTTTATCCAGTGAAATTGATGTCATTGCTTTCCAGGGAGCTACTGAATTTACACCTGTCTCTAAACCTCCTCCCTCCACTCTGTCCAGGGACCTGACAGTCTTTTCAGATTAGGCAGAGGTTCACTTGCACCTCCTCCAACCTCATTGACTCTATCCGTTGTACAAGATGTGGACTCTTATACATCGGCGAGACCAAACGCAGACTGAGTGATCGTTTCGCAGTACACCTTCGCTCAGCCCGCCTGAACCAATCTTGATCTCCTTGGACACTTTAATTCTCCTTCCCATTCCTACACAGACCTTTCTGTCCTCGATCTCCTCCATTGTCAGAGTGAGGCTAAATGCAAATTGGAGGAACAACATCTCATATTTTGCTTGGGCAGCTTACAGCCCTGTGGTATGAATATTGATTTCTCTCACTTCTTTTCATTTTCACCCTCAAAACAGCTTACAATGGCCTATGGTAGACAAAAATGCTGGAGAAACTTAGCGGGTGCGGCAGCATCTATGGTGCGAAGGAAATAGGCAACGTTTTGGGCCGAATAGCCTATTTCTTATCTCATCCAGAAAAATTAGTAAATTGAAAAACCTTGGATTTCTACTCTGACAGTTGTTTGATCTTGATGAGCTGTGGAGCTCAGAGGTCTCTGTCCTCTTTTCTCATCATGTTATTGGCACCAATCAGAATATAATAAACAAGCACCTTTCTAGATATATTTCAGATTGCTGTCATGCTGCTGTGCTATTGGTCAGATGTTGTTTCCCTACAGTCAGGTGTTGCTCCTTCACAACAAAAGAATACGCTGCAGTTTTGATTCAGTTGTAAAGTCGCTGAATGTCTTTGACTTCAGCTTATTGATGTGGAATACTTTGATTCCTCATCTTCCCTGTTAGCTTTGAGAAGATTATGAAATTGGAAAATGAGGGCCCAAGCTGCAAACTATGGTGCATAATTATATATATATAGTCGTGCCCATAGTTTGCAGCTTGGGTTATATATATATATATATATATATATATATATATATATATATATATATATATATATATATATAATTTTTTTTTAAATTTAAGACATTGAATTGGAGGAATATCTTTCCTTGCAGGGAATCTGGTGGCAGTTGGTGGGGCAGTTGGATACAAGAAGGTCTGCAATCAGTCAAAGAAAAGGTAAGCAAAGAAATGTTTGCGTTGTAATGAATAGAGTTGAAGGATTTGCAAGAATTTGTTTTACAACATGTTTGTGTATAAAATATCCTTTGCAGCAGATATAGAGTGGTGTCAGCCTTTCACCATTCAGAGTTTAGAAGTGTCCTTTTTTTAATTGAATGATTGAATTAAGACATTTTCACCTGGTAGCCTTTTTGGAAGGAGGACTGGAAGACAAGTGTATGACCAGCTGTCAGCACCTGTCTGAATGATGTCTCTCCAGGTGTCAGTTGTTCTCTAATACCTCGCTTGGTTATTGCTTATGTATGTATCTGGAGTCAATCAGTCGGCTGCCTTGGGGTGTTGACTCCAAGTTTGGCCGTGTCTTGACTGATGTCAACAGGTACCAGACCAAGCCTGCTAGCTCCTTACCAGGGCTAATTCAGCTGCACTTTAACCACTCCATTCAACATTCATTCGGGGTACTCCCCAAACCTGCAACACTGAGCATGCCCCGTGATATCTCAGGAAAGAAAAACAGTTAATGATTCGGGTGAAGACCAAAACCTGAACAAATAGTGAGCTCTGACAGTTGATCTTTAACCTGAAGTTTCACCTGTGTTTTCTTCCCTGGAGATGCTGCCTGACCTGATGAGTGTTTCAGATTTCCAGCATCTGCAGGTTTTTCATCATTTCTTCTGGACCTCTGGGAGGAGGAACTGTAGATGATATGTGTGTACACCTTTAATTGATAGTAACAATGTCCATGCTAACCACTCCCCCACCAGTTAGTATAATTGTAACCCACACGCCCCTAGCTCGCTCTCTAGTGATCGTGATGTCTGTTTACCTTCTCTACATGGCGTCAGAAGTGCTTCTTTCTGCGTCTCCGGTCTATCGCGTTTTATTTTCTTAGTCCCAGTACCCCCTCCCTGTGCCGTGATGGCTTCTGCCTGTCGTAAACCTGATATCCTAGTCTTTGATGCGGACATCACTCATCGCTGGAGTGTGTTCCGACGTGACTTTGAGCATTATGTTGCCATCGCCCACCCTGCTGCGGCCCCCGCTGTCAAGGCTTCCCTGCTGCTTAACCTGGCTGGTCCCGAAGCGCTCGAGCGTTCGGAGTCGTTCATCTATGGACAGGGTGAGAGTATCCAGGACCCCATTTGCCTGCTTGCTAAATTTACGGCGATGTGTGACCTTCCCACTAACCACATCTTAGAGCGTTTCAAACTGTTCTCCAGATGCCAGAACCCTGGGGAATCTATTGACAATTTCGTGGCCGCGCTGCGCCAACTGGCTCGCCGATGTGACCTGCATGTTCTGACCCCTGATACTTTGACCCGTGACACCTTAAAGTCTTCACTACTTTATTTAGTATACATTATATATAGCCCTGGCTGTACGTGGTCTGTCACGATCACTAGAGAGCGAGCTAGGGGCGTGTGGGTTACAATTATACTAACTGGTGGGGGAGTGGTTAGCATGGACATTGTTACTATCAATTAAAGGTGTACACACATATCATCTACAGGAACCTCTTCTATAATTAAGACATCAATAATAAGACTATTAAGAATCTTGCCATCTGAAATTTGAACTTGTGAAATAGGGATGTTAATCTTTGCACACCATAAGTAATGTTAAAAAATTAAACACTCTCCCCTCTATCAAAGCAAGGTGACTTCCGAATCAATTGTAGAATGATAAGGAGCAAGCCTTTGCTTCCTCAGCTACTGTGGAGTGACACCAGTATACATGGGGTGTAAGAGGCTTTGTATACATGCTTTCCATTGCTTTTATTGATCAGATGTAGTGTGGGTTGTAACTTAGTTCCCAGGGCATGCAATAAGATGTCCCTATATAAATTTCAATGGGCTCTTAAATGTTTGGCCAATGAGATCTTCGGTTAGCAGTATGAGCTAGATGTGGGTTTCATGCCTGAAGCAACATGCCTGACAGTGCTGATTGTACATTCCCTCTCTCCATTTTTGTGACTGAATAATCTTGGTGGTTGCGGCGTGGGATTGAGTGGAGGAGATTACTTGTGTATAGCGAGGAAAGCCAAATTAGAGAACAAATCAAAGTGGCACTCTGTTCCAAGTGTATAACGTTTAGAGTGCCATTAATGGGTGATGGGCATAGACCACTGCTCTGGTGGACCCCTTCGTGGATGAAGGATGAAAGAAATTAAGAGAAGATTTTTAAAACTCTCTTGGTGAATTTAAGTCATGTCTTTGATTTCTACTCCCCTCTCCTGGCAGTCTACGGAAGCACTGGAATTTATGAAGCGGGACCTTGCGGAATTCTCGCATGTTGTGCAACATGATACAGCGTGTACAATTGCTGCTACTGCAAACGCGGTGAAAGAGAAGCTGAGTGTGAGTATATGGCATTCAGTTACTGAACAACTGGGTACAATCCTGGATCTTCAAATCACAGAAAAAAGTTTCCTTCTGATACTTGGTCGAAACACACACGTGGACACACACACACACGCACACGCACATGCACACACAGGGACAGTCATGCAAACACACACACGTAGACACACACAGACACATTCTCGCGCACACTCACCCACACACACGTACACACACACACACACGTACACACACACACGCATATTCACTCTCTCACACGCACACACTCACTCACCCAGACACACGCATGCACACACATACACCCACACTCATATAAACACATACACAGGCACATACTTTCACGTACTCGATCACACACATACACACTTACTCGCTACATTTTCACACACTCAACAACTGTTGCAGTGCGTGCAGGCCTGTCCCATATCAGGGAGTGCTGGGAATGTGAGGAATGGCAGTAATTCCACAACTGAATGGAATGTGAGGAATGGGATTTGACAACTCATTTTCACGTGTGCTTTCTGTGTGAAATTCCAGGACCTTCAAGTGATCCTGGACCCAGGCCTGTGGATTTCCATCGCTTACAACTAGGCTCCTCAGTGGATCATTTATGTACAAACTTTGTAAAACTCGAGGCAGTCATTGTTAGGACTCACATAACTGAGACATCCCAGAATAGAGCTGGCTCCTACTGCAATGGTTAACACACGAGGTTGTAGAAACTGGGCAGTCCATAGAACAGTACAGCAATCAGACTTTACTGGACTATATCTTGCACTAAATGTTAATCCCTTCATCCTGTATCTGTACACTGTGATGCTGGAGTAACTCAGTGGGACAGGCAGCATCTCTGGAGAGAGGGAATGGGTGACGTTTGAGGTTGAGAACAGTCTCGACCCGAAACGTCACCCATTCCTTCTCTCCAGAGATGCTGCCTGTCCCGTTGAGTTACTCCAGCATTTTGTGTCTATCTTTGGTGTAAAGCAGCATCTGCAGTTCCTCCGCACACATCTGTACACTGTGGACCTTAATTATAATCATGTACAACCTTTTTGCTGACTGGATAGCGTGTAACAAGAAGTTTTTCACTGTACCTCGGGGGATGATGACAGAAGCCTCCTCGTGGCGATCGCCGGACACCACGACACGATGCACTCTGTGACGGGTCGGGTCAACATGTTGATGATGAAGGAAGCCAACAGTGAGCTCTGCATCGTCTAACACACGAGCGAATGAACTGTACCTCGGCACACGTGATAATAATGAACCAAACTAAACTAAAAGAGGCCCTTCAGCCCACAATGTCCATGCTATGTACATTATGCCAAGGTAAACTAATCTCCTCTGCTTGCACATGACCCATACCCTCCATTCCCTGCATATCCACGTGTCCATCAACACCACTATGGTATCTGCCTCCACCATCACCCCTGGCAGCGCCTTCCACCCACCCACCACCCTTTGTGTAAAACATTTGCTCCACAAATCTCCTTTAAACTTTTCCCCTCTCACCTTAAAGCTGTGCCCTCTAGTATTTTATTTTTTCATTCCGGGTAAAAGGTTGTGACTGTCTACCGTCTCATAATAGGCCTTTCATAATGCAAGTCTGTCCATCCTCTCCCTGTAGCAAACACCCTCTAATCCAGGCAACATTCTGGCCAACGTCTTTCCAAAGCCCCCACATCCTGCAACAGGGGCGACCAGAACGGCAATACTCCAAATGCAGACTGACCAAAGAGACCGATAGTCATCGGGTCATGCAGCACTGAACCAGGCCCTTCAGCCCAACTATTCATGCTGACCTGGTTGACCCATCTAAACTACTCCCATTTCCCACCTTTGGCCCATATCCCTCTACACCTGTCCTATCCATGTACCTGTCCAAGTGCCATTTAAATACAGTTATAATCCCTGCCTCAACTACCTCCTCTGGCAGCTCGTTCCACACACCCACCGCCTGACACTTGTCCTCAATGCCCTGCCCAATAAAGCGTACACCTTCCTTTCCACGCTGTCGACTTGTGTCGCCACTTGTGAGGAGCTAGGGACTTGGATCCCAAGATTCCTCTGTGCATCGATGCTGTGATGGGTCTTGACATCAACCCTATACCTTCCCCTTATATTCAACATCTCAAAGTGCAACACCTCACACTTGCTCAGATTAAATTCCATTTGCCATTTTGCCTTCAACTCATTTATACTTTGCCAGCGTTCCTCACAGACCAGCATTCCTGGTGTGGATCGGGATGGAGCTTTGGAACAGGAATTCTTCACAGGAGTTCATGCGGCCACCTGCGCCCAACTAACATTCCACTAATTCCTCTCCCAGGAATGATACAGAGCCGTCTCCACAACATTCCCTGGTTTGAGGCAGAGTTTCACTGCACGGAGATGAGATCATGTTTTGAGAGCATTTACTCACAGAACAGGGGCCAATTGATCTTGTTATGGAACAAAGGGGTTAAAATCGTCAGCAAGAGGCATCAGACTGTTCTGCCTGTTATCTGGCTCTGAGCTGAGGCTCTGACATTGGCTGGCTTTACAACTTTAAGAAGTGCCAGCTATTGCAAGTGAACATCTGCATTATCCATTCTCTGATTACAGGTGGTGATTATTGCAGCACTGTGTAACAAGTGGCAGCATTAACGGGTGAATTTACTGTGCAGTCCGTGCCTTGTCTGAGCTATCGAACAGACAGTCAGTAAATCATAATATTCATTGGACTCTATTGGACTTTATCTGCACTAAACATTAATCCCTTTATCCTGTCCCTGTTCACTCTGTACACAATCATGTATTGGCTTTCAGCTGACTGGTTAGCACACATTTAGTGTAGAGATACAGCATGGAAACAGTCCCTTCAGCCCAGCGAGTCTGCACTTTTTCAGCGACCCCTGCACACTAACACTATCCTACACACACTAGGGACAATTTACAATTTTACCGAAGCCAATTAACCTACACACCTGCACGTCTTTGGAGTGTGGGAGGAAACCGGAGCACCCGGCGAAATCCCATGCAGATCACAGGGAGAACGTACAAACTCCGTACAGACAGTACCTGTAGTCAGGTTGGAACCCGGGTCTCTGGCGCTGTGAGGCAGCAGCTCTACCGCAGCGCCACTGTGCCGCCCAAATCTAAAGCTTTTCACTGTATCTCGGTACAGGTGACAATAAACTCAACATCCAACTCTGCTACGCAGATTTTAAATGGAATCGATGACCAGACTGACAATAACATCAAACCGAAGGTAGACACTAAATGCTGGAGTCACTCAGCCGGTCAGGCAGTATCTTTGGAGAGAAGGAATGGGTGATGTTTTGTGTCGAGACCCTTCTTCAGGCTTGACATCAAATCTCCAGCTGCCGCATGTATTGACGGAGATACAAACAGGAAACTGAAACAGAGTTGATTTATTGATTAATGACAGATTCCTGCAGCTTAAAACTGTTCAAAGGCAGCATGTATTGTACGTAGAGTGAACGATGTCTGAACCTGGACCTTACCCAACCTCTGTGGAACGAGCTGCCAGAGGACGTAGGGACTATACATCTAAAAGACACCTGGACAGGTACATGGGTAGGACAGGTTTAGAGGGATATGGGCCAGACACGGGTGAATAGAACTAGCTTAGATGGGGCATATGGGTTGGCATGGACGCTGGGCCGAAAGGCCTGTTTCCGTGCTATCCTGTCCCCGACTATCCCGTGATGCTGTATTGAAGAGCTTGTGAAGGCAGGAAAATGGGTTTAAGAGGCAGAGATCAGCCATGATTGAATGGCGCTGGATGGGCTGAATGGCCTAATTCTACGCCTATAACTTGTGAAGGTGTGAAGTGTGGGGAACAGGAGGTGGTGTGAGAGGAATTATTGTAGTGATGGCAATGGCGTAGTGTGAACATGGAGCTGAGCCTCTGCCGGTCCCTGCAGACCAGAGAGCCACACACTGCTGTCCTGGGGGACGGAGACTGTCTGCAGGGCCCCAGCCCAGGGGCAACACCCCCACACGTGTGCCCCCCCCCCCCCCAAGAGGAGAGGGCAGTGGAGGTAACCTGCTGCCTCCAAACTATCAGTGTTGCGCGCGCACACACACACACACACACACACACACACACTCTCTCTGAGGGAATGCGTAAGGATTTAAAAGGAGTGAATTGGGACACTTTGTTTTATGGGAAGGATGTAGAAGAGAAATGGAGGACATTTAACGGGGAAATTGTAAGAGTACAGAATCTTTATGTCCCTGTTAGGTTGAAAGGAAATAGTAAAAATTGGAAAGAGCCATGGTTTTCAAGGGAAATTGGACACTTGTTTCGAAAAAAGAGAGATATCTACAATATTTTATAGGAGGCATGGAGTAAATGAGGTGCTAGAGGAGTATAAATAATGTAAAAAGAATCTTAAGAAAGAAATTAGGATGGCTAAAAGAAGATATGAGATTGCTTTGGCAAGAAAGGTGAAAGTAAATCCAAAGGGTTTCTACAGCTATATTAATAGCAAAAGGATAACGAGGGATAAAATTGGACCATTAGAGAGCTAGAATGGACAGCTATCTGCAGTGCCAAAAGAGATGGGGGAGATATTGAACAATTTCTTTTCTTCGGTATTCACCAAGGAGAAGGATATTGAACTCTGTGAGGTAAGGGAAAAAAGTAGAGTAGCTATGGAAACTATGAGATTCAAAGAGGAGGATGTACTGACACTTTTGAAAAATATAAAAGTGGATAAGTCTCCAGGTCCTGACAGGATATTCCCTAGGACATTGAGGGAAGTTAGTGTAGAAATAGCAGGAGCTATGACAGAAATATTTCAAGTGTCATTAGAAATGGGAATAGTGCCGGAGGATTGGCATACTGCGCATGTTGTTCCATTGTTTAAAAAGGGTTCAAAGAATAAACCTAGCAATTATAGACCTGTTAAGTTTGACGTCAGTGGTGGGCAAATTAATGGAAAGGATACTTAGAGATAATATATATAAGCATCTGGATAAACAGGGTCTGATCAGGAACAGTCAACATGGATTTGTGCCTGGAATGTCATGTTTGACAAACTTTGAATTTTTTGAAGCGGTTACTAGGGAAATTGATGAGGGTAAAGCAGTGGATGTTGTCTATATGGATTTCAGTAAGGCCTTTGACAAGGTTCCCCATGGAAGGTTGATTAAGAAGGTTCAATCTTTGGGTGTTAATGGCGGAGTAGCAAGATGGATTCAACAGTGGCTGAATGGGAGATGTCAGAGAGTAATGGTGGATGGCTCTTTGTCAGGTTGGAAGCCGGTGACCAGTGGGGTGCCTCAGGGATCTGTGTTGGGTCCACTGTTGTTTGTCATGTACATCAATTATCTGGATGATGGGGTGGAAAATTGGATAAGTAAGTATGCAGATGATAAGAAGATAGGTGATGTTGTGGATAATGAAGTAGATTTTCAAAGTCTACAGAGAGATTTGGGCCATTTGGAAAAGTGGGCTGAAAGATGGCAGATGGAGTTTAATGCTGATAAGTGTGAAGTGCTACATCTTGGCAGGACAAATCAAAATAGGACGTACATGGTAAATGGTAGGGAATTGAGGAATGCTGTGGAACAGAGAGATCTAGGAATAACTGTGCATAATTCCCTGAAGGTGGAATCACATGTAGATAGGGTGGTAAAGAAAGCCTTTGGTGTGCTGGCCTTTATAAATCAGAGCATTGAATATAGGAGTAGGGAAGTAATGTTAAAATTGTACAAGGCATTGGTAAGACCAATTCTGGAGTATGGTGTACAATTTTGGTCGCCTAATTATAGGAAGGATGTCAACAAAATAGAGAGAGTACAGAGGAGATTTACTAGAATGTTGCCAGGGTTCCAGCAACTATGTTACAGAGAAAGGTTGAACAAGTTAGGTCTTTATTCTTTGGAGCGCAGAAGGTTAAGGGGGGACTTGATTGAGGTCTTTAAAATGATGAAAGGGATAGACAGAGTTGACGTGGATAAGCTTTTCCCATTGAGGGTAGGGAAGATTCAAACAAGAGGGCATGACATGAGAATTAAGGGACAGAAGTTTAGGGGTAACGTGAGGGGGAACTTCTTTACTCCGAGGGTGGTGGTTGTGTGGAATGAGCTTCCAGCAGAAGTGGTGGGGGCAGGATCGATTTTAACATTTAAAAGTAAAGTGAAAAGGTATATGGAAGGGAATGGAGGGGTATGGTCTGAGTGCAGGTAGATGGGACGAGGGGAAAACAAATGTTCGGCACGGACTGGAAGGGCCGAGAGGGCCTGTTTCCATGCTGTAATTGTTATATGGTTATATGGTTATATAGAGGCAACATGAAGCAGTAGTTCTCTCTTAACTCAGAATAACTCTGAATTTGCCCAGCATGGCACTTGATTCAGGGGCAGTTGAGCCCGAGCAATAAATGTGATTCCTTCTATCTATGTCTATGCTCTGTCAATGAATAATTCAAATTAATTACTACTTCAATTAAAAAAAATGTAAGCATAAGACTAAAACATACACTTGATAAGGTTCTATTTACTTGCGCCGTAAACCTGCCTGCATAAATACCAAGTTCAGAAATATCCTGGCAATTGAGAGCACCTGTGGAAGTAATCAGGATATGTTTTATACAATGAATATAAAGTATTGATGTTTGTGTTGAATGAATAACTTGCTAGATAGTTGGATTAAATAGCAGGTCAGATACATGGAGTAAGCAGTTTTCCTTTGTTTCAGTTGTGCTGTGGAGCTGAAGATTGTTACAGTGTGAAGAGAATGTACAGGCCAGGAGGGGGGAAGTGGGTAAACATTATTATTATTATTGCCAGCATAAATCCATTGACCGGGATAGATTAATATAAAGTGTCCCGGTGTGATGCTGTTAATGAGGCATTCCCCAGAGGGTGGGCATACTTCCCAATCCCCTTGACAAGAAATGCATTGTCAGACTTTTCTGCTGAGAATGGTCAAGACAGCTGCAAGGCTAGATTCAAGAGAGTTTATTGTCATGTGTCCCAGACAGTCAACTTTAGTCAAGATTTGATTCTGGATCCTCTGCTTACAGTAAAATCAAATATTTTAGCAACTAGTCAGTATTTATTCCTGACTGATTTTCAGGAATCAGAGTCCTCAGCACGGAAACAGGCCATTTGGCCCAACTTGTCCATGCCAACCAAGATTCTCCATTTAAGCTAGTCCCATTTGCCCACATTTGATCCATATCTTCCTATATCTTTCCTATCCATGTACCTGTCTACGTGTCTTCCTCTGGCAGTTGTTCCATATACCCACTACCCCTGTGAGTTTCTATTCTGTGGTTATCTGACTTTAATCTTTTGTTTCCATTCATGGTTATCCAGTTTCGCAAGGTTCCCATTGTTTTCACAACACGCTCTATAAAAATGTCACGTCAGCAAGATTTGTATACCGTTCTAGGTATCTGTAGGGTTTCAATTCAACGGGCAGTGTAATTGCTAAAAGGATTTTGAAATGTAATTCAAACTCCATGTCGTATTCAAGCTGTAGACGTGGACAACAGGAAATAGAGGCATGTCGGGCTAGCCGTGTTTGCTTCCGAGATTCTTTACCCAGTATGGTCAACCCTGGTTAACTCATCCCTTCCCACCAAACCACTCCTTCCCCTGGTGCCTTTCCCCGCAACCTTTGGTTTAAACCGGCATCTGCAGTTCCTCCCTACACTACTAGACAGAATTTATCAGGTGGATCTGAGTGACATTACAGTATTTATTCTCTCAGTACACTCCCTGGTAAAATAAAGCTGTATTTATCAGTTCAGAGCCTGAATTTCCATTAATTGTACGGTGTTTGCTTCACCACTTGTCTGTAGGCAGAAACATCTACAGGAGCGGGACAGCAAGTCAAGAAAGGATTATCAAACATTCTGGGAGTCCTGTCCGACACATTTGCTCCTCCTCCTGACAAAACAATTGACTGCGATGTTATCACACTGGTTGCAACACCCTCTGGCACTACAGAACTCTACGACAGCACAAAGGTACATGGGACCATTTTCAATTGTCAGTGTCCAAGGATGGTCTCTGAGGCACTGAGTTACTCCAGCATTTTGTGTCCTTTTTTGTAAACCTGCAGTTTCTAGTTTTTACATTTGTTCAACTGTTCGTACAAAAGATTAATTTTGTATGTATTGTAGCCAGTGCAGTACCTTAACCCTTTGGGCAAACTCATTGTGCTGAATGAGGGTTAGAGGTTCTGGCAAACTCCTCATGCTGAGTGATGTTCGAGAGGGACGGGTAAACTCCTCGCGTTGATGGAGGGGTAAACTCCCCGCGCTGCATGAGGCCCTCGGACTGACGGGCAGCCTGTGGGCATCAGTTTTTCACTAACCCGCATGTGTTGGTTACAGGCTCGGCTTTACACGCTCCAGGCTGATCCTGCCACCTACTGCAATGAACCCGACGGTGAGACTTTTGAGATGCCTTTTGATACAAGTTATAGCCTCAGAATTTTAGTGGATTATCTTGGTTTACTCCATTTTAGTAGCTGTTAAATACTGAAATAATTGTGACTCTATAAGTGCTTTTGTTTAAAAAAAATAAATGTATAAAATCGTGAGAGGAATAGATCAGGTGAATGCACAGAGTCTCTTGCCCAGAGTTGGGGAATCGAGAACCAGAGGACATAGGTTTAAGGTGAAGGAGAAAAGATAAAATAAGAATCTGAGGGGTAACTTTTTCACACAAAGGGTGGTGGGTGTATGGAACAAGCTGCCAGGGGAGGTAGTTGAGGCTGGGACTATCCCAACGTTTAAGAAACAGTTTGACAAGTACATGGATAGAACAGGTTTGGAGGGATATGGACCAAACGCAGGCAGGTGGAACTAGTTTAGCTGGGACATGTTGGCCGGTGTGGGCAAGTTGGGCTGACGGGCCTGTTTCCGTGCTGTCTCACTCTATGACTGAAAAGTGTACAACTGCTAAAGACAACACTTCTCTTGTCAGTCCCAAAAGCTGATGCCTCTTTGTAGCCTGTTTCTGAGATTTCCATTCAGAGTTGCTTCTGCCCTCCATTCTGCTTCTTTCACTCTCTCTTCCACATATTCACCACACTCAAGCATTTAAATTGAAATAATCTGTGCCACGTTGCTGCAAAACTTGAGCCATCTCAGAGTTAACTGATTAAAATGGTGTTAGCAGGGATCATTTATCTTATCTTATCCACTTTGGTGGCAAAAACAGGAAAGCAGACTATTATTTAAATGGTGGCCGATTAGGAAAAGGGGAGATGCAGCAAGACCTGGGTGTCATGGTACACCAGTCATTGAAAGTAGGCATGCAGGTGCAGCAGGCAGTGAAAAAAGCGAATGGTATGTTAGCTTTCATAGCAAAAGGATTTGAGTACAGGAGCAGGGAGGTTCTACTTCAGTTGTACAGGGTCTTGGTGAGACCACACCTGGAGTATTGCGTACAGTTTTGGTCTCCAAATCTGAGGAAGGACATTATTGCCATAGAGGGAGTGCAGAGAAGGTTCACCAGACTGATTCCTGGGTTTATACTCTCTGGAATTTAGGAGATTGAGAGGGGATCTTATAGAAACTTACAAAATTCTTAAGGGGTTGGACAGGCTAGATGCAGGAAGATTGTTCCCGATGTTGGGGAAGTCCAGGACAAGGGGTCACAGCTTAAGGATAAGGGGGAAATCCTTTAAGACCGAGATGAGAAAGACTTTTTTCACACAGAGAGTGGTGAGTCTCTGGAACTCTCTGCCACAGAGGGTAGTTGAGGCCAGTTCATTCGCTATATTTAAGAGTGAGTTGGATGTGGCCCTTGTGGCTAAGGGGATCAGAGGGTATGGAGAGAAGGCAGGTACGGGATACTGAGTTGGATGATCAGCCATGATCATATTGAATGGCGGTGCAGGCTCGAAGGGCTGAATGGCCTACTCCTGCACCGAATTTCTATGTTTCTATGTTATATTCTCACTAAGTTCAAATTATTGGGGGTACACAAAAGGCTGGAGAAACTCAGCGGGTGCAGCAGCATCAAAGGAACGAAGGAGATGGGCAACGTTTTGGGTCGAGACCCTTCTTCAGCATCTGCAGTTCCTTCTTTCATAAGTTCAAATTATTAACTGTTTTCAAAGGTTTTATTGTTCTGATGTTTTTGAGCATTGTTGTTTTGCTGTGCGGTTAAATTCTTAGCTTAGCTTCACGATTAAAGCAATGTGCATTGTCCCAGATGTTGTTGTTCCAGTCCTTTTGTGTCATTGGTTTCTGTATTTTGTGCTTCAGATCTGATCCATCAGGCTGCAGGTTATCACTCAGTTATCACTGTACACTGTATGTTATTGCAAAACCTGCAGACAGTTCTGCTACCACATGGTCGTTGGGTTCCTAACAAGCTCTGTTGTAGAAAATCGCGTTACTGGGCGGTCACGGTGGCGCATTGCTAGAGTTGCTGCCTTACAGCAAATGCAGTGCCAGAGACTCGCGTTGAACTTGACTATGGGTGCTGTCTGTACGGAGTTTGTACGTTCTCTCCATGACCTGCCTGGGTTTTCTCCGAGATCTTCGGTTTCCTCCCACACTCCAAAGGCGTGCAGGTTTGTTGGTTAATTGGCTTGTGGTAAATATAAAAATTGTCCCTAGTGGGATAGGGTTAGTGTGCGGGGATCGCTGGTCGGTGCGGACTCGGTGGGCCGAAGGGCCTGTTTCCGCAGTATCTCTAAACTAAACTAAAAGACAATTAACTCCGTGGGGAAAAGGGAGTTAGGGGCTCTAGTTTCAGACTCACTAAACCAATTTCCCCACAGCATTTAAAAACAAAGCTCTTTTCAATAGCAGTTTTTGTTTCTGCAAGCTGAAAATACTAAAGGCTGCATGTTACGTTGTTTAATGGAGTATCATTTCACAAGTGTCTATAGCGGTGATTGCTTGTCAGTTTCAATTGTCCATCGGCAGTTAAACTGTCAGTGTTCTTCAGAGACAGTGGTGTTTGAATACTGTGGGGACGATTCATGGAAACACGTTCTCCCCCTCTTCTATTTGAATTCAAGAAACATTTTTACTGCGTGTCAATTTCTAAAATAACTTTAAAATGGTTCTCTAGTTCCCAATCTAAATGTTGTTAAAACTAATTGGGCCTGCTTAATGCAGGTAACATTCCCTAATCCAGGCACGTGCCGTGAGTAATCAGCCAGGGTAGGCAGTGGCTTTTAAAAATCTTTAAAGCCACACATGCGCAGATTATTATCTCCCCGGTAAACTGCCGGTCGACATTTTTTAAATCTTGAAAACCGCGCATGCGCAGATTGTTCCCTCAACTTTTATCATATAATTTGTTTTCAATAGGTCCTATCACTTAATAAAGTATTTTAAAACATATAGCTAAAAAAAAATTACTTACCATATTAATTGTGCACAAAATCCATTCTGCAGCAACAATATCCATAAGGTTGCTTCGTGAAACTCTTCAGGTAATCACTATCCACCCTTGAAAATCCCGCTAAGAAACATGCGCATGCGCAGTGCGGAACGCAGCACATGCACGCAGTTCACAGTGTAAAGGCAGAGTTTCAGCTGCCTTTACAGACCATTCCAACTGATGGCTTGAAGCAGTGTCGACGGCACGTGAGTAGCACATACTTCCCCGTTTAAAACGTACTGCTGATGAAAGGCACGGGATAATTATGCCTCCCTAAGAGATTCATCTCTTAGGGAGGCATAATTCTCCCGTTCCTTTACTATTTATGACCATTTTATATATGTTTTATATATATTTTATATATATTTTATATATATTATATTTATATATAAAATAATTACTATTTTATCATTTTAGTCAGGGTAGGCACTGCCTATCTTGCCTACCCTGACGGCACGTGCCTGCCCTAATCCATCTTTACATTAGCCAATCATGAAAATGAGTGTTATAGCAGAACTAGCTGTATTGGGGAAACAAAAAACTAATTGTTATTCAGTGACTTGTAATTCAGCAGGAATTTAAAATATTTTTTTGAATCAAACTGCGCACGCTGTCAGAATACACTTTCTCCCCCATGTTTTTTTTTTATTTTTAAATTTTAATTATTCTTATACAACTTCGTACTTTTGATTTAATAATAAAAGAACAGTGAGAGAAAAAAGAAATAAAGAGTGTCGGAATAGATAGACAAGCAAGTAGAAGCAGATAGCCAAAGAAATACAGGCCCGAGATAAGAAGCTAGAAAGATTGAAAGAAAAGGAGAAAGTAAAGGAAAGAGATTAGGAGAGATCTACCTATTTCGTATTTTTGCCCATCCGTCACCCGGTTCTAAACCATTTAATTTCTTATGTTGCACCATCTGCGTGTAAAAAGTTGATAAAAGGAGTCCAAATCCTAAGAATAGGTCTACTTTGCCTAGTAGGATGAATCTCATTTCTTCAAGGTGTAGCATTTCAGACATGTTTGAGATCCACATTTTCAATGTTGGCGTGATAGCGTTTTTCCAAAATTTGAGTATGTTTTTTTGCTGTTATTAGACCGCAATTAAGAAAAGCTTCTTGGAATATAATTAGTTTACTTCCCACTTCCATTGATCCAAAGATAATCAGTTCTGTATTGGGGTTCAATTTTGTGTTAAATAGTTTTGTAAAAATTCCAAAAATTTAATTCCAAAATTTATACAGTTTTATACAAGAGACAAAGGAATGTGCTATAGTGGCATTTTGAGTTAAACATTTGTCGCAGATGCGGGAAACATTTGAAAATATTTTATTCAGTCTAGTTTTCGAATAATATAGTCTATGTAAAATTTTAAATTGAATTAGGTTATGTCTTACATTAATTGAACATTTATTTACATATAGATTTTTTTCCCATCTATCATTCGGAATTTTTATCAATAACTCTTGTTCCCAGTCCCTTCTAATTGCCTCTGTCGTTGGTGTTTCTATATTTAGAATTGTATTATATAAGTAAGATATTAAATTGCTTGATTCTGCCTTTCTATTCATTCCTTCCTCCAATATATCTGGAGTTAAAGTTTGATATCCTTGTATATATTTTTTCAAATAATCTTGAATTTGAAGATATTTGAAATATTGATTACTTTTCAAATTATATTTTAGTTGTAATTGTTGGAATGAAAAAAAAAAATCCCATTTCATACATATCTCCCATTGTTTTAATTCCTATTCTTTCCCAATGGATAAACGTTTTATCAATAATGGATGGTTTGAATGAGGGATTATTAGCTATTGGAGAAAGAAGTAATAATTTTCTTAATTTTAAAGTTAATTTTATTTGTTTCCAAATTCGTATTATACTGTGAATAATTGGATTCTTCTTATATATATTGTTCAGTTTCATCGGGGAAAGAAGGATCACTCCTATATTATAAGGGGAACAATCCTCTTTCTCCATTCTTATCTACCTGTTGGGCAGAACTGTCCAACCAATAGATTATATTTTTAATATTCACTGCCCAATAGTAATACAATAAGTTAGGAAGTGTCAGTCCCCCTGATTCTTTAGATTTACACGTGTTTTTTTTTTTTTTTTTATTCTGTGTGATTTATAATCCCATATGAAGTTTATAATATCAGAGTCTAGTTTTTTAAGGAATTTTTTAGGTAAGTATATTGACATTGATTGAAATAGGTACAATATTTGTGGTAAGAAGATCATTTTTATCGCGTTTATTCTGCCTATTAAGGACATCGGCAGTGTTTTCCAAAATTTAATCAACCCATTTAATTTAGTTAATAAAGGCATATAGTTTGCGTTGAGTAATGGTTTATATTTCCTAGTGATTTGGATGCCCAAATACTTAAATATTTCTGTTGCAATTCTAAAGGGGAATTTCAACAAATGTCGGCTCTTGAGGTTTTATCGTCATAATTTCGCTTTTGTTCCAATTTATTCTATATTCTGAAAAAGAACCAAATTCCTCTATTAAGTTTAGTATATTTGGTATGCTAATTTGTGAATTTGTAATATATAGTAATATGTCGTCTGCATATAATTAAATTTTATTATTTGAGTGTTTGGTATTATATCCATAAATATTCGGATGACTTATACTTTCTGCTAAAGGCTCCCCTGCCTATTGCCCCTTGCTAATTGGAATTTCGGGGATAATATATTATTAGTCAGTATTCTAGCCGTTGGCTTATCATATAATAATTTTACCCATGAGATAAAGTTATCTCCCATGTTAAATTTTTGCAATACTTTGAATAAATATTGCCATGCTACTTGATCAAAAGCTTTTTCTGCATCCAATGAAATAATTGCTAGTTCTTCTTCAGTATTATGTGAGTACATTATATTAGACAGCCGTCTCAAATTGTTAAAAGAGTATCTCTTTGGTGTAAACCCCGTTTGGTCCGGGTTTATTAGTTTGCTAACATATTTACTTAATCTTCTTGCTAGGGTCTTTGCTAATATTTTTTGATCTGTATTTAGGAGTGCAATAGCTCTATATGAGTCTGGGTCTTCTAGATCTTTATCCTTTTTTGGTATAAGTATAATCGTTGATTCAGTTAATGTTTCTGGTAGTTTATTTTCTTTAAAAGCGTATATATATAAATCTTGCAGGCGTGGAGAAATTATCTCATAGAATCATTTATAGAATTCATTACTAAAGCCATCTATCTATCTGGTCCTGGCGTTTTGCCATTCTTCAACAAATTTATTGTTTCTTCTATTTCCTGTAGTGTAATCTGGGCTCCTAATCCCTCTTGTTCCACCATATTTAATTTTGGAAGATTACAATTGTCTAAGAAATTTGTAATTTGAGTATTATTTGCAGAGGTTTTCGATGTATATAAATTTTGATAAAATTGAGCACATCTTTTATCAATATCTTTAGGTAGTGTTAGTAATTCCCCTTTGTCTGATTTAATTTTAGTAATTGTATTTTCTGTTTCCCGTTTTTTCAGTTGGCGTGCTAAGAGTTTATGTGGTTTATCACCAAATTCGAAATGTTCTTGTTTTATAGTTTGAAATAATCTTATTATTCTGGCCTATAAAATTTTATTTAATTTATATTTTAGTATTGTTATCTTATTATGTTTATCTATAGTTGGTTCTTTAGCATTTTCTAAATCTAATTGTCTAATTTCTTGTTCTAACTGCAATTGTTCAGTGTTATTTTTTTTATTTTGGAAAGTTTGATATGAGATTATAGTTCCTCTAATAAATGCCTTAAAAGTTTCCCATAATAAGGAGGGTGAAATATCTGGTGTATCACTTGTCTCAAAAAATAATCCCATCTGCTCTTTTAAATATGTAAATCCTTGTGAATTGTTTAAGATTTGGGGGTTAAACCTCCAAAATGATTTTTTATCAGGCATTCCATCTAATTTTAAAGAAAAAGTTAGCGGGGAATGATCAGAAATAATACTATTATGATATTTAGAATTATATGTATATGGAATTAGTTTTGTGTTCACTAAGAAGTAATCAATATGTGAATATGTTTTATGTACCGTTGAATAAAATGAATATTGCCTACCTACTGGGTTAGCGATCCTCCATACATCTGTTATGTTGGTATTTTTCATGTACGTATTTAGGAGTTCACTAGTTTTAGATTTTATGTTAATCCTTTTTTGTTTTGCTGATTTATCCAGATATGGATCTAAAACACAATTCAAATCTCCCCCTATTATCACATTTTGATAGTTAAGGTCTGTAATTGTATCCAAAATTTTACTAAAGAATTGGGGGTTGTCAAAATTAGGAGCATAAATATTTATTAAAGTAAGTGGAGTAGAATAAATTTCTCCCATGACTATGACGTACCTCCCCTCCTTATCTGCTATAGTATTATTTAATTTAAATGGTATACCTTTACGAATGATAATAGCCGTACCTCTAGATTTAGAAGTAAATGAAGAGTAGTATGATTGCCCAATCCAATTTACCTTCAATCTTATCTGTGTTTGATATATCAAATGCGTCTCTTGTAAGAAAATGATGTCACTGTTTAAGGCTTTTAATTAGGCAAAGATCTTACCCCTTTTAATTGGTTCATTAGCGCCCCTTATATTCCAACTACAGAACGTGATTCCTCCAGTTTTCTTTTGTTTATCGTCTTGCATTATGAATCATGTTACTACCTTTACTTCATATGGTGCAACCAAGAACCTCATAACTCTAGGTGGAGGATGATCATCCCCAGCTGTTAAGTTTTGTTGGCATCTCCCCTTCAGAATAGACCTTAAAAAGACCAGAAAGTGTAGAGTCGTGAAAAGATAATTAACAAACAAAAAGTGATATTATAATATCCAAAAATAAAGATATTATAATTGAAAACAGACACCAACAGGTGGTATAAAAATTCTTATTGACTTCCGTAGATGTTTTTATATGTTTCGCTCTGCTCCCTTGACCAGTTATTATTAATTGGAAGAGAGAGCGATACAAAGTTCAGAAATATATATATCAAATAAAATGCACTCCAATAGATTGATTAGAAATATATCTTCAAAGAGAAAAAACAAAATAAAAAAGAGTTTCCGGGTATATATTTAGATATAACAGTAATTATGTTAATTATATATCCATATCTATTGATATGCCTAGCTCTATTACAATTAAGTCTCAAACTTTTGTATCAGACACCAACAGGTTCCAAGGGGTTAACCAGATTCAGACCCTTGGGTAACTTCCAAGCGTCTGAGTCTCCTCCCCCCTCTTTGCGCGCAATTTAGTCTAAATCTACTATATCCATAAAATTTGTTAGTATGTTAGTACTTATCAATCATATTTGTTATTCTTATATTTAGCAAGTAATTAACATCATGAAATAAACATCAGCCATTATTAAGCTATTAATATTACACAATTTTATTAATTGTGTTAGTATGTAATTGTGTGTTTCTTAAATCATAAATTTCTATATACAAGTCCACTGATAATATTTTTCCATATTAAATTATTTTCCCCGACACAATTTTTCTTTCTTTGTCAATCCTTTGTTGAAGGGAAGCATAAAATCCGACCTTGAGTTAACATTGCAAAGATTAAAATGTCTAGACAACGCCTCGAGGAAAGTTGTCCATCTTAACCAGAGCAGTATTTTTAGTATGTTAACAAAAAAGAAACACAGTTCTTTCTTTTTCGTTTCTCATGATCAGTAGTCCTCCTTTGTGATACATTGTGCATAATTAAATGCCTCTCCTGGATCCGTGAATGCACGTTCAACATGTTTATAAGTAATTCTCAATTTCGCGGGATATACTATCCCATATCTTACTCCCGAGACCTTTTTCAGTAGCCTTCTCGTGTTTGTAAACTTGTCCCTCTTTTCCATAACTTCAGCTGGAAAATCACGGAAGAATCTTAGTTTGTCTTTTTCAAACATCAAATTCACACCAAATGGAATTTTTTTCATAATTCCTTCCAGGGTTGAAATGTCATAGAATTTCAGAATAATCTGTCTTGAGGGGGCAGTTGGGCTTGCTTGAACCTTACGTCGGACCCGGTGAGCCATATCTATTCTCGGGGCTTCAGGCAGCTCAAGGCACTTGTTTGAGTAAGTTGGCAGCAAACTCCTGAAAGTTTTGCCCACTCTCCTTTCCTTCTTTTACTCCAACTATCCTCAGATTTTGTCTTCTTGATCTTGCTTCCAAGTCCGTACATTTATGCTTCATTTTAGCAAGATCCCTCCCAGTGCTTTCTTGTTCCTTTTTTAGTCTCAGTTATCGTATTATCCATTCCTTCCATAGCCGCCTCAGTAGACTTTAACATTGCGTCCAGCTTTTTATTACAGTCCTTATCAACCCGCTTAATGTTCTTGTTTAAATCCTCCTCAACCTCAATCACACGTTTGATTAAGTCATCAATTTTCCCCATCAACATATCATTACCTTGTTTAATTTTTTCAGAGAGGCTTTTGTCCAGTGCGACATTCCCATCTTGTATCACTTAGAAATAACTTTAGTGACTGAAGTTAATACTGACTTTTCCAATTGTTCCATATGCACTATTTGTTCCTCCATTGAGGTCATTTCTGCAGAAAGATTTTGAAAGTCAGCTTCTTCTGAGCTTCCAGCTGATGCTTGAGGGGATTGAGGAGTCTTTCCAAGTTTTTTCAAGTAGTCTCTTGTGGCAGGTGTTGAAGCAGGTTTTACAGGCTTCTGGCGAGGATTCCCGTTTTGCATTTAAAACTGTGGTTATTCTCTGTTATTAGCAGCTCCGGTAGTGTATTTTAGAACTCCCCCGTCTTCCAGCTCGTATTTTAGTATATTAAAACATTCTTTCGGGAGCAGAGCAAAACATTCTTTCGGGAGCAAAGCGTCTCTCACCCCACCATTGACGCCGCCGGAAGTCCTCCCCCATGTTTTTGAGGAGAAGCTGAACTTTATGCTTGGGTTTGTTTTAGCTGAAGATTGGGAGTTGAGGAATCAATGATGTATTGGAGGTAGACAAAAATGTTGGAGAAACTCAGCGGGTGAGGCAGCATATATGAAGCGAAAGAATAGATGAAGTTTCGGGTCGAGACCCTTCTTCAGACTGATTTTGGGGGGGGGGAGAGGAGAAGAAAGGAAGAGGCGGAGACAGTGGGCTGTGGGAAAGCTGGGAAGGGAGGGGTGGCTCAGCACTTCAATTCCCCCTCCCATTCCGAATCCGACCTTTCTGTCCTGGGTCTCCTCCATGGTCAGAGTGAGTCCCACTGCAATTTGGAGGAGCCACACCTCATATTTTGCATACAATTCTTAAACAAATGGTAGATTGGAGCAACATCTCTCATTCCCTTTCCCCAGACACAGCAGGCTAACACAGTACTTCCGCAATTCCCAGCTTGACATTAGTGTTCAGGCAGTGTGTTTGTAATATCTGCTTGTTCTGTCTCTCTGCAGGGCCCCTGGAGCTTTACGATGAGTGGGTGGCTGGTTTTAATCTTGATGAGCGGAAAGGGGAAGTCTCAGACCTGTTGGTAAACAGCCCTTCAGTGCGTGCGCTTTATACAAACATGGTGCGTACTGCTTCACTTATGCATCGGATAATTATTTATTAGTTAGTCAGTATTTTTGTGATTGTTTTTGGTATAGACCATAGTGAAGGGAACATGTTTATGCTTTTTATATTTCATGTATTATAATAATGGTGATTTTATTCCCTCCCGGAATGCCATGGACCAGCACGGAATGCTGCAGTTTTCCACTCCAGTTCCTGCTGAGTAAATTCCCACCAACAGCCGGTTAAACCGAGTGGCCCACAATGATAGCATGGGCTGGAACAAAGATCCTTGGACTAAAGTTCATCAATGTTGCTTCTGCAGGGCTGAAGTAATACTTTATTATCATATGTGACAAGTCACAGTGAATAGTCGCCCAGAAAGTGTGCTTACAAAGTTACAAATCCCCCCAACCCCCTCCCCAGCTCCGCCTTTGTACTCTCCCCCTCATGGCCGTCCTCCCACTCCGGGTCCTCATTTGTTCCTTCCCCTGGCGCGTTTGGAGTGCCCAAACAGAATAGTTGTATCATATAGAATGCGGTTGCCTGCCCTGGCCCATATTGAGTCTGGGGCAAATGTGCTTTTTGATGTGCTGTCAACGTTCACATGGTAAAAGGCCAAGATGTTATGAATGATTTAGCAGGCCCCTTCTGCCTTATCTCCAGCCACTGTGGAAATACTTTTTTTATTAAGTTGATGCAAATATTATGCCTCTGTTTCAGAAGGACTGTAAGGAAAGCCTTGGAACTATAGACCAGAAAACCCATCATCTCTGGTTGACGAGTTACTGGAGAGGATTCTGCAGGGCCACAGGCCTCCAGTCCGAAAAACAACCTTCCACCACCACCCTCTGCTTCCTTCCAGGAAGCCTATTCTGTCTCCAGTTACCTCATTCTACCTAATCCCATGCAATCTAACTTTCCAGAGCAGCCCATCATGCAGATCACAATCGAAGGCTTTGTTGAAGATTATAAAGATTCTTCTATGGCCTTGTCAACCTTCTTGGTTACTTCTTCAAAAAACTTAAATTAGTAATTCGTGATCACCCACGCACAAAGCCATGCTGACTATCTCTGAGCTTCCCTTGTCTATCCAAATGCATGTACATTTTATCCCTCCGAATCATATCCAGTAACATGCCTATCACAGATGTTATGGTCACTAGTCTGCAGTTCTCAGGCTTTTCCTCGCAGCCCTTCTAAATAGAGGCATAACATGAGCAGCCCTCCAGTTATCTGGCATCCCACCCGTGTGTCTAATATTTAGCCTTTTTTACATTTCTTTTTCGGCTTGGTTGTCAAAACGTTCATTACGTCCTTGAATACCTTCATCAACATTGCCATTGATGTCACCGCCAAGTGATATCTGCAGTCCTGTGACCTTATTATCCTCAAGAGAATATGACAAATGGGCTGTTAAGATTTGTGTTTCCCACTTGCTGAATGAAACAAACTGAGTCTGATTTGTTCAATGGGACATGGTTTGTTCAATTGAAAGCTGTATGTCAATTGTGTTAAGTCCTCAGTGCCATTTTCTACAGTTTGGCAGCATAATCGTATTGAAATGTACCAAATTCAGAGTTGCTCAGGCTGGATACACAAGGTGTTTCCTCCGCTGGGTCTCATCAGGGTTGGATGCTCAGGACTGAAATGAGGAAATACTTCTTCAGAAGTTGGCAAATCCTAGAATTATTTATCCAAGAGTTCATTCAAAGATCGCAGGATGTCTGGATATTATGGGATGGGAGAAGATGGTGCTGGTGCAGAGAATGGTGTTGAGGTGGGGAATAGATGGTGGAGCGGTGTGGCCCCACTCCTGGATCGGTACTTTCAGTGTTCCTGTGGGTCTTGTGCACCGCAGACGTTGACACATGGGGTCAGGTGAGCATTGTGACATCTGGATGCATACTCTCGCACACCAGATGCCCTGAAGGTCTGGGAATTAGCTGAGCTCACAATCATCTGTTCCAAGCTGTGGTACAACCTGAAGATGGGAAGAGACAGCAAGGCAAGACATCAACAGTAGAGATGATTAAATCCTCCAATTTACGAAGCAATTAATGATTTATTTGGAGTGGTTGGTTTAAAGCTGTGTTTGAACTCCAGCTGTAAATGTGTTGTTTTCCCTGAACAGGTGCCAGCGGCTGTGTCACATTCAGAGTTTTGGCATCGATACTTTTATAAATTATACCAGTTAGAGCAGGTAAGTAGTCCCTGCAAATTCAATCCACAACCTCCGCTTTTGTCATTATGTTGTGGGCTGTTAGTGGCACCTGAACAGGTAGAAATTCAAACTAGGATGGAAGTTGGTTCGCAATTTATTCTCAATATGAAATGTTTACTTCACACTGTAATTTTGTGTTTCTGGTAATATCTGGAAATTAACAAACACAGCATGTTGAAGCTTGATATAAATGTGTACTTTGCTCAGTCATAGATCATCCAGCACAGAAACAGGCCACTCAGCCCAACTCATCCTTGCCAGCCATGATGCTCCATCTAAACTAGGACCATATCCCTCTAAACACTTCTCTGTACCTGTCCAAATGTCTTTTAAATGCTGTTATAGTTCTTGCCTCAACTACATCCTCTGGCAGAAATTAGTTCCCCCCTTTTCAGGGCACCCTGTTTGGGACACAGCAATGTCATGTAAATTCTTGCCATAGAGGGGGTACAGAGTAGGTTCACCAGACTGATTCCTGGGATGTCGGGACTTTCATATGAAGAAAGACTGGATAGACTCGGATTGTACTCGCTAGAATTTAGAAGATTGAGGAGGGATCTTATAGAAACTTACAAAATTCTTAAGGGGTTGGACAGGCTAGATGCAGGAAGATTGTTCCCAATGATGGGGAAGTCCAGAACAAGGGGTCACAGATTAAGGATAAGGGGGAAATCTTTTAGGACCGAGATGAGAAAAACATTTTTCACACAGAGAGTGGTGAGTCTCTGGAATTCTCTGCCACAGAAGGTAGTTGAGGCCAGCTCATTGGCTATATTTAAGAGGGAATTAGGTGTGGCCCTTGTGGCTAGAGGGATCAGGGGGTATGGAGAGAAGGCAGGTACAGGATACTGAGTTGGGTGATCAGCCATGATCATATTAAATGGTGGTGCAGGCTCGAAGGGCCGAATGGCCTACTCCTGCACCTATTTTCTATGTTTCTATGTTTCTAAATGAAAGTAGTCATGTTTAGTATTTTGTTGCCTATCCTTTCCATGCAAGGACTGCTTGAAGTTTGTGATTCATGGATATCACCAGTTGCTGGGTGTCCTCTCTGGTGATGCTCTGCCAGGCCTGTATTGCAGCCTCTTGAACTTATGCTTGTTTTGGGGACTAGCCCCTTCAGATTTTTCTTCAGCATATAAAAGGCTTGCTCAATTGGGTTCAGATCGGGTGATTGACTTGGCCACTCAAGAATTGACCGTTATTTAGCTTAGAAAAACTCCTTTGTTGCTTTAGCAGTATGTGGGATCATTGTCTTGCTGTAGAATGAACCGCCGGCCAATGAGTTTTGAGGTATTTGTTTGAACTTAAGCAGATAGGATGTATCTATATGCTTCAGAATTCATTATGCTACTACAATCAACAGTTGTATCATCAATGAAGATAAGTGAGCCAGTTCCTTCAGCAGCCATACATGCCCAGGCCATAACACGCCCACCACCGTGTTTCACAGATGAGGTGGTATTTTGGATCTTGGGCCGTTCCTTCTCGCCTCCATACTTTGCTCTTGCCATCACTCTGATATAAGTTCATCTTCGTCTCATCTGTCCACAAGACCTCTTTTTCCAGAACTGTGGTTGCTCTTTTAAGTATTTTGCAAACTGTAACCTGGCCATCCTATCTTTGCAGCTTACCAGTGGTTTGCATCTTGCAAATGTAGCCTCTGTATTTCTGTTTAAGAAGTCATCTGCAGACAGCGGTCATTGACAAATCCACACCTGACTCCTGAAGAGTTTTTCTGTCGGACAGGTGTTTGTGGATATTTCTTTATTATAGAGAGAATTCTTCTGTCATTAGCTGTGGAGGTCTTCCTTGGTCTGCGAGTCCCTTTGCGATTAGTAAGCTCACCAGTGCTCTCTTTCTTCTTAATGATGTTCCAAACAGTTGATTTTGGTAAGCCTAAGGTTTGGCTGATGTCTCCAACGGTTTTATTCTTGTTTCTCAGTCACATAATGGCTTCTTTGACTTTCATTGGCACAACTTTGGTCCTCATGTTGATAAACAGCAATAAAAGTTTCCAAAGGTGATGGAAAGACTGGAGGAAAGACTAGGTGCTGAGAGCTCTCTTATACCTGCATTAAGGAGGCAATTAAACACACCTGAGCAATTACAAACACCTGTGACACCATGTGTCCCAAACATTATGGTGCCCTGAAATGGGGGGACTATGTATAAACACAGCTGTAATTTCTACATGGTGAAACCAAAATGTATAAAAATACACTTTAATAAAATCTGACAATGTGCAGTTTAACCACATGTGATTTTTTTCTATTACAAATCTCAAATTGTGGAGTAGAGGCAAATAAATAAATGATGAGTCTTTGTCCCAAACATTATGGAGGACACTGTACTGTTTTTCTGTATGAAATTTCTTAACTTTATGTCAAGTTGCATATATACTTAGTTTCTAAGTATCTAAGAAATTAACATAGGGTTATTATTTAATATTAAAATTCAGATTCAGTAATTTGTCCCTGTAGTCTACTACAAATAGTGTAATTCCCTGCAGGTGCTTGGAGCAAGTGATATGTCATTGTGTTTGCTTTCAGGAGGAAAGCAGGAGAATAGCGTTGAAACAGAGAGCGGAGCAGACTTCTCAGTCCGAGGAACTCCAGTGGGAGGAGGAGGAGGAGGGTAAGCACGTCGCTGGCAATTACTCTGCTTTGGAGGCTAAGCGTAAATAGCTTTCAAGATCCCACTTAAACATGTGTTTGTGCAGAGACTCTGACAGCAACTGGGAGACCCAGTGGGCATTGGCAAACCAAGAGCAAGCGTTTGGCAAATACTTAAGATTAAATATTTCAAATTAAAGCAAAGTTAATAATATTTATGAAATTGTATAAATGCCTAGAGCAGATTAGTTTATTATGAACTTCAAGTAATTAAGTAACATTTTCTTAATGGCATATTACTCCAACCAGTTATCCAAGGCGTGTGGTAATATAACCTGGAATAGTCGCAGCTTTGTAGTTAAAAATTGATTGTGTATAATGAGCGACATAAATAATTCTATTCCTTGATTGTACATTTTCAGATGAATTTGTTGGGGCTTTGCCTCTTAACTCAGATGTTCAGCATTTGTCACTGACCTCAGCATTATCTGTGCAACCTCCGGTGCTGTGCTCCAGAACAGAGAACTCCATTGAACTTGAGAGTGTGGATGTTAGTGCCATTGGCCAAGCGCCATCAGAGCACCAGTCTACAACTGCTGAACAAAGCCCTGTAGAACTCCAATTGCAAAGCCAGGTGTCCACTTCCAGTGAGACATCGAGGTCTGAGGAGACAGTGAAGGAGATTGGGGAGAAAGCTGAGGGAAGCTCGGTGAGGTTGGTGCCAGAGCAGGAAGAGAAACCTCAGCTTCCCACAGCCAAGGACCGGGTTCCCACCTCGGCTAAAGATGCAAATGGATCATCGAAGGATCAGAAAGCAAAGGGCTCGACTGGAGGAGTGGCTGAGCCAAAGAATACAGTGAGACTGGAGACGACAAAAGATGATGGACCAACTGATTTGAGAGTGTATGAACTCAATTCAGACAGTGGGAAGTCCACGCCTTCCAATAATGGAAAGAAAGGTAATGCGTGAAGGGGGGGGAGATCATCGTGGAAAATTACTGTGCAGTCCGATACATTTTCAGGCATTTTTTAAAGTTTAAATTGTAATGTCCTCACATCGCCCATTGTAATAATCGTGATGAGTTATCACATTTGTGGCACAGCGGTAGAGTTGCTGCCTTGCAGTGCTTGCAGCGCCGCACACCCGGGTTCGATCCCGACTACGAGTGCTGTCTGTACGGAGTTTGTATGTTCTCCCCATGACCGCATGGGTTTTCTCCCAGATCTTCAGTTTCCTCCCACACTCCAAACCTAACGTGCAGGTTTGTAGGTTAATTGGCTTGGTATAAGTGTAAATTGTCCCTAGTGTGTGTTGGATAGTGTTAATGTGCAGAGATCGCTGGTCGGTGCGGACCCGGTGGGCCGAAGGGCCTGTTTCCGCACTGTGTCTCTAACTTGATTTGCTACATGAGGCTAAAACTTCATGTGGTCAAACTAATCCAGTTCAAAGTTACATCTGAAATAAAGGTGGTTTAAATCTTAATGTGCAGGAATATGAATCGATGAGTTAATACTTTCCATCAAGAGAGATGGAGAATTTAAAAATAGAAAATGAACGGAACATAATTTCTCTGCTTTTTGGTGCGGCAATGATTTGGATTAGAGAACAGAGCGCAAGGTTGTCTAAACAATGGAATTATAAAGAGGATGTAGGAAGATTTTGAGGTGATTTAGACAAGTTGAAAGGGTGGATGAATAAATGGCAGAACCCGTGTAAGATGGAGTGGTAGAATCATGCAGCACGAAAACAGGCCCGTCGGCCCAACTTGCCGACTAAGCGTAAATCTAAAGTTTTTCATCAGAGTCAAAGTGTTATTTAAAGAGTGTTAGATTGGGGGGTTTATTTACAGTGTGTTCTGGTGTAAAACTGCCAAATGAGGGGACAGCAGTTGTCTATTGGCCTCCAATACAAGGTGTGTTGAGAACACGACAAGGATATCTCCAGCAATAAGTGAGTTCAGTATTCCGAAAAACGCAAGGAATCATGGGAGTGTCATTCACCATAAAGAAAAAGCGAACGAAGGGCTAGCTGAAGAAACTGTGTAAATAGACAATAGCCAATAGGTGCAGGAGTCGGCTCTTCGAGCCAGCAACACCATTCAATGGCTGATCATCCTGAATCAGTACCCCCTTCCTGCCTTCTCCCCATATCCCCTGACTCCGCTATCTTATCCTAGGCTCTTACCCTATCGAGCTCTCTCTTGAAAGTATCCAGAGAACAGAGATCATGCCCCTTATTCTTAAACAGTGGCCCTGGTTCTGGACTTCCCCAACATGGGGAACATGTTTCCTGCCTCCTTAGCCCTTAATAATCTTGTATGTTTCAATGAGATATCCTCTCATCCTTCTATACTCCAGAGTGTACAAGCCCAGCCGCTCCATTCTCTCAGCATATGACAGTCCCGCCATCCTGGGAATTAACCTTGTAAACCTACGCTGTACTCCCTCAGTAGCAAGAATATCCTTCCTCAAATTAGGGGACCAAATCTGCACACAATACTCCAGATGTAAAGTGGATAGGTATATGGACGTGAAGGGAATGGAGGGGTATGGTCTGAGTGCAGGTAGATGGGACTAGGGGAAAACAAATGGTCGGCACGGACTGGAAGGGCCGAGAGGGCCTGTTTCCGTGCTGTAATTGTTATATGGTTATATGGTTATATGTGGTCTCAGTAGGGCCCCATACAACTGCAGAAGGACCTATTTGCTCCTATACTCCACTCCTCTTGTTATGAAGGCCAACATGCCATTCGCTTTATTCATTGCCTGCTGTACCTGCATGCTTACTTTCATTGACTGATGAACAAGGACCCCCAGATCCCATTGTACTTCCCCTTTTCCCAACTTGACACCATTTAGATAGTAATCTGCCTTCCTGTTTTTGCTACCAAGGTGGATAACCTCACATTTATCCACATTAAGCTGCATCTGCCATGCATCTGCCCACTCACCCAACCTGTCCAAGTCACCCTGCATCCTCATAGCATCCTCCTCACAGTTCACACTGCCAGCCAGCTTTGTGTCATCTGCAAATTTGCTAATGTTACTTTGAATCCCTTCATCTATTGACGTATATTGCAAGTAGCTGTGGTTCCAGCACCGAGCCTTGTGATACCCCACTAGTCACTGTCTGCCATTCTGAAAGGGACCCATTAATCCCTACTCGTTGTTTCCTGTCTGCCAACCAATTTTCTATCCATGTCAGCACTTTACACCCAATACCATGTGCCCTAATTTTGCCCACTAATCTCCTATGTGGGACCTTATCAAAGGCTTTCTGAAAGTCCAGGTACACTACATCCACTGGCTCTCCCTTTTCCATTTTCCTAGTCACATCCTCAAAAAATCACAGTTGTGATACTCCTTCATGAATTAAGCAACTGCCCATCTGTCTACCGCCGCGCCTCTCTCTCTCTCATCCACCTTACCTGTCAGACATTCTCGCATTAAAATAAATGCAATTAAAGCCAACAGTCCTTGCTCGGTTGCTGCCGTCTTGCTTCTCATTCTGCCTTTTTTCATCACCTTCCATCCAGACTTCAAGCCTCACATCTGCCTCAGTCCTGTATAGGATCCCACCCCTCTGCCAACCTAGTTTAAACTCACCTGTGTAACACTAGCACCCTAACAAACCTGACAGCCAAGATATTAGTTTCCGTCCAGTTCAGGTGCATCGCATCCTTCTTGTACACGAGAACCTCTGCTCCTGAACAGATCCCAATAGTCCTAAGATCTGAATCCCTGCCCCCTGCCCCAACTCCTCAGCCGCACATTAATCTGTTCTCTCTTTCTGTTCCTGCCCTCACTAGCACGTGGCACCAGGAATAATCCAGACATCACTGCCCTGGAGCTTCTGCTTTTCAACCATTGCCTAAGTCCTTATAACCATTTTACAGGACCTCAAGACTTTTCCTCCCAATATCATTTGTGCAAACATCCATAAAATAATGTAAATGCTAATATAATACAAGAAGATATAAATCTTGCTGAGGAGTGCTGGAGCTCCTTAATTTTCTCATTAATTGTTCATCATTTGGTCATTTCCTTTCAAAGTAAATGTCAGATTGTTGCCGGCTTTCACTCTGAATATTAATTTCAGGGTCGAGCACTGACATCAGTGAGGACTGGGAAAAAGACTTTGATCTGGATATGACTGAGGAGGAGGTCCAGTTGGCACTATCGCAGGTGGATGTGACAGATCATCAGGTACACCGCCTTGGTTTGTGTCTGCTGTGACTACGCAGGTAAATACTACTGCAGCTACTGTCCGACAGGTGGCCTCATTTGTAAATGTTTTCTCTTTCAGCTGGAAGATGAGGATTGGGAGAATTGGGAATAAAATGCGTTGGACACTACATTTCCCGCTGATTTCTCGAATTGTTTTTTCTTGATGTAATGGAAACGGTGTTTATATTCTTAGCCCATAGTGTAAATACAGGTATTGTATGCCATTGCTTTCAACAAGCTTGAGTAACATCTTTTCTACTGCATGCTATTGTATCATATACAGGCCTTTGAGCATGTGACTCCCAGATCTATCAGCATGGTTTATTACTGTTGACTTCTATTTGGTGAGAGGCATCACTGAATATTTCTAATGATATTTTGTTTCCTGGTAATTAAGCTGGTTGTTTGTGCAATATATATTTTAAATTATACATGCATTTTCTAGCCCTCAGATATAAGAAACCATTAGTTTTGTAATTCAAATTCCCTTAGATCTTTTACAGATTTGCACTTGCAGCTACGAAAGTTAAATTATACAGTTAATTCACTAGTGCGTTCTCTGTTTGAGCACCTTTTAAATAAAAAGTCAGCGACAGTGCTGATGGGCAGTTGTTTCTCCATTAGTCACAGTGAAGCGGAAGCTGCTTTCAAACTGGAGCATTACGAAATAAAAGTGAAAATAATTTAGATGCTAAATCTATTGGCATTTAAAAACCTGTGAGTTCTCTATTTTAAAAAAAATCATTCCTTGTAGCCAATCATAAGCTAATGTCAATTGAATTCTGTTTTTAACGGTGAATATTGAATCGGGGATGTGGAAATCTTATGACCCATCCACCCTGTCACGGTGATGGTGGGATGTTTCCAGAGATTTATTGCAGGGTGGTGCTGGAGGTTAGTGTTTACAGCTGAGCCTCACCAGGGGCAAGGGCTTGATAGTGGGCAGGAGCAGAGTCAGCTTGTGGTTACTGGGTCTTTAACCTGAGATCTCTCTGTTCAGCGCGCTTTCTGGTTTCGGAAGGTGAGAACGTTATAAAAGAAAACAAATGCTTTGTGAAAATGTAAAACTTGCATTCCATAAGGAATCTGAAAGCACGATTTGTCTGAAATAAAAAGTGCTGGAGCTACTCGGCAGGCCAGGCAGCATCTGCAGAGAGAGAGAGAGTAAATGTTTCAAATCCAGGGCCTTTCCCCTGATGAATGATCTTTGACCTGCAGCAGCCACTCTGCTTTGATCTGTGGACCTGCCATTTGCTTTCCTCATTAATGTCATCTTTGTGCTACCTTTGTGCTCATGTGTGCACCACCATTGTTTCTGGGCTACCAGTCACTTACTGTTGACTAGGTTCAAGCTTGAAGAGATCACTACAAAACAGATGGATTTTTCTTAAATTAAGTGCAGCTTATGTAAATTAGAAACGAGAATTAAAACCGAGAGATACTCTGGAGTCAGACGTGTTTGTGCATGCGGCGGATGTTAAACTGTGACCTGCTGTCACTTTCCAGGCACATTAGATACAACGATAACAAACAAATAAACGTACAATAAATGATGGTTTGTTCTAAGTAAACTGGACCACAATTGTACAAAGCCCCCACCCATCACGGGAACGGCAGTGCTCAGGTATTGCCATGCTGCGGGATACCTGCAATCCTTTGTGCCAGAAATCTTTCTGCACAGATGCTGCAACTATCTGAGTATTTATTAAATATACTTTAGGTTGTAGTTATGATTAAAGGAATTTTCCGTTGTAAAGACTGTTCTCGAAGCCACACAAATTAATTAAAATGGAACTCCAAGACCTCAGGAGGCCAAGTTTCTGCTCATTAGTGATTGGAACAGAATTAGGCCGTTCGGCCCATTAAGTCATTCAATTATGGCCGATCTATCTTTCCCTCTCCACCCCTGCCTTCTCCCGTAACCCCTGACACTCGTACTAATCAATGCTATGCGACTCTAGGCTGAAGGGGAGCAGCTGACCTAGTCCGTTTGTGACCATTGTAGTATAGTGTGGTCTTGGTCTTCCCCTGACTCCCCACCTCCGCGCCCCCCTCCCCTCCCCACCCCACCCTGCCACTCCCCTTCCTGGCCTCACCTCCCCGGCCTCACCTCCCCACTCCACCCCTCACTACCCCTCCCCTCCCTGGCCAGCCCTTCACCACCCATGATTACAGCATGCGTCTGATACTGAGCTATGGGCATCAGACTGTCCCAACACAGGCACAGATCCTATGGGGACAGGGTTTGCTCTGAGTTTTTAAATGTTAAGCAATGTAAACATCTAAATTCTTGTCACACAGGACAGTGGGAAACCTGGCTACATTGCCATTTTTATTCTAGCACCAGCTGATTAAGATCCAAATATACACTTTGTAAACAACCACTCAATAATTTACACAAATTTCAGAAAATTATCTCAAGACACTTATTTAGTTTGTTTATTTGTGCGGATGGTATTTAGTCACGGGAACTGTGGGCGTGTGACTGAGATCAAGATATATCTCGAAGCTTCACAAAGTGTTGCAGTGTCTTGGATTAGATGAAGCACTTGCTGTTGCAGCAGTGACTGAACCACTTCCCTGCATCCCCCAACTCCCATCAGCACAAGTGGGTTTTGTTCACAAAGTAAACTTCTAAACTACAGACTCATGCGATGCTTCAATTGTCTTTAAAAGAAAATGTGTTCCCATCTAATTCTATCTCTGTGGCTGGGGCTTCCACGAGAACTCGTGTGGAGCATTTAGAAGTTGGGTGAGACGACTGGGCAGGAGGGAGAGGACTGGTTGTACAGAGGGCAGTGAGGTGGATGATGTGAGTATTGTCTGCTTATCCTTCCTCTTCACTACTTTTCTGCTTCTTATCAATAGGGGAAAATATTTGTTGACATTTCCTTCCTGTCTGGTTTCAGTGAAAGGGGGAATCTTAGGATCTTAATGTCAGTTTTTTACTACTTGGAAACAGTGCAAAATAAAAGCGGATATTGAAGTTACTGTTTGTTTTATATAACGTACATAGTTATAATGTGATTCTTTATTGCCATGTTTGCGATGTAAGCGTTCAAGTGTCGCAGGCAGCAGCAAAACGTCGCAGGGAAGGTTATTGTACGACTGGGCAGCGATGACTGACCGACCTGATCCCAGCAACTTAACATGGGACGGACTCCTTGCCTGGACTCCTGGGTCCGGGTTTCCTTAGCAATGTTCTGAGGATTGCTTTTGCTTTTAGTGGAAGTTGGAGACAGAACAGCACAAGGACAGGCCCTTTGGCCCACTGTGCCGGAGCTGAACATAATGTCAAGACCACCTATCTATGCCTCCAATTCCTGCATTTCCATGTACCTATGCAAAAGCCTCTTAAATGCCATTATTGTATCTGCCTCCACCACGAATCTTGACAGCATGTTCCTGGCGCTCACCCAGTGAGTGTGTGGCTCCGCACATCTCCTTTGTACTTTGTCCCTCTCACCATGAAGCTATGCCTCTCATGATGTTTATACTTCTACCAGGTCTCTCTGCAGCCTCTGGCTTTCCAGAGAAAACAATAAAAGTCTGTCCACCTTCTCCCTGGCGGTAATACTCCCTAAATACCCCCAAAATCATCTGCACCCTTTCCAAAGCCTCCACATCCACCCTCTTTCATAGAGAGACCAGAAATGCATGTAATATTCCAAATGTGGCCAAACCAAAGTCCTCTGAAACTGCATCATGACATCCTGACTCTTGTAATCAATGCTCTGACCTGTGAAAGCAAGAATATCATATGCCTTTTTTTACTACTATCTACTTGTGATGCCACTTTCAGAGAGTTCTGGACTTGGAGCCCAAGCTCCCTCTGTACCTCACTGCTGTTGAGAATCGTGTTCTTAATTGTATATTTTCCCCTTACAATCAATCTCTCAAAGTCTTGCTTGGATTAAATTCCCTCTGCCATTTCTCCATCCCTTTATATACAGCTGGGTAGGAAGGAACTCCAGATGCTGGTTTAAACCAAAGATAGATGCAAAAAGCTGGCGTAACTCAGCGGGACAGGCAGCATCTCTGGAGAGAAGGAATGGGTGACGTTTCGAGTTGAGACCCTTCTTCAGACGCTGTACATCTGGCCAGCCTTGCTCACAGATCATGAGCCCAGCAATCTTGGGGCATGGTCCGACACCTCCTTTCAAGCAAGGCCTGATCTCACAAACGCAGCTGCTGGAAATCTGAAATAAGGACAATGCAGGAAGCAGCTGGAGGGGAAGTAGATGTGGGAAGAGAAAGTTTCAGGTCCCGCCGTTTACATACAAAACATAGAAAGTAGGTGCAGGAGGAGGCCATTCGGCCCTTTGAGCCAGCACCGCCATTCATTGTGAACATGGCTGATCGTCTGCTATCAATAACCTGTGCCTGCCTTCTCCCCATATCCCTCAACTCCACTAGCCCCTAGAGCTCTATCCAACTCTCTCTTAAATCGGACTCGCCCAACATTGGGAACATTTTTCCTGCATTTAGCTTGTCCAGTCCTTTTATATGTTTCTATAAGATCCACCCTCATCCTTCTAAACTCCTGTGAATACAAACCTAGTCTTTTCAATCTTTCCTCATATGACAGTCCCGCCATCCCAGGGATCAATCTCGTGAATTTACGCTGCACTGCTTCAATCTCAAGGATGTCCTTCCTCAAATTAGGAGACCAAAACTGTACACAATACTCCAGATGTGGTCTCACCAGAGCCCTATACAACTGCAGAAGAACCTCTCTACTCCTGTACTGAAATCCTCTTGTCATGAAGGCCAACATTCCATTAGCTTTCTTCACTGCCTGCTGTACCTGCACGCCAACTTTCAGTGACTGGTGTACAAGGACACCCAAGGCTCGCTGTACCTCCCTCTTACCTAACCTAACCCCATTGAGATAATCTGCCCCCTTCTTTTTGCTGCCAAAGTGGATAACCTCACATTTATCTATATTATACTGCATCTGCCACACATCTGCCCACTCACTCAACTTGTCCAGGTCCCCCTGCAACCTCCTAACATCCTCTTCACAGTTCACACTGCCACCCAACTTTGTGTCATCCGCAAACTTGCTAGTTTTGCTCCTAGTTCCCTCTTCCAAATCATTTATATATATGGTAAACAGTTGCGGCCCCAACACCGAGCCTTGCAGCACTCCACTCGCCACTGCCTGCCATTCTGAAAAGGACCCGTTCACTCCTACTCTTTGCTTCTGGTCTGCCAACCAATTTTCTATCCATGTCAACACCCTACCCCCAATACCATGTGCTCTAATTTTAGTCACCAGTCTCACATGCGGAACCTTATCAAAGGCTTTCTGAAAGTCTAGATACACTACATCCACTGGCACCCCTTCATCCAATTTACTTGTCACATCCTCAAAAAATTCCAGAAGATTAGTCAAGCATGATTTCCCTTTCATAAATCCACGTTGACTTGGACTAATCCTTTTACTGCTATCCAAATGCTCCATTATTACCTCTTTAATAATTGACTCCAGCATCTTTCCCACCAGGCTAACTGGTCTGTAATTCCCTGTTTTCTCTCTCGCTCCTTTCTTGAAAAGTGGGATAACATTAGCTATCCTCCAATCCACAGGAAATGATCCTGAATCTAAATGGAAAATGATCACCAATGCGTCCACTATTTCTAGAGCTCCCTGAGGACCCTGGGATGTAATCCATCAGGCCCAGGCGATTTATCATCCTTCAGTCCCATTAGCCTACCCAATACTATTTCTCGCCTAATGAAAATTTCTTTCAGTTCCTCAACCCCCTTAGATCTTCTGTCCTCCAGTACATCTGGGAGATTGTTTGTGTTCTCCTTAGTGAAAATGGATCCAAAGTACCTATTCAACTCTTCTGCCATTTCCTTGTTGCCCATAATTATTTCACCCGTGTCTGCCTTCAAGGGACCCACATTTGACTTTGCTACTCTTTTTCCCTTAACATATCTAAATAAGCTTTTACTGTCCTTCTTTATATTCCTGGCCAGCTTCCCCTCGTACTTCATCTTTTCAGCCCGTATTGCCCGTTTTGTTTCCTTCTGTTGTCCTATGAAAGTTTCCCAATCCTCCGGCTACTCTTTGCTGTGTTATACATCTTTTCTTTTAGTTTTATTCTATCCCTAACCTCTCGTCAGCCACGGTTGCCTCCTACTCCATATAACCATATAACAATTACAGCACGGAAACAGGCCCTCTCGGCCCTTCCAGTCCGAGCCAACCATTTGTTTTCCCCTAGTCCCATCTAGCTGCACTCAGACCATACCCCTCCATTCCCTTCCTGTCCATATACCTATCCACTTTACTTTTAAATGTTAAAATCGATCCTGCCTCCACCACTTCTGCTGGAAGCTCATTCCACACAGCCACCACCCTGAGTAAAGAAGATCCCCCTCACGTTACCCCTAAACTTCTGTCCCTTAATTCTCATGTCCTGCCCTCTTGTTTGAATCTTCCCTTCCCTCCCCTTAGATTTTTTATTTCTTTTTGGAATTAAATGATCCTATGTCTTCCGGATTATGCCCAGAAATTCCTGCCATTGCTGTTCCACCATCATTCCTGCTAGGATCCCTTTCCAGTCTACTTTGGCCAGCTCCCCTCTCATGCCTTCATAGTCCCCTTTATTCAACTGCATCACTGCCACTTCCGATTTAATGTTCTCCTTCTCGAATTGCAGATTAAAACTAATCATATTATGATCACTAACTCCAAGTGGTTCCTTTACCTCGAGTTCTCTTATCATATCTGGCTCATTGGACAACACTAAATCCAGAATTGCCTTTTCTCTGGTCGGCTCCATTACAAGCTGCTCTAAGAATCCATCTCGGAGGCATTCTACAAACTCGCTTTCTTGGGGTCCTGAACCAACCTGATTTTCCCAGTCTACCTGCATATTGAAATCCCCCATCACCACAGTGGCATTACCTGTGTTACATGCCAGTTTTAACTCCTGCTGCAACTTACACCCTACATCCGGGCTACTATTTGGGGGTCTGTAAATAACACCAATTAGTGTCTTCTTGCCTTTACAATTCCTCAACTCAATCCACAGATACTCTACCTTGTCAGTCCGTATGTCTTCCCTCGCAAGGGACTGAATTCCATCCCTCACAAGCAGAGCTACCCCCCTCCTCTGCCCGTCCTTTCAATAGGATGTATAACCCTGAATATTAAGTTCCCAGGCCCGATCCTCCTGCAGCCACATCTCGGTAATCCCCACAATGTCATATCTACCAACCTCTAACGAAGCCTCAAGCTCATCTACTTTACTTCTTATACTTCGCGCATTCATATACAATACTTTTAATTCCTTACGCATCTCACCTTTCACATCGATCCCTATTACACTTGGCCATACTCTCCTATCCCTTTGTGAGCTTTCTTTCCTGTTAATTCTGGGGTCATTAACCATCCCTTTACTCTCTTTCCCTTTAACTCCATCCTCTACTATCTCATTTGACACCCCACCCGCCTTATTCAGTTTAAAACCACCCGTGTAGCAGTGGCAAACCTGCCTGCCAGAATGCTGGTCCCCCACCTGTTGAGATGCAATCCGTCCCTTTTGTACAGTTCCCCCTTACTCCAAAACAGATCCCAGTGATCTAAAAATCTAAATCCCTGCCCTCTGCACCAGTTACTCAGCCACACATTCAGGTCCCGTATCTCCCTGTTCCTGCTCTCGCCAGCAGGAGGAACTGGAAGCAAACCGGAGATAACAACCCTGGAGGTCTTGCTTTTCAGCATTTTTCCGAGCTCTCTAGTCACACTGCAGAATATTCATCCCCTTCTTTCCGACATCGTTTGTGCCGACATGCACTACCACTTCCGGCTGTTCACCTTCGCCCTTGAGGATTTTCTGCATTCTGTCCGTGACATCCTGGATCCTGGCACCAGGAAGGCAGCACACCATCCGCGAATCCCGTCTGTTGCCGCAGAAACCCCTGTCCGTACTTCTCACAATGGAGTCTCCAACTACAATGGCGTTGCCTGACGTTGGCCTTTTTGGTTTTGGCTCAACAGCCCTTTTGCTTCACAAGCCAGTCCGCCGCTCAGTGTTTTAACGTCTTCTGTCCCGACAGCTTCTAAGTGGGTGAACCTGTTCACAAGAGGTACAACACCCGGGGACCTTTGCATTCCAAGTTTCCCTCCCTTTCTCACCGTCACCCACTTTTTCTCTTCCACTACCTTAGGTGTAACAATCTCACTGTAGGACTTGTCGAGGAACGACTCAGTTTCTCGGACGAACCCGAGGTCATCCACTTGCTTCTCCAATTCCCCAACACGGTCCTTCAGGAGCTGTACCTGGATGCACTTCTCACAATTGTAGCACAAGAGGCACCAGCAGTGTCCTTGACCTCCCGCATACTGCAAGCTTCACACTGAATCAGCTTGCTTGACATCTCCTTCTTTCGTCTCTCCCTCTCCAGCGTTTTGCGTAGCCTCCTCCCCTCAGCCTCCTCCCCTCAGCCTCCTCCCATAGAAACATAGAAACATAGAAATTAGGTGCAGGAGTAGGCCATTCAGCCCTTCGAGCCTGCACCGCCATTCAATATGATCATGGCTGATCATCCAACTCAGTATCCCGTACCTGCCTTCTCTCCATACCCTCTGATCCCCTTAGCCACAAGGGCCACATCCAACTCACTCTTAAATATAGCCAATGAACTGGCCTCAACTACCCTCTGTGGCAGAGAGTTCCAGAGACTCACCACTCTCTGTGTGAAAAAAGTCTTTCTCATCTCGGTCTTAAAGGATTTCCCCCTTATCCTTAAGCTGTGACCCCTTGTCCTGGACTTCCCCAACATCGGGAACAATCTTCCTGCATCTAGCCTGTCCAACCCCTTAAGAATTTTGTAAGTTTCTATAAGATCCCCTCTCAATCTCCTAAATTCCAGAGAGTATAAACCGAGTCTATCCAGTCTTTCTTCATAAGACAGTCCTGACATCCCAGGAATCAGTCTGGTGAACCTTCTCTGCACTCCCTCTATGGCAATAATGTCCTTCCTCAGATTTGGAGACCAAAACTGTACGCAATACTCCAGGTGTGGTCTCACCAAGACCCTGTACAACTGAAGTAGAACCTCCCTGCTCCTGTACTCAAATCCTTTTGCTATGAAAGCTAACATACCATTCGCTTTTTTCACTGCCTGCTGCACCTGCATGCCTACTTTCAATGACTGGTGTACCATGACACCCAGGTCTCGCTGCATCTCCCCTTTTCCTAATCGGCCACCATTTAAATAATAGTCTGCTTTCCTGTTTTTGCCACCAAAGTGGATAACCTCACATTTATCCACATTATACTGCATCTGCCAAACATTTGCCCACTCACCCAGCCTATCCAAGTCACCTTGCAGTCTCCTAGCATCCTCCTCACAGTGAACACTGCCCCCCAGCTTAGTGTCATCCGCAAACTTGGAGATATTGCCTTCAATTCCCTCATCCAGATCATTAATATATATTGTAAATAGCTGGGGTCCCAGCACTGAGCCCTGCGGTACCCCCACTAGTCACTGCCTGCCATTGTGAAAAGGACCCGTTTACTCCTACTCTTTGCTTCCTGTTTGCCAGCCAGTTCTCTATCCACATCAATACTGAACCCCTAATACCGTATGCTTTAAGTTTGTATACTAATCTCTTATGTGACCTTGTCGAAAGCCTTCTGGAAGTCCAGATATACCACATCCACATCCACGCTACTAGTTACACGAAAAATCCACAAGATTCGTCAGACGTTTGTAAATCCATGCTGACTTTGTCCAATGATTTCACCACTTTCCAAATGTGCTGCTATCCCATCTTTAATAACTGACTCTAGCAGTTTCCCCACTACCGATGTTAGACTAACTGGTCTGTAATTCCCCCATTTTCTCTCTCCCTCCCTTCTTAAAAAGAGGGGTTACATTTGCTACCCGCCAATCCTCAGGAACTACTCCCGAATCTAAAGAGTTTTGAAAGATTATCACTAATGCATCCACTATTTCCTGAGCTACTTCCTAAGTACTCTGGGATGCAGCCTATCTGGCCCTGGGGATTTATCGGCCTTTAATCTATTCAATTTACCCAACACCACTTCCCGACTGACCTGGATTTCACTCAATTCCTCCTTTGACCCACAGTCCCCTGCTATTTCCGGCAGATTATTATGTCTTCCTTAGTGAAGACGGAACCAAAGTAGTTATTCAATTGGTCCGCCATATCCTTGTTCCCCATGATCAACTCACCTGTTTCTGACTGCAAGGGACCTACATTTGTTTTAACTAACCTCTTTCTCTTCACATATCTATAAAAACTTTTGCAGTCAGTTTTTATGTTCCCTGCCAGTTTTCTTTCATAATCTATTTTTCCTTTCCTAATTAAGCCCTTTGTCCTCCTCTGCTGGTCTCTGAATTTCTCCCAGTCCTCTGGTATGCTGCTTTTTCTGGCTACTTTGTACGCACCATCCTTTGCTTTGATACTATCCCTGATTTCCCTTGTTATCCACGGATGCACTACCTTCCCTGATTTATTCTTTTGCCAAACTGGGATGAACAATTTCCCCTCAGCCTCCTCGCCAAAGACTCGCATTTTTCTGACAGGGCACTTCCCTCACTGCCACTCCGTAAGAGCTGTCTTGCTTATATTGACTGATAAATTACCTAATTTACCAATTTACAAACCAAATTCCTCAGTTTTCAACTGTTTTCCCCCTCTGACTTCTAACTCTCCTCCCACTCGGGCTAGAGCCAATCAGTGTTTTCTCCTGCTTCTCTTTGTTGCTGTTGCTTCCGACCGACCCAGAGCGCTGTAGCCATGGGCCCAGCCTTTAGTCCAACAGTCCTTGTTCCATGCTACACTGGCCCTATCCCCACCTCTTTCTCTGCTGCATTAGGGTTAGGGGTTTCATTATCTTCACCACCAACCTAACCTGCTCCCAGCTTCACCTGGACTGTCTCACCTGGACCTCTCTCCCCTTTCTTAATCTCTGTGTCTCCATAACAGGGGACGTTTACTACAACCCTGACGATGCTCACTGTTATCTGGACTACACTCCTCCCTTCCCTCGTCCCATTCCCTCTGTCTCCGCCGCCTGGGGCGGGGCCGTCCCCTCACAGACTCACACCCGCACACCGGGGAGGAGATTGTGGGGGGGGGAGCAGATTTGGCTGGGGGGTTGGGGGAAGCGCCGTGGGAGTGGTGGTGGGGGGGGGAGCGCCGTGGGGGGGAGGAGATTGGGATGGGGTGTGGAGTTGGGAGGAGATTTTGGGGGGGGGAGATTGGGGTGGAGTTGGGAGGAGATTTGGGGGGGCGCCGTGGGGTGGGTGGGGGAGATTTGGGTGGGGTGTGGAGGGGGGAAGGGAGATTTGGGGGGGTTGGGGGAAGCGCCGTGGGAGTGGGGGGAGATGGAGGCGGTGGAAGGTTGCGGGTGGTGCGGCGGGTGGGTGGGTGGGAGGGAGGGAGGGAGAGAGGCGAGCCGCCAGTGTAAGAGCATTTTATTGCGGGTCCGCCAGCCAGGGGTGCGAGCTGACGTGGGAGATGAGGGGTCTGAGAGAGCAGTCTGGCTCCAACAAGCGGCCGACCAGGTCGCGGACCTCGCGGCTCAGCTGGCGCTGCTGCGGGAAGGCGACACCGTTCTGTTGCAACCACAGCATCTTGGGGATGTTGGAGTCGTCGAAGGGCAGGTGGCCGCACAGCACGATGTACAACACGATGCCCAAACTCCACACGTCACTCTTGGAGCTCTGGTGCGGCACTCCTTGCAGGACCTCGGGCGCCGCGTACGCCGTGCTGCCGCAGAACGTCTGGCTCAGCTCGGCCGCGCCGCCGCCAAAGTGCGTGGCGAAGCCGAAGTCGGCTAGCTTGACGTTGAAGCTTTTGTCCAGTAGTGTGTTCTCGCACTTGAGGTCGCGGTGCGCGATGCCGCGGTCGTGGCAATAGCGGATAGCGTTCACTAACTGGCGGAAAAGCGGCCGCGCCAGCGGCTCGGACAGCGGACCCTCCCTGCGGATGTGCTCCAAGATATCGCCGCCCTCTGCCAGCTCCATCACCATGCCGATTCGGCCGTCCTCAGACTCCCACACCTCGTGTACCTTCACGATGTTCTGGTGGTCCAAAACCTGCACGATTTGCAGCTCTCGCGGCAGGAATTTGTGGATGAAATCTGCAGGCGGACAGCACATGAATCAGTTTCAAGAACCGGCCCGGTCCCGAGAACCGCCCCGGCCCCAATTTTGGGCGTGAATTATAGGAGGTTAGAAACATAGAAAATAGGTGCACATTGAGGCCATTCGGCCCTTCGAGTCAGCACCGCATTCAATATGATCATGGCTGATCATCCACAATCAGTACCCCGTTCCTGTTTTCTCCCCATTAGCCTAAGAGCTCTTGAAAACATCCAGTGAGTTGGCCTCTACTGCCTTCTGTGGCAGAGAATTCCACTTCTGGTTGGATTGGCTGGGCCTTTTTCTTTGTGACCTTATTGAGGTGTACAAGATCACGAGAGGCACGGATAAAGTGAACGCTCAGACATTTTCCCAGGAGAGAGGATCCGGAAACTAGAGGGCATAGGATTAAGGCGAGAGGAGGTAGATTTAAGAGGGAAGTCCATGTTCCAGTCCCTCGGGGGTAACCTTTCCACTGAGTGTGGTTTGTATCTGGAATAAGCGCCAGATGGAGTTATAAAATACATTTGGATAGATATGTGGATAGGAGGAGGGATTTTCAGGGATTGGGCCATATTGGACTAGCCCACATTGCTGACTTGGTGGGCATGGACAAGTTGGGCCGAAGGGCCGACAGGCCTGTTCTGTACAGATCTGGAAGACTTTCGTGAACTGAGCAATCAGCGCAAAGACAAAACGTTCCCCTTCCCTTCGGTTTCAACAGCGGAAACTTGTTGGGATTTAATGCCCCGCCCGCGGGGAGGGGGGAGGGAGGGAGGGGGGGGGCGTCGTGGGACGGTGTCTCTGCCTCCACAGATGCTGCTCGACTCGTTGACTTCCTCAAGCATTTTTTTTTACTAAGGATAATTTGTTCCACTGCTTCTCTCCTCCGTCATCCAACGTGGAATAGGCGCTTCGGTCCATCGTGTCTCTGCTGGCTAGTAGATAAATCTATCCCCACCACCTGAGAGTCAACATCTGGGCGCTTAGTGCCGTCCGCGCCGTGTCTCTGCGCCCAGCGAGTACTGGATCCTGTGTGGAGAAGTCTCCTCAGACCGCTCTCACCCTGACCCCATCCTTACGCCCCCCTTCCCGCATAACGGGAGCGTTGTTATACTGTATACCCTCTCCATCCATCACATCACGTTGTCAGGGGTTACTGGGAGAAGGCGGGAGGGTGGGGTTAGGAGGGACAGATAGATCAGCCATGATTGAATGACGGAGTAAGCCTGATGGGCCGAATGACCTAATTCTGCTTCTATCACTTATGAACATGAACTTTGTCCATCACATCAGATCTCGCGATTCCTTGCATTGGAAAGGGCGAAGATGCGAATCGCCAGGATGTTACCGGGTGACGGAGAGAAGTTGGATAGACTGGGACTTTAACTTTGGAGCGGGGGGGGGGGGGGTGACCTTACTGAGGTGTACAAGATCACGAGGGGCACGGATACGTTGAACGTTCACACAATTTTTCGTGGCAGAGGACTCTAGAACGAGAGGCCAGAGGCTTGGAGCGAGAGAGGGGTGATTTAAGTCTGGCCACGGGACAACCTTTCCACTCGGACGGTAGTCCGCACCTGGAACGAGATACCAGAGGAAGCTATAGAGGCGGGTATTGTTACAAGTTTTAAAAGACTATTGGACAGATGTAAATGGTAGGTCCCGACGCGAAACGTCACCTCACCATGTTGTCCAGAGACGCTTGCCTCCCCGCTGGTCTACGCCAGATTCCAGCATCTGCAGATCCTTGTCTCCCCTTGGTCAGATGTGTGGATAGACAGGGGTTACATGGACTTGGGCCAAGGACAGCCACATGGGACTTGCCCTGTACGCCAACCTGGTCGGCATGGACAAGGTGGGCCGAAGGGCCTGTCTCCGTGCTGTACAGCTCTGTGACTCTATGACGAGCCTTGAGCTAAAGCTGTCCGTCACCGGCGGAAACGGTCATCAGCTGAGCGGACACTAAGTGGGATCTAAACCACATCTGGGCTGACTGGAGGCGGCGGAGATGGTTCCTTGTGTTTATCGCGCAAGTGGACACCTTACCCTTCGGCGCTGTGCGTCTGTCGATGATTTTGATGGCCACCTTGCGCTGCAGATTCCTGCTGTACGCCTCCTTCACCTTGGAGTATGTGCCCTCTCCGATAGTCTCCCCCAGCTGGTATCCTTTAGACAGGAGCAGTTTATCCATCGCTTTGCATCCACCTTCCAGCGAGTCTCAGCGATCACATTCCTCAATTTATCCAGTTCCACGGAACCTAACCAACGTTTCTGGGCTTCCTAAATTATTTCTAAAATTGAACATTATAAAAAAAGCAATCCCGGGTGTGACCACTCAGGCAAAGTAATCCCAGCAGATATAAATGTGGCCCGATTGTGATGCCACAATTTCGCTGTTACTAAGGAGACTTGTGGGATCCCCGCCCGCCACAAGCATTGATGGTTTAACTGATTACTGGCGTCTGGTTAGCTTTGGTGCTTGATCTCTTGCCGCGGCGGTGGAGGTGACCAAGTTAACCCCTTAATTCCACGTCACAGCCGGGCCCTGTTACTGTGAAACAGAGCCGGCGTCGGGGGGAACTCGGCCCATCTGGGACCGTCTCGCCGCAGGCGAGGGGAAATCTCTCCATCAGTGGCACGGTCTGATTGGAGCCGATGTGGGTCATTGTTTTTAATCGTTGGGATAGTCCCAGACTCAACTGCCTCCTCTGGTAGCTTGTTCCATACACCCACCACCCTCCGTGTGAAAAAGTTACCCCTCAGATTCCTATTAAATCTTTTCCCCTTCAGCTTGAACCTATGTCCTCTGGTCCTCAATTCACCCACTCTGTGCATCTACCCGATCTAATCCTCTCATGATTTTACACACCTTTTTAAGATCACCCTTCATCCTCTTGCGCTCCAAGGAGTAGAGACCCAGCTTACTCAACCTATAAATATAGCTCACACCCTCTAGTCCTGGCAACATCATCGTAAATCTATTCTGAACCCTTTCAATCTTTCCCACAACATGGTGCCTAGAACTGAACACCATATTCTAAATGAGGTCTCACCAATGCCTTAGACAACTGCAACATGACCTCCCAACTTCTATACTCAATACTCTGACTGATGGCCGAAATGCCAGAAGCCTTTTTGACCACCTTATCTACCTGCGACTCGACCTTCAAGGAACCATGCACCTGTACTCCTAGATCCCTCTGCTCTACAACACTCCCCAGAGGCCTACCATTCACTGTGTAGGTCCTGCCCCTGTTCGACATCCCACAATGTAACACCTCACACTTCTCTGTATTAAATTCCATCAGCCATCCCTCCGCCCACCCGGCCAATCGATCCAGATCCTGCTGCAATCCTTCACCACCATCTTCACTATTTGCAACACCGCTCACTTTAGTATCATCAGCAAACTTGCTAATCTTGCCCTGTATGTTCTCATCCAAATCATTGATGTCTCAAAGAGAACCAAGCTCGGGTTTCTGATCACGCGTTGGAGCTGAAACGTTACCGCTCTTTCTCCACAGATGCTGCCCGACCCGCTGAGAATTCCCCGCGCCTTCTCTGTTTATAACTCCGTGCAATCACCAGTTTGAAGGTTGAGGAGCGACGACCAAGATGTCTCCAACATCCCGCCGCGACCACTCGGCCCGTCCCCGGGGCTGTGTCCGCGCGGCGAGGGGTGACCGGCGGGAGGGCGCCGCGGCCCGGGCCGGACCGCACACCACGGACCTGAAACCAGACCAAACTCTTCTAATCTGGGACAAAGCCTTCGGCAACTGCCGGAGCGAGTCGCCCCCGACCGGGGAATAGGCCGGATCCGCGCCCAATCTCCGCCAGCGCAGCGGAACGGCGCGCTCCCGAGGCCCGGCGGCGGCGCTCGCTCCCGAGGCGCGCTGCCGACGTCCATTGACGGCGCTGATTGTGACGCGGGGCCGTGAACCGGCTGAGCCGCCGCCCCCGGCGCCGCATTCTGATCAATCGGAGAAGCCCGAGCGGAGTTGTCGCTAAACCACTCCATCTCCTGATGCCAGTGAGTAGCGCCAGTCCCGCGCCGTGCCCGCGCCCGCGCCCGCGCCCTCACCTTGCCCGCATCGTGCCCGCGCCCACACCGTGCCCGCGCCCACACCGTGCCCGCGCCCACACCGTGCCCGCGCCCGCGCCCACACCGTGCCCGCGCCCACACCGTGCCCGCGCCCGCGCCCACACCGTGCCCGCGCCCGCGCCCGCGCCCTCACCTTGCCCGCACCCACACCGTTCCCGCGCCCACACCTTGCCCGCATCGTGCCCGCGCCCGCACCCACACCGTGCCCGCATCGTGCCCGCGCCCACACCGTTCCCGCGCCCACACCGTGCCCGCGCCCGCGCCCACTCCGTGCCCGCGCCCACACCTTGCCCGCTCCGTGCCCGCGCCCACACCGTGCCCGCACCGTGCCCGCGCCCACACCGTGCCCGCACCGTGCCCGCGCCCACACCGTGCCCGCACCGTGCCCGCGCCCACACCGTTGCCCGCTCCGTGCCCGCGCCCACACCGTGCCCGCTCCGTGCCCGCGCCCACACCGTGCCCGCGCCCACACCGTGCCCGCGCCCACACCGTGCCCGCGCCCGCGCCCGCGCCCGCGCCCACACCGTGCCCCGCCCCTCACCGTGCCCGCGCCCACACCGTGCCCGCGCCCGCGCCCGCTCCGCGCACTGCGCCCACACCGTGCCCGCCCGCGCCCACACCGTGCCCGCACCCACACCGTGCCCGCGCCCACACCCTCACCTTGCCCGCGCCCCGGCCCGCGCCCGCTCCGTGCCCGCGCCCGCGCCCGCTCCGTGCCCGCGCCCAAACCCACACCGTGCCCGCGCCCGTACCCACACCCGCACCGTGCCCGCGCCCACCGTGCCCGCGCCCACATCGTGCCCACGCCCACCGTGCCCGCGCCCGGCCTGACCTTGTTTTGCCCCCCTCCCCCCCCAGAGATGAGCTCCCCGACGCACACCGAGCCACGGAGATTCCCGATCGAGGCGGGCGATTCGAAGGGCTCTCTGTCACGGCCACTCAATCCGGAGCCCGAGCTCCCGAGCCAGCGAGCCGCCAGGTAGGTGCGCGCCGCCGGCGGGACCGCGGGACCGCGCCCGGGACCTGCGCGTCACGGGCACCGGCAATCAGCAGTGCCGGCGTCATCTCACAGACCGGCTGGGTGACGCTCGGCTCGGATCGGCCCGGCCCGACTCGCCCTGTCCCGGTCTGTCCCGGTCCCAGGGCCCCGGGGAAAGGGGGCATTCAGTTTGTCGGCTGTGAAAGGCCTGAAGTCACCGAGATGCCGGGGCCGGGACCGGGGCCGGGGCCGGGGCGAGGTCGCTGTGACGCCATAGAGCCCGGCCCGCCTCGCCGCAGGTTCAAGGCAGAAGCGCCGGCGCGATGGCCCCGGTCTCCTGGTCTCCCGATCCCGCGCCTGCAATCTGTGCGCCGGGCCCGTCCCGACACCCGACCGCGTACTCGCCTCCTCACTGCGCCCCTTGCCCGGGCACCGGGAGATTTCCTAACCTGTAAACAGTGAACTTGGAGAGCCACAGAGCCGTGTAGTACGGAAACAGGCCCACCTTGTCCATGCCGACCAAGTTGACATTCCCCGCAAAACTAAAGTACAGAGTGCTGGAGTAGCTCAGCGGGTCGGGCAGCATCTGTGGAGAACATGGGTAGCCGACGTTTCGGGTCGGAACGCGGACTCTGGGGTGATGATGGGTCACTTGAAACTCTCCGATAGTTACTGTAGTCACGTAGTTCACCTGGACCAACAACGTCGACGCAAACCCCCGCGTAAAACTAAAGACAGGCACAAAAAGATGGAGTCACTTTTCTGGGTCTCGACCCTAACATCCCCCATTCCTTCTCACCGCAGATGCTGCCTGTCTCGCTGAGTTACTCCAGCACTGTGAAACGTCACCGCTGCGCCGCCCCTATACTCTGTTCTCTGCCCGTGTGTACACCACTTGTGTACTCTGTTCTCTGCCCGTGTGTACACCACTTGTGTACTCTGTTCTATGCCCGTGTGTACACCACTTGTGTACTCTGTTCTATGCCCGTGTGTACACCACTTGTGTACTCTGTTCTATGCCCGTGTGTACACCTAACCGCAGCCTTTTCTCCCCCGCCAGACAGCTGAGGAGATGTCCGGGGAGTCACTGCCTGACGATTCCACACGTGTCCATCGATGTGTATATCGCGATGGACAGGAACCCTCCGGCCCGCGCCACGTAACCACCCACGGAATATTAGTATAAATGTGAGAATATGGGAGCAGGTAGTGGAAGACTAGGGTATTGTAGTGGCTGCCTCAGAAAATGTCTCTGTACATGCAATAAAAATAGTCTTCAAATACCACCCACGTCGCTGTCCTTCCTTCACCCGAGTGAGTAGAACAAGTGCTGGAGAAACTCAGCGGGTCAGGCAGCATCTGTGGAGGACGTGGGTGTGTCGTTCCCGGCGGATGTTGCCTGACCCGCTGACTTACTCCAGCACTTTAGCGTGTGACTACAATAATATTTATGTTGGTCTCTGGGAGAACTCTGTCCAAGGTCCATGTCGGCAAGAGAAGGTTCCAGAACAATAATATGATCAGTTTCTGAGGAACAGTTAGCACATTGTCGCCCATAGTCTAAACATACGCGGCCACGCTCCCCGTCACCGACCCCCTCTCGCCACTGGCTGAGGGTACAACTCACACTGCACCGCTCACTCTGTTTATTTCAGACGTGCCAGTAAAAATCATCGGACTTGTGCATCTTTTAGAGATGTTTACCTCCGAGCGCCTCTGTGTTTCGGCGTGTTCGTTGTGGTGATAGCGGCAGCGAGGAGTTTGGTCAGAGTGTGGTGTCACCAACGTCTTATACACCTGCGCCACGACGTCCCAACACCTGCACTCTATGCCCTGGCAGATGACGGCAACCCCGCCCCTTGTCTCTCACACCTCCATGCCCACCCGCGCCTCCAGTGTGGCACCAGTAGGATAAGTCTCTGCTCTACAGGCGGGACTGTCATATATATGCTTGTACACTCTGGAATTTAGAAGGATGAGATGGGATCTTATTGAAACATATAAGATTATTAAGGGTTTGGACACACTAGAGCCTGGAAACAAGTTCCCGATGTTGGGGGAGCCCAGAACCAGGGGCCACAGTTTAAGAATAAGGGGTAAGCCATTTAGAACGGAGATGGAGGCCGGTTCTCTGGATGCTTTCAATGGAGAGTTAGATAGGGGTCTTAAAGATAGCGGAGTCAGGGGATATGGGGAGAAGGGAGGAACGGGGTACTGATTGTGGATGATCAGCCACATTGAATGGCGGTGCTGGCTCGAAGGGCCGAGTGGCCTACCCCTGCACCTAATGTCTATTGTCTATTGTCTACAGCAATTACCCTCTCGCTCTCGCTCGCCCTCCTCCCAGACGGAACAAGGACAGCGTTCCCCTGGTCCTCAGCTTTCACATCAACAGCCTCCCAACACATCATCCGCCGACATTTCCATCACTTCACACTGGGCTTCACAGTGACTTCGCCACTGTCCATTATATCATATATTATGGTGTCATCTGTACGTGTACGAACTGTGTGCACTACTTTATCAACCAAAGTGATAATAAAGTTGACAAACACCAGTGGTCCCAGCCTGGTCACGGGCCTCCAATCAGACAGCCCTCCACTACCAAACCCTGATCCAAACATCACCTGACCATTTCATCCACAGATGCTGCCCGACCCACCGAGTTCCTCTAGCAGTTTCTTTCCTTCCAAAGACTCTGCAACTCCCTGGTTAACTCGTCCCTTCCCATCCAGACCACCCCCTCCCAGGTACCTTCCCCTGCAACCGCTGGAGATGCAACACCTGTCCCTATACCTCCTCCCTCGGCTCCGTCCAAGGACCCGCTCAGTCTTGTCAGGTGAGGCAGAGGTTCACTTGCACCTCCTCCAACTGTATCTACTGTATCCGCTGTTCCAGGTGTGGAGTTCTGTGGTGTAATGTTCTATGTTCATAAATACTTCTCGGAAACTATTGAATGAGTAAAATAATATAATTAAATGCAGTGTGGCAATCATTGGCAGCGTGGTTATTTAATTTTGGATGTAGATGCCACGGCCGGGGTGACGTTGTTGAGACGATCATTGGATTTAATGTTAATGTTGCTGGTGGAATGAAACATGCCCTCCCACCGCTGGGCGAGGTGAGTGGGCACCGCGACATGCGCTCCCACCGCTGGGCGAGGCGAGTGGGTATCGTGACATTGCAACAAACTCCTACCCAATGAATGATTCATTTTCTCGGTGCCGGGCCGTTGAGGTCCTCTCCTGAGCCACCAGAGACCAAAACTGGGGGGCAGGTCCGAGTTTATGTCAGACTAAGGTCTGAGATCAGAGGAAATGACGGGAAGACCAGGGAGCAACTTGTAAAGAAGGAAGAGAATTTGATGTCTTATAAAGGTCTCGGCCCGAAACGTCACCTATTCCTTTTATCCAGGGTGTATGGAACAAGCTGCCAGAGGAGGTAATTGAGGCAGGGACTATCCCAACGCTTAATAAACAGTTGGACAGGTAGATGGATAGGACAGATTTGGAGGGATATGGGCCAAATGCCGACAGGTGGGACTAGTGCATGGCCGTCCGAAGGGGGTGCGCTGGGTGCGACCGCACCCCCCTTTTTTTCAGCCAGAGAAATAAAAAATTCCCAGAAATGTTTTGTTTTAAATAGGAGCACAGTCAGCGTTTCCGCTGTCAGAAATCGCCTGAAATTCTGGTTCCGGCCGCTGGGGGGGGGGGGGGGGGGAATGCGCCCATCCGCGCCTGCGCAGTTGGGGAAGCTACGCACAATGACGCCGTCTCTCCGCGCGTGCGCAGTGGGCCCGGGCGGGATCAGGCTCCCGTATGTGCCTCAGCCCGGGCGCCCCCCCGCGGCCGCTCCGGGTAAGTGTGGGTGTGGGGGTCCCCCGCCCCCCCGCTGACCCTCGCCCCCCCCGCTGACCCTCGCCCCCCCCGCTGACCCTCGCTCCCCCCCCCGCTGACCCTGACCGCCCCCCCCCGCTGACCCTCGCCCCCCCCGCTGACCCTCTCGCCCCCCCCCGCTGACCCTCGCCCCCCCCCACCCTCGCCCCCCCGCTGACCCTCGCCCCCCCCCGCTGACACTCCCGCCCCCCCCCGCTGACCCTCGCCCCCCCCCGCTGACCCTCTCCCCCCCCCGCTGACCCTCGCCCCCCCCGCTGACCCTCGCCCCCCCCCCGCTGACCCTCGCCCCCCCCGCTGACCCCCCTCTCGGCCCCCCCCCGCTGACCCTCGCCCCCCCCCGCTGACCCTCGCCCCCCCCGCTGACCCTCGCCCCCCCGCTGACCCTCGCCCCCCCGCTGACCCTCGCCCCCCCCCGCTGACCCTCGACCCCCCCCCCCGCTGACCCCCCCCCGCTGACCCTCCCCCCCCGCTGACCCCCTCCGCTGCCCCCCCCCCGCTGACCCCTCGCCCCCCCCTCTCTCCCCCCCGCTGACTCCTACCCTCCCCCCCCGCTGACCCTCGCCCCCCCGCTGACGCCCCCCGCTGACCCTCCCCCCGACCCTGACCTCCCCCGCCCCCCCCCCTGCCCCCCGCTGACCCTCGCCCCCCCCCCCCGCTGGACCTCCCCCGCTGACCCTCCCCCCCGCTGACTCCCCTCCCCCCCGCTGACCCTCGCCCCCTGCGCCTCGCCCCCCCGCTGACCCCTCGCCCCCCCGCTGACCCTCGCCCCCCCCGCTGACCCTCCCCTCACCCTCCCCCCCCGCTGACCCTCGCCCCCCCCCCTGACCCCCCCCCCGCTGACCCTCGCCCCCCCCGCTGACCCCTCTCCCCCCCGCTGACCCTGACCCTGCCCCCCCCCCGCTGATCCCCCCCGCTGACCCCTCGCCCCCCCCCGCTGACGCCCCCGCTGACTGACCCTCCCCCCCCGCTGACCCGCCCCTCGCCCCCCCGCTGACCCTCTCCCCCCCCTCTCCCCCCCCGCTGACCCTCTCCCCCCCCCCCGCTGACCCCCGCTGACCCCTCCCCCCGCTGACCCCCGCCCCCCCCGCTGACCCTCTCCCCCCCGCTGACCCTCGCCCCCCCGCTGACCCTCCCCCCCGCTCTGACCATCGCCCCCCCGACCCTCACCCGCTGACCCTCGCCCCCCGCTGACCCTCGCCCCCCCCGCTGACCCGCGCCCCCCCCGCTGACCCTCGCCCCCCCCCGCTGACCCTCGACCCGCGCCACCTTAAACTTCGCCCCCCCCGCCAGAAAGAGGGGGGAGAGGGAGAGAGAAGGGAAGGGGGAGAGGAATTCTGGAGGAGAGAGGGAAAGGGGGAATATCTTTAATGAGATTGTAAAATTGAGGTAGGTTTTAGAGCTGTTATATTTCCTCATGAATAATATCAAATAATATCAAACAATTGGAACTGCTTTCTTTGCCTTGATAACTAAAATTGAAAAATATGAATTCCAATGTTTGTGACTCTTTTTGCAGCATATCTTTAATATAATTTGAATATTACAAAAAATCTGCATGTTTTCAGGGTCATCGTGGATCTGTCCGCAGTAATGCAGCAGTCCGTTGATGAGGTTGCTGCTGTGGAAGCTCGGCAGAAGATGGAGTTGGAAGATCTCCTTGGTGCAGTAAAAAACAAAGGTTAGATGGAAAACATTATCACCAATTTTATTCAGAGTAATTGTGATTCTACTCCTTCCATCTTATAACAAAAGTACTTAACCAATTTTAATAAACTTAGTATAAAATATTGGAAATTTATAAAATATACATTTTAATGGATCATTATATACAAATGTAACATTTCCATTTCGAGGTCATTTCGAAGCCAATAGCCTAATCGTTAAAGGATTAATGGACACTGTATTGCATAATACATGTTAATCATAACATGAAATAAATCCATAGCATTATCCTGTATTATTTAATTACAGCGGATAGTCTGAAGCGTACTGCGGCATCCTGCAGTGGAAGATTCAAAATAAAGAAAACTTCACGCACCAGGGCCGCCGCGGTGATACCCAAACAAATCACATCGTATTTCTCAAAAGGTAAATTACATCACATTTGTATTTGATTTAACCCGTTGATGCCATAGACATTTTTTTTTAGGAGCCAAAAAGTCCTTTCATCATTCATATTGGCAGCATATTTTTCTTTTTTCCTTATACTGATACATTACGAAGTATTACAAATGAAAAATACGAGCATTGCCATTTAAATTCTCGATAGAACTTTGCCAATTTTCATGAGAAATATTGACTTCAATTATCAACATTGTTGCCAATTTTATAAATTACTGATCATTTTTGCATTAAACAAGATCTTCTGAACATACTTTATATAGAACGTTGACAAATGTGGGCTCAATTTGTGAAGAATTTTGTCTCTGTTAATTTTCTAAACATGTTATGATTCTATATCATGAGTTCTTACAAGAATTGTGAAAACTCCACATATATGCAGCCTATCAGTAAAATATTTTTTGAATACATGTAATGTCTTAAGTCCTGTTAATGATAATATTGGCCAAATAAAATGTCACAAAATGGAGAATCTCTGTATTTGCAAAGCCTGCTTGTTCACTTTCTGTGAAAGGTTGCAAGCTGTGAGTCATGCTCCAAGGAGTCTGGACCCTAGATGGAAGTTGAGGATAAGGCGAGGTCCAAATGTCTCTCCTTTTGTTTATATGAACGAGGGTTTTGTAGAAGTGCTAAGAGGTGTTGTATGCATGATTAGGATTGGTCAGATAGGGGGTGTTGTAAAGTACTGTTAATTACTTTGCAGAGTGTTTGTGCTGTTATCTTGTGACCTTGTTCAAATTGTTTATACTACCTGGAGCAATGTTTCTATTCTTTTGTAAATTGTCTTCCTGCTAGAACTTTCTGTAGAAACAATGTAATGGTGAATTTTGTGATTTGGTTTCGGGGACTGTCAATAGCTATAATCTAATCAAGATTCAAGAGAGTTTATTGTCATGTGTCCCAGATAGGACAATGAAATTCTTGCTCGACCTTCTCGCAGCATGAAGGAGAGTTACATAGACCTCCTAGGACTACGTGTCGACCATGCTCCGAGTTTGCGAGTGCAAACTCTTCTAAACATGCAAATTAGGTCCCAGCCGTGGGACAGGCCCTTTAGTTGGTCCAGTGCTGGACTCAGTGTTTTACTGAACTAGACTAAGGGGTAAGCTGTAGGAGCATAATTACATTATATGTGACTTGCAATCTGATGGAGTTTGTGTACAGTACTCTCTCACTTGTCCTGCCACAAGTGTCTATCGCCTTCATCACTACGCCACGACTTGCATGAGCAATGTAAGGTTGACTGCACTCACCTTAATCCAGATTTAATATGACTTTGCCCATAACTTGGACAAAGTGGTGACTAGGTTTGTGCAGTTACATTCTTGGAAAACGGGACTGGAAAATATTATTTGTGGCTCAATATATGCTGGTCTCCCAAGAATGTCAGACGCCTACATCACTGCACCAGGACTTCCATGAGCAATGACAAGCTGTCTGCATTCGCCTTAGTCCATATTCACTATGGCTTTGCTCATAACTTGGACAAAGTGGTGACTAGGTTTGCACAGTTACATTCTTGGAAACTGGAACTGGAAAAACATGATTTATGGCTAAATGGCAATATATGCTGGCTTGCCATGAGCGTCCATTCCCTTCATCACTACACCAGGACTTCCATGATCAGTGACAAGCTGTCTGCATTCGCCTTAATGTAGCGATGTTACAAAACCTACCTTAAGCGGCGCTGCAGATCTGTCACTGGCTGTGCGCGACTTTGGTGCCTTTGAGGGGCCTGGGATTAAAATGCAGGTTTGTATCGGTTGTCAGAGAGGGATTTCCTCGGGCTGCTGGTCGATGAAGAAAAATCGATCTGACTTTTTATTAAAATAAATCGCTGGACAATTTAATAGTTGGATTAAAGTAAAACTTCTAACGCCAACAACCTGACATCGCAAAAACAAGAAAAAACAAGGGGTAAGTCGTTTATTTTATATATAATCTTGCTTCTTGGGGTGGCTTTAATCTAATTTTCGTTGCGAAAATGTTATTTGGGCCCCATACGAATCGCTGGTGTAAGTACAGTTGCTTATTGGTTACAATCTGAGGAATATGATGATGCTACTGATTATGGTATACCAATGTACCAGCTAGCAACTGATCTTCCCCATAAAGACTTGGTCTATTGTAGTAATTGTAATTTATTTACCTATCTGTTACGGACTTGTAGCATATAATACAATATTATTAAAGTTCTGATCTTGAGAATATCACATTTTTGAATTTTCAAAGCACTCTAGGTGTTTAATTAATATTTCCGTCACAATGGTCAATTTTGTAATTAGCTACAATTAAGTAACTAATTATATGCTTTAATTTCAGGTCGTCCAAGTAACGAGTTTCGTCACCTGCAACACTGCACCAGGACTTCCATGAGCAATGACAGCAAAATGAAAATGCAATGTGATTGGCATGATGCTGCCAAGTCATCATACACATACAAGATGTGCAGTAAAATGAAACTGGCAATGTCTGCGGATTGTGCAAAAAAACCAACGGAACAGGTGCTCCTGAATGTATATTGCCATTTACCACTACTTCTATTAATGCGAGGGCATTCGTTGGCCTTACCCTATATACCAACCCTGGTTCCACAAATCCTGTCATGCCACCCCCCTTTTTGAAAAGCTTCGTACGGGCCTGTAGTGTAGCTGGGACATGTTGGTTGGTGTGAGCAGTTTGGGCCAAAGGGCCTGTTTCGAAACTGTTTCACTCTGTGACTCTTGTGGCCCGCTGAGTTACTCCAGCATTTTGTATCTATCGTCGGTGTAAACCAGTATCTACAGTTCCTTCCTACAAGAGAATTTTAATGTCGAGCCGTTACTTCACCAGGATGGATGGAACTGAGCAAGAAGGGGCTCTGGATGATTGGAAGCATCTGGCCCGGCACCTTAATCCCAGGATGTAAGTTTCAAAGACCAGAGGGTGAGAGGGGGCAGCATTTAAATGTAGTGTTTTACACAGAGGGTGGTGGGCGCTTGGGACGCGCTGCCGGGGGTGAGGGTGGGGGCAGAAACGTAGTGCTGTTTGAGGGGCTTTTAGACAGGCATATGGATGCAGGGAATGGAGGGATACTGATCATGTGCAGGCAGAGGGGATTAATTTAACTTGGCGTCATGTACAGCATGGACATTGTGGGCCGAATGACCTGTTCTTGTGCTGTATTGTTCTATGTGACACATGGCTTATGATCAAGGCTACACACAACCTGGTTCAGTCTCAGATAGGTGCAGGGACAAGGGGGGGTCGGCGTGGAGGGGGGGCTGGAGGTATTTGGCGGGGGGGGGGTGACTGGAGGGAGTGAGGCTGGGCGTGTTGCTGACGGACAGTTAATGTTGAAACGTGGTGTCACTGAGACTGAGGGGGAGGGGGTGAGACTGGGGCGTTTTGATGAAACAGGGGGCTGAGTCTGGAGGGGGCTGTGGATGGTGGGGCAATGGGGGTCTGGGTGGGGGTGGGGCTGAGACGGGAGAGGGCCTTGGTGCTGTGGGGGGGGCGCATTCTTGAGGGCAGTTGGTGCAGAAGCAGGAGGGCCGGTGCCTCAATGTGCGGTGCAGGAGGTGTCGTTGAGTGATGAGCAGCCGCCGTCTGCTGAGGGGGGAGATGGCGAGCAGTCCCCGTCTGTCCTAGAGGAGGCTGCAGAGGGCTCCAATAAATATACAATAATCAATAATACGATGTATTAATCATCTGTAATACCCGGGAAGCGACAACAGGAGGCAGTCTGGTCACCTTCATAGAAACATATACAATAGCTAGGTGCAGGGGTAGGCCATTCGGCCCTTCGAGCCAGCAACACCTTTTATTGTGATCATGGCTGATCATCCACTATCAGTACCCCGTTCACCTTCTCCCCATATCCCTCGATTCCGCTTGACCTAAGAGCTCTATCTAAATCTCGTTTGAATGCATCCAGTGAATCGGCCTCCACTGTCTTCTGTGGCAGAGAATTCCACAGATTCACAACTCTCTGGGTGATAACGCTTTTCCTCATCTCAGTTGCTGATTGGCGCTTCATGAAGCCTAGGTCCATCTCTTTGGTCTGGTGGCGCCGAGCCAGTTATTGCTGTCCTGACACCATCCGCGAACAGCCTGTCGTGGATCCCTCGGTCATTGACCTCTGGCCACCTTCATTGAGCCCTCTGTCCACTGTTACTGGCCTCTCTGTCCACTGTTACTGACATTTCTTGCATGTACGGTATGATTTGACTGGGTCGCCGAACAAGCATTTACTGTCGACACAAAGATCTTAAAAAGACAACATTTGTTGGGAGCAGCATCTGTGGAGAAGATGGATTTCACTGTATCTCGGTACGTGTTCAAGAGAGAGTTAGATTTAGCTCTTAGAATGGAATCAAGGGATATGGAGAGAAAGCAGGAACAGGGTACTGATTTTGGATGATCAGCCATGATCGTATTGAATGGTGGTGCTGGCTCTAAGGGCCGAATGGCCTCCTGTACCTATTGTCCATGTTTCTATGTTTCTACCCTTCCCATACTCCATCTCATTATTATTGGAGATCCAACCACTGCAGTGGCATTATCCGCAAATTGCTCCAATGAGGATTAGTGTATCTACCTTATGGCTAATTCCATTCCTCTAGAAAGAACCCTGCTTGTTCTCAATCAAAATGCCCCACTATGTCCAGAGGACATGAGAATGTGTCACCTTGCATTTTCCTGCACTGAATTTCATTGGCCAATCATATGCCCAATTATGCAAGTTCACGGCAGGAGGAAGAATCTATTCATCTGATTGGAACAGAATTAGGCCATTCGGCCCATTTAGTCATGGCTGATCTATCTATCCCTCTCAACCCAACTCTCCTGTCTTCTCCCCTTAACTCTTAATCACCTGTACCACCTGTATTATTATCCAAATGGGGAAAGTCAGCAGATGAGTACACTTCGGAGAGATCTGGGTGTCTGGTGCACGACTGCAGCTACAGGCATGGCCCGGTGACCTTCATGTGAGAGAGTGAGAGTTTGGAAATAGTGAGGTATTGTTGCAGTTGTACACGGAGCTAGTGTGGCCACATCTGGACACACTTCTGGTCTCTTTATTTAGTTTAATTTAGTTTAGTTTATTGTCAAATGTACCAAGGTACCGTGAAAATCTTTTGTGGCATGCTAACCAGTCAGCAGCAAGACAATACATGATTACAATCCCTTCTCTCCAGATATGCTGCCTGTCGCACTGAGTTACTGAGCATTTTGTGTTTATATATATGATTACTATCAATGTCTTTACAATGTATAGATACATGAAAAGGGAATAACGTTCAGTGTCAGATAAAGCCAGCAAAGTCTGAACAAGGATAGTCTGAGGGTCATCAAATAGGTAAATAGTTCAGCACGGCTCTCTAGTTGGTGGTAGGATGATTCAGTTGCCTGATAACAGCTGGGAAGAAACTGTCCCTGAATCTGTAGGTGTGCGTTTTCACACCTGTAAGTTTTGCTTGATGGGAGAGGGGAGATGAGGGAGTGACTGGGGTGAGGCTCATTCTTGATTATGCTGCTGGCCTTGCTCAGGCTGCGTGAGGTATAAATGGTCAATAGCAGGGAGGTTGGATTGTGTGATGGTCTGGTCCTGGATGGAGCTGTTCCCAAATCAAGCAGTGTCAGAATGGTTATTCTGGCATTGTAGGCAGGCCAAGATTAAGATTCAGATCAGATTGGTGCTAAACAAGCCCATGGTAGTGTAAGTTCATGGAACCACACACTTCCTCTGGTGTGGTAACCAGAACTGTACACATGACTACACGTATGGCCTGATCAGTGTGACAGTTGATGAAGGCAAGCATGTCAAAATCTTTCTTCAACCCTCTCCACCCATACTGTCATTTTCATAACTCCATGTGGGCATTTGTGCTCAAAGGTCCCTCTGACATTAACATTGCCGACGTCCCTGCCATTTACTTTGCATGTCCTGAAATGCATGATCTCATACTAGTCTGCATTAAATTCCATCTGCCACCACTCTGCCCAATTTGGGAGTTAGGTCTTGTTCCTGACCCATGCATTCCCGCTTTCCTTGTGTTAGGTGAGTTTAAATGTCAACATTTTGGCTTCCATTTGATACAAGGTCTATATTAATAGCCTTTAACACAATGCCCTATTCATTCAACCTGATGTAGTTGATGCTAATTGAATGCATTCAGCCCATGATCAATAAGTTAAGAGACAACAGCACTTAGCTGAATGAACCCCCTGTCACTGATCAGGCTGCTCTGAGTCCAATATATTCCTTCAGTGAATCACCAGGGACGAGTTAAATCCATCGTCTGAAGTGGATTCATATTCAGCTGGTTCTCCTATTGGTCCATTGTCTCATTGGGTCACACACTATACATCGGCTCCTCGGAGATTGGGGGCTTCACAGCACTGAACACACTGTAGGAGTCAAAGCATCTTCTAATGGACCATCCGATGGTAAACATATTATTCAACTGTGCGAATAGTAACGCCGCAAATCCATCACATCCCTGATCAGATTATTATGTTCTTCTCCGTTTATAAATCCCAAAGGAAAATCATCCTATGAAGCAAATCATATTCTGGCATTCAAATTGAACATTTGCAATTGTTAGTATTTTTCAATTTGAATAATGGACAATGATTCCATTCACACATGTTGAAAATTTCCCTTTGAGACTGGAATAATCTTCTGGATTAATCTAACATCATTCTACATTCCAGTTGTAAATCCGATCATTGTGTTGTCATTATAATAATGATAGCATATCAATTTGCTAATCATTGGATCATAAATGATGATTTTGGAATGTTGGTCGTACAGTGCTCATGTTTCAGCACTCATTTACCATACCCTTGTGTCATACCCATGTGCCATACCCATGTATCAAACCCATGTGTCATACCCATGTGTCATACCCATGTATAGCCCTCCTGTATAGTACCCATGTGTCATACCCATGTGCCATACCCATGTATCAAACCCATGTGTCATACCCATACTCCTGTATAGTACCCATGTGTCATACCCATGTGCCATACCCATGTGTCATCCCCATGTGTCATCCCCATGTGTCATCCCCATGTGTCATACCCATGTATAGCCCTCCTGTGTAGTACTCATGTATCATACCCATGTACAGTATTACTGCACAGTAATCATGTACTGAATCTCACTGGCCAATCATTTGCCCAATTTTGCAAGTTAACGTCAGGAAGAATAATTAAAGAGAGTCTCTTTGCCCTGACAGATGCCTTTCTGTCCACTGTGGTCCCTGGTTCATCAATGCTGGGCTCTCTGTACCAGATCCCCATCATTTTTATTTCCTCAATCATTCAAATGTTTATTTACATCCACCTTGAATAGTGCCAAAGATTTGGCTTCCACCATCCTCAGGGGAAGAGAATTCCAGAAGTTTCCATGCACCCCAGTTTTAAATGACTTAATTTAATAAATTATACATAAATTATTCAGCAGCAGTTACTTTCCCACAAGCATCAGGTTCTTGAACCAACCCTGCACGACCCTCATGACCCTCATCCGACCTTGGCCACGGAACAGTCTGGACCACCTCTTGCACCTTACATTATTTGGAGTATTGCGTATAGTTCAGGTCACCCCATTTACAGGATGCAGAGGCTTTGGAGAGAGTGCAGAGGAGTTTTGATCAGAATGATGCCTGGATTCGAGGGCGTTTGCTACAGAGAGAGGTTGGACAGACTTGGCTTGTTTTCTCTGAAAAGCCAGAGGTTGTAGGGAGACCTGATAGAAATCTATAAGATAACAAGAGGTATAGATAAAGCAGTCAGAATCTTTTACGCAGGATGGAAAAATCAAATACTAGAGGGCATAGGTTCAAGGTGAGAGGGGCAAAGTTTAAAGGAGATGTGCGGGGGGGACAGGTTTTTTACACAGAGGGTGGTGGGGGCCTGGAATATGCTGCCAGGGGTGGTGGTGGAGGCAGATACAATAGTGGTGTTTAAAAGATTTTAGGATTGCAACATGGAGCTGCAGGGAATGAAGCGATACGGGACATGTGCAGGCAGAGGGGGTTAGTTTAACTTGGCATCGTGACAGCATAGACATTGTGGGCCGAAGCACCATATGGGTCATGTGCAGGCAGATAAGTGATGGCCTCATTTTCAGCACAGATATAGTGGTCTGAAAGTCCCATTCTTATTCCTCTTCTATGTTCATGGAAGCAGGTGCTGCATGCAGTTTCTATGCAGGTCCCAGACTGAGCTGTAACTGGGCGTGTGGTCGATGCGGTCTGCCCCCCATTGCCAGGTGAACAGGAAGGCTTGGTAGAGGCACCGACACAGCTGGTGTTGGCTTGGTGTCTGCACCTGGAGCAGTTGCCCCGAGACGGGTTGTAATGAGGTTCCTGGTGACCCAGCACAGCCTCTGCCCCAGTGCCAATTTCCACACTTCATTGTCATGTTGTGGCAATCACTGAACAATGCTAACACACCAGCTCGATCCCCTGTGCCAGGCAGCTGGTCAAGGTGTGTCAAGTCAAGAAGCTGTGTTTTCTCCTATACTACAAAGACATGCAGGTATGTAGGTTAATTGGCTTCTGTAAATTGCCGCTATTCGCAGGCAATTGAACCATCCTACCACAACAGAAGACTGGAGGGTGGCAAATGTTGTGCCTTTTTTCAAGAAGAGCTGCAGGGAAAATGGCTGGTGAGCTTAACATCTGTAATTGGAAAGTTACGAGAGAGTATTCTGAGGGATAGGTTATACAGGTGTTTGGATGGGCAAGAGTTGATTAGGGATAGTCATCATGATTTTGTACGTGGGAGGTCGTGTCTCTCAAATCTGATTGATTTTTTTGAAGACCTGACCAAAAAGGTCGATGAGGGCAGAGCTGTAGATGTTGTGTACATGGATATCAGTAAGGCATTTGACAAGGTTCCGCTTGGAAGGCTGATCTTGAAGGATAGATCGCATGGGATCCAAGGAGAGATAGCTGAATGGATAGCAAATTGGCTTCATGGAAGGAAGCAGAGGGTGATGGTGGTAGGTTACTAGGAAAAGTTGTCCCTCAGGTTCCGATTGAATCTTTCCCGTCTCACCTTAAACCTATGTCTTCTGGGTCCTGATTCCCAGACTCTGGGGGAAAGTCTCATCCCATCTATTACATCCAGTGACAATGGCAGATTGGCTGGTGTGATGACAATGGGCTGTGGGTCTTGGCTTCACCTCATCCTCTGTACATTCGGGTGAAAGTTGTGAGCTTTGGAAATGGGACATTTCAGTCTTGGACCCATAAGGAATCGGCAAATATTCACGATATTTGTATGTGCTGAACCAAATAATGGGCAGAGACAGGTCTTCAATAAACTGAGGAAGCTGCAGATGCAGAAAATCTGAAATAAAGGCAGAAAGTAGAAATGCTCAGCGGGCCGGGCGGCGCATGTCGGGTGAGAAACAGAGTTCCTGTTTAGGGTTGGTGACGTTCCACCGGTATCTGCACATTGACTGTACTTCCTTCCAAAGTGGTCTCACATTGGTAAGATGATAATTGGATTTATTACCAAACATGGTCAGTAATATTTGACCAGAGTTTTTCAACTGTTAATATCTCTAAGCAGTGGATTGTCATTTGTTTAGTTTAGAGATACAGCATAGAAACAGGCCCTTCGGCTCATTTAGCCCACGCCAACCGTTGATCACCCGTTCACACACTAGTTCTACATTATCCCACTTCTCATCCGCTCCCTATACACTAGGGGCAATTCACAGAGAGCCAATTAACCTACAAACCTGCATGTATTTGGGACGTGGGAGGAAACCGGAGGACGTGGAGGATACCCATGCAGGCACAGGGAGAACGTGCAAACTCCACGTAGACCGCACCCTTGGAGAGGATCGAACCTGGGTCCCTGCCGCTGTGAGGCAGCCGTTCTACTCGCTGCACCACTGTGCTACCCATAGTCAGTCAATGTCCTCTGGATAGAGATTTATCATTAATCAATTCCTGTGATCCTGAGCCTTGCCACAAATTAGTTACATTATTTACATTAGTTTCTTTATTGCATGTACTGTGATACAGTGAATGCTTGTTCTTCATGCTATCCAGTCGCATCTAATTGTGGTTGGGTGCGCTGTTTGTGTGTCTCCAGTCTCAAGCCTTGATCAGATCATTGAACCTTGATCAGATCATTAAGTATTTCCCGGTACCTCATTGACAAGGAAACTGGGACAAAACACCAGATGGCCAGTTGTTTACCACTGAGCGCAGAACTAATCACCTGGCCCCACATTCTTACAATGTAGTGACAAACATAGTCCACAGGCACAACCCACACATTCTGTATCAGCTGCACAGGCGTGGTTAATAAAGTGACATTCATATATCAACCTTAAAACATCTTGGAAATGGAGAACAGCTACAGACCAAATCCATAAGGTATGGAGAAATGTTATTGACGGGAGATTAAACCCAGTTCTAGTGCTACTTGTAGGTGGAGCCAGGGATAAGATATCTGACAGTTAATGGTGAGGAAGGAAAAAAGTGCTGGATGAACTCAACGAGTCAGGCAGCATCTGTGGAGGGAATGGGCAGGCTCAGCAGGTCAGGCAGCATCTGTGGAGGGAATGGGCAGGCTCAGCAGGTCAGGCAGCATCTGTGGAGGAAATGGGCAGGCTCAGTGGGTCAGGCAGCATTTGTGTGTGTGTGTGTGTGGGGGGGGGAGGGGTGGTATGGAGTGGCGGACGTTTCGGATTAGGACCCTTCTCCTGTTCCCTCCACAGATACTGCCTGACCCGCACACTTTTTCTGAAGATCGCAGCATCTGCAGTTTCCCGCGCCTCCAGTTAATCATGGGATTTGTTTCATTTGGAAAGGATATCTCTGCCTTATACAAGGTGTTGTTTTTGAGAAGCAGGGTTACTGGGGTAGTAGGTGGAATGTTCGTGGAAATGGATGGGAGTGGGGCGGGGGATGGGGAATGTTCTTGTAATTGGAGAGTTCAATGTTCATACCATTGGTTGTAAACTGCCAAAGCGGAATACGATGAGCTGTTCATCCAGTCTATGTGCGGCCTCACTCTAGCAATGGTGGTGATATTTGTCTTGCCAGAAACTGAGGCAGACGGTGGGGGAGGTGCAGCTTGTGTTTACAAAGTACTGGACACCAGAGTGAGGCGAATGGCAGCTCCTTGTGCTGTTGGTGGGTGGAGTGAGGAGCAGGAACACGGGTGCAGAAGCACAGGCGGCACAACGTGCACTGCTCGCCGCATGCAACGGTACATACATGCAACGTTGGTTGGCGTTGGAGCGGGCGGGCGGGCTGCTGGTCCGGCAGCCGCCACTTGGTGGAGCAGTGGAGCAGGCGTGCGGGTTACAGCGCCCGATGTGTGGCTAGAACATCCCCACCCCTCCCCCTCCCCCCCAGGGTCAGCGCTCCATACAAAGGTCGGCTTAGGGCAAAGATTCTCTCTGAAAGCTGGTGGACAAAACGTTTTTGAGTAGATGGTGAAACACACAATAGGCGGGGAGGTGGGGGAGGGGGTTGGGGGCAGGAGGAGGGGTTTGGGGGAGGTGGAGGAGGGGTTGGGGGCAGGAGGAGGAGGAGGGGGTTGGGGGCAGGAGGAGGAGGGGGTTTGGGAGAGGAGGGGGTGGGGGCCGGAGGAGGGGGTTGGGAGGTGGAGGAGGGGGTTGGGGGCAGGAGGAGGGGGTTGGGGAGGGGGGGAGGTGGAGGAGGGGGTTGGGGGCAGAGGAGGGGGTTGGGGAGGTGGAGGAGGGGGTTGGGGCAGGAGGAGGGGGAGGAGGGGGTTGGAGGCGGGGGTGGAGGAGGGGTTGGGGGCAGGAGGAGGGGGTTGGGGAGGTGGAGGAGGGGGTTGGGGGAGTGGGTGGGGAGGAGGGGGTTGGGGGGGGGGGCAGGGGTTGGGGCAGGAGGAGGGGGTTGGGGAGGGTGAGGAGGGGGTTGGGGGCAGGAGGAGGGGGTTGGGGAGGTGGAGGAGGGGGTTGGGGGGCAGGAGGAGGGGGTTGGGGAGAGGAGGGGGATTTGGGGCGGGGGGAGGTGGAGGAGGGGGGTTGGGGGCAGGAGGAGGGGGTTGGGGAGGTGGAGGAGGGGGTTGGGGGGGCAGGAGGAGGGGTGGGGAGGGTGGAAGGGGGTTTGGGGAGGTGGAGGAGGGGGTTGGGGAGGGGGTTGGGGGCAGGAGGAGGGGGTTGGGGGCGGGAGGGGGTTGGGGGGAGGAGGGTTGGGGCAGGAGGAGGGGGTTGGGGCAGGAGGAGGGGGTTGGGGGAGGGTTGGAGGTGGGGGGTTGGGGGAGGGGGGGTGTTGGAGGAGGTGGAGGAGGGGGTTGGTTTGGGGGAGGTGGAGGAGGGGGTTGGGGGCAGGAGGAGGGGGTTGGGGAGGTGGAGGAGGGGGTAGGGGGCATGGAGGAGGGCGGTTTTTTGGGGGAGGTGGTGGGAGGGGGGTTGGGGAGGGGGTTGGGAGGTGAGAGGAGGGGGGTTGGGGGCAGGAGTTAGGGGGTTGGGGAGGTGGAGGGAGGAGGGGGGTTGGGGAGGTGGAGGAGGGGGTTGGGGAGGGGGTTGGGAGGTGGAGTGAGGGGGTTGGGGCAGGAGGGAGGGGGTTGGGGGCAGTGAGGAGGGGGTTGGGGAGGTGGAGGAGGGGGGTTGGGGATGGGTTGGGGTTGGGGAGGTGGAGGAGGGGGTTGGGGAGGTGGTGGAGGGGGTTGGGGAGGTGGAGGAGGGGTGGGTTGGGGAGGGGGGTGGAGGGGGCAGGAGGAGGGGGGTTGGGGAGGTGGAGGAGGGGGTTGGTTGGGGAGGTGGAGGAGGGGGTGGTGTTGGGGGGAAGCAGGAGGAGGGGGTTGGGGGGAGGAGGAAGGAGGGGGTTGGGGCGGCTGATAGTCGCCGAACATGTCGCGCCGGGCAGGCGGAGGGCGGTCGCTGCACGCCACCTCATGCCACATGTAAATGCCACAATTACTAAAGGACTTGGCATGTTTCCACCGAACAGACGCGGCTCTGAAATTAAAGGCGCCCCTGCCGTTGCCATGGGAACAGAGGCTTTGACCCTGCACAAAGAGCGACAACGGGGCCGCGCTGCACAGATGCGGGGGGGGGGTCAGTTTAGTTTATTGTCACGTGTACCGAGGTACAGTATAAAGCTTTAGTTGTGTGCTAACCAGTCAGCGGAAAGACAATACGTGATTACAATCGAGCCATTTACAGTGTGCAGATACAGGATATGGATCAATCTGAAGAAGGGTTTCGGCCCGAAACATTCCCTATCTCCTTCGCTCCATAGATGCTGCTGCACCCGCTGAGTTTCTCCAGCATTTTGTGTACCCAGGGTAAGGGAATAACGTTTAGTGCAAGGTAAAGCCAGTAAAGTCCGAGGGTCACCAATGAGGTAGTTCAGGCGTGGGGAACCGGCTTGGCCTTCTAAGCCATTAGGTGCGGCCTTTTGCATGAATCCAAATTTTGTAAAACAAATCATTTTATTTTTATTAATATGTTTTTGTTCGTCTTTTATTTTTATTTTAACTTTAAAATGAACGCATTTAAAATACCAAAGAGTAGAAGAAGATACAACGACTGACGACCACAATTAAAACATTAGTAAGTGATGAGGGCTATTTTAACACCTGTTATGCTCATGACTTAGTTCTATTGCGACTCTAGAATGTACGTTAACTTTGACATGCACGAAAAATGCTCTCTAGCTTTTCAACCACTTATTGCTGCGAATCTACATTCCCTTACCTAACCCACATCATGACGCCCTTAAGGTCACAAATGATGGATATCTACCCATCTAGAAGATCAGCTGAAACTGTACCTCCATGTTGCAACCAATTATTCAAATGCTTTCCCACAAAAAGCAGTCACAACAAAGTCATTAAAGGTTAATTAACTTTAGAATTAACAATGTTTTTCATTTTCTTGAAGTTAGTACATAATAGTTAGATTATTACAAAATAGTGTACATTTTGAAGTATATCTAATTTGAAGCTTCTTTGATGTGGCCTTATTTGATTACAGCTAACAATGCGGCATTCCAACATGAAAAGGTTCCCCATCCCTGAGGTAGATAATAGTTCAGGACTGCTCTCTGGTTGTGGTCGGATGGCTAGGTTGCTTGACAATAGCCTGGTCCGTCTGCTAAAACGCAAACTTAATTCCAATTTATTCTCTGAAAATAGCCGAGGTTTATTTAACAAGGGGCAGTGTAATAGAAACATAGAAATTAGGTGTAGGAGCAGGCCATTCGGCCCTTCGAGCCTGCACCACCATTCAATATGATCATGGCTGATCATCCAACTCAGTATCCTGTACCTGCCTTCTCTCCATACCCCCTGATCCCTTCAACTACAAGGGCCACATCCAACTCCCTCTTAAATATGGCCAACAAACTGGCCTCTACTACCTCTGTGGCAGAGAATTCCACAGATTCACCACTCTCTGTGTGAAAAACAATTTTCTCATCTCGGTCCTAAAAGACTTCCCCCTTATCCTTAATCTGTGACCCCTTGTCCAGGGCTTCCCCAACATCGGGAACAATCTTCCTGCATCTAGCCTGTCCAACCCCTTAAGAATTTTGTACGTCTCTATGAGATCCCCCCTCAATCTTCTAAATTCCAGCTAGTACAAGCTACGTCCACCAAGTCTTTCTTCATATGGAAGTCGTGCCATCCCAGGAATCAGTCTGGTGAACCTTCTCTGTACTCCCTCTATGGCAAGAATGTCTTTCCTCAGATTAGGAGACCAAAACTGTACGCAATACTCCAGGTGTGGCCTCACCAAGACCCTGTACAACTGCAGTAGAACCTCCCTGCTCTTGTACATTCACTTTCTTCACTGCCTGCTGCACCTGCATGCCTACTTTCAATTCTCATCACAAATGGCCTCATTCTTTAGAGAACGGGGATTCCCCTCCCCCACTATTGATGAGGCTCGCACCAGGGTCTCCTCCATACCCCGCAACACTGCCCTCGCTCCCCATTCCCCCACTCGCAAACAGGGCAGAGTCCCCCTGGTCCTCACCTTTCACCCCACCAGCCGGCAAATACAACATATAGTCCGCCAGTTTCGCCACCTCCAACGTGACCCCTCCACCCGCCACATCTTCCCATCTCCCCCCCGTCTGCCTTCCGCAAAGACCGCTCCCTCCGCAACTCCCTTGTCAATTCTTCCCTCCCCTCCCGCTCTACCCCTTCCCCGGGCACTTTCCTTGCAACCGCAAAGAAATGCAACAACTTGTCCCTTCACCTCCCCCCTCCACTCCTTTCAGGGACCAAGCAGTCCTTCCAGGTCCGTCAGAGGTTCACCTGCACCTCCTCCAACCTCATCTATGCATCCGCTGCTCCAGATGCCAGATGATCTATATCGGTGAGACCAAGCGGAGGCTTGGCGATTCGCTTCGCCGAACACCTCCGCTCGGTCCGCAATAACCACCCGACCTCCCGGTGGCTCAGCACGTCAACTCCCCCTCCCATTCCACATCCGACCTCTCGGTCCTGGGGCCTCCTCCACGGCCAGAGTGAGCAACACCGCAAGCTGGAGGACAGCAAGCACCTCATATTTCGCTTGGGGAGTCTGCATCCTTGGGCTTGAATATTGAATTTTCTCAATTCTGTTAAACCCTTGCTGTCTCCTCCCCTTCCCCACCTCTCCCTCAGCCCTCGGGCCCTGGCATTCCCTCTATCTCTATCTCCTCCCCCACCCCAGTCGCACCAGGCTTCTCATTTTCACACCACAAACAGCTTACAATGGCTTGTTCCCTTTATCACCGATACTTTTTTGCATATCTTTCACTCATTGTTCCTTATCTCTCCACATCACCGTCTATATCTCTCGTTTCCCTAATCCCTGACCAGTCTGAAGAAGGGTCTCGACCCGAAACGTCGCCTATCTCCTTCGCTCCTTAGATGCTGCTGCACCCGCTGAGTTTCTCCAGCTTTTTGTGTACCCTGCCTACTTTCAATGACTGGTGTAACATGACACCCAGGTCTCGTTGCAACGCCCCTTTTCCTAATCGGTCACCATTCAAATAAGAGTCTACTTTCCTGTTTTTGCCACCAAAGTGGATAACCTCACATTTATCCACATTATACTGCATCTGCCATGCATTTGCCCACTCACCCCAGTCTATCCAAGTCATCCTGCAGCCTCCTAGCATCCTCATCACAGCTAACACTGCCCCCCAGCTTCGTGTCATCCGCAAACTTGGAGGTTGCATTTAATTCCCTCATCCAAATCATTAATGTATATTGTAAATAGCTGGAGTCCCAGCACTGAGCCTTGCGGCACCCCACTAGTCACTGCCTGCCATCTTGAAAAGGACCCGTTCACTCCTACTCTTTGCTTCCTGTCTGCCAGCCAGTTCTCTATCCACATCAATACTGAACTGCCAATACCGTGTTCTTTAAGTTTGTATACTAATTTCTTGTGTGGGACTTTGTCGAAAGCCTTCTGAAAGTCCAGATATAACACATCCAATGCTGACTTTGTCCAATGATTTCACCACTTTCCAAATGTGCTGCTATCCCATCTTTAATAACTGACTCTAGCAGTTTCCCCACTACCGATGTTAGACTAACTGGTCTGTAATTCCCCGTTTTCTCTCTCCCTCCCTTTTTAAAAAGTGGGGTTACATTACCTACCCTCCAATCCTCAGGAACTACTCCAGAATCTAAAGAGTTTTGAAAAATTATCACTAAGGCATCTGCTATTTCTGGGGCTACTTCCTTAAGTACCCTGGGATGCAGCCTATCTGGCCCTGGGGATTTATCGGCCTTTAATCCATTCAATTTACCTAACACCACTTTCCGGCTTTCATTTCTGAATTTCGTTCAGTTCTTCCATCTCATTTGACCAGCGATCCCCTGCTATTTCTGGCAAATTATTTATGTCTTCCTTAGTGAAGGCAGAACCAAAGTAGTTATTCAATTGGTCTGCCATGTCCTTGTTCCCCATGATCAATTCACCCGTTTCTGACTGCAAGGGACCTACATTTGTTTAATAAAGCAGCTCTGCCGCCTATTTAGTTAAAGACACGTAATAATTAGTACGCGTGTGAGGGGTTGTGGGGAGAAGGTAGGAGAGGGGTTGAGAAGGAGAGATAGATCAGCCATGACTGAATGGCGGAGTAGAGTTGATGGGCCGAGTGACTATATTCTGTTCGTATCACATAGGAACTTATAACGAGGGCATTGGCTAAAGACCTTGGGTCTGGGAAACCGCCCCAAGGCCCATCACTGGCCACAGATGGTCTTGCCCCTTCATCCCCTATCGCAGGGGTCCCGAGCTTTATATGCATCGGCATGGATAGGAACAGGAACACTTTGTCACAGAGAGGATCTGTACACAAATAGCAGCAACCAACGGCGCTGACAAAGCACACAGCACGCTGCCCCCCCCCCACAGTTCCCCCACGCCGAGTCTCCATTGTCATCCCATCCCCCCCAACAGTTCCCCCACGCAGGGTCCCCATCCCCCCCAACAGTTCCCCATGCCGGGTACCCATGTCACCCCCCCCCCATTGTCCAATGTTCTTCCCCTCACGAGGGGTTTGTATGCTTTCATCGCCGCCGCTATGAGGCTTCACCACCGCCGAGGCCTCCCTGGTGCCGACCCCAGCCCCGGGCTCCGTCGGCCGCTTCGCCCGACCCGGGCTTCTGTCCGCGAGGCCCCGGTCGGGCTTCTATACGAGATATTGTGGGCCGAAGGGCCTGTTCTTGTGCTGTACTATGTTATGTTACCTGTCAGCCCATGGTGAACTCAATGGTGATTAGGTCTTGCTGTGACCTATTACATCGCTGGCAGTAGACATTAGCAACCACTGATCCAATGGTCTCTGTCAGTGCTCTCTGCCAGTGCTCTCTGCCAGTGCTCTCTGCCAGTGCTCTCTGCCAGTGGCTGCAGATGGAGACTGCCCCAACCCACCGTCTCCCAGTTCACTGACATGGGACATCAGCTACATGCCTACATGGACGCCCCCCCCCTATCCCCGCACGCGCTGACGATTGCCGCCTCGCCCCCCATGAGACCATTCGGCCCTTCGAGCCCAGCACCTCCATTCAATATGATCATGGCTGATCATCCACAATCAGTACCCCGTTCCTGCTTTCTCCCCAAGAGTTAAATCTAACTCTCTCTTGAAAACATCAAGACTGAAGGCTGAGAAAGTGCAGGTGAGCTTCCGCCCATCCCCCAGCCAGTGGTTGCCATGGCTATGGGCAGCATGTTCCTGGAACACGGACATGGTGGCAGGCATGTGCCGTCAGGGTAGGCAAGGTAGGCACTGCCTACCCTGACTAAGATTATAAAATGGCAATTATTAAATATAAATAGTAAAGGCATGGGAGAATTATGCCTGTGTAAGAGGATCGATCTCTTAGGTATGATAATTCTCGAGCCTTTCGTGCTCGCTAGGGCGCTTGTAACACGGGCAGGGCTGTGCAGCCCACGGGCCGTCAGTTTCAAGGGGAGCAGAAGGAGCAGGAATCTGCCTTGCTAGCATCTGCCACCAGGCGCGCGCCTACTGCGCATGCCCAGCGCGAGTTTTCTGCTGGATTTTCAAATATGGATTGCCTTTATTTTTAATAATATCTCAGGAAACAAAGATTTGTTTGAAATTGACATTAAAGTACCAAAACGTGGTAAGTGCATTTCTTGGTGCTTAATTTTTATTAAATACTGTATTGTCCCGGGGTGGTGGGTGGGGTGGGAGAGCTCCGTTACAGTGTTTGGGCAGTCTGGCGATGTTGAAGGAGGGGATTGGGGCGTAAATCCACTTGCCACGCTCGGTCTGAATGCAGGTAAGATTGGGACGAGGTGAGAGTAAGTGTTCGGCACGGAGTAATAAAAGGGCGGAGATGGCCTGTTTCGTGCTTTAATTGCTGTATGGTTTTTATTGTGGCGGGGAGTGCATAGCTTGGGTGGCTGCGCTGCGCTTCGGGCATGGACAGCCGGATGGGGGGGGACCGCCACTTGAGGAAAGGAGGCAGCTCGGGTGACTGACTTTGAGCGGCCGCCGGGACCCTGCCACTCTAGCCACTTCAGCCCTGTCAGCTAGTTCCCCCCTTCCTCTGGCTGTGCTCTCGTCTGAAACATCTCTCACCTGCCCCTCGCCGGCTGGCTTTCCCGCAAATCTTTAATTCGACAGCGTTGTTCACGGGACCAGTTGAGGGTTATAAGCCTGTGGGAATTTTAGGATTTGCGGGAAGGATGCGGTTGACATGAGCGAAAGCCGGCGAGCGGAGGTGAGAGATGTTCGATGGGACAGAAATGCCGAGAGTGAGGAGATGGCGGCAGAAGGCCGCTGAAGGGCAGAGCGGTTCTGTTGTCGGTCCCGGCGGCGCTCGCACCGAGCTGCTTCTATCCTCGGAAGTGGCGGGCAGTTTCTGCTGTCGTGCCCGGAGCGCTGCGGCAGCGGAAGAGTGAGTCTGTCTGTTCTCTGACTCTCTCCTTTTCAACATCTGCCCTCCACGCATCTTTAACCCCTGTCACAGGCCTCCATCTCCCACGCTGTGAAAGGAACTCTCCCTTCAAATGGACCTTGACTTAGTATTGGTCATCAATAAGAGACAATGGTTCTACGTCCCGGGGTGTGTCCCGTTTTTCCCAACCATCTCTCACACCTTGCTTCATCATCCGCCCCCCACCCATCAGATGATTAGAAAATGAAGGAGAATGAGGAAGCCTTGGTTAAAATTGAATTGATTACATTTTTTATTTTTTCCGAAGAGAACAATCTGCGCAATGGAGGGTTTAAGAATTTTTTTTTAAAGCGGATGACTGCCTACCTGAGTAAATTATCCCACGGCAAGTGCCTGCATGGCGGTCACCCGGGCCGGACATGGACAGATCTGCAGTTGAGTGGGAACAAGTACAGGGGCACGCGTCGCTCACTCGTGTTGTATTACTGTTTGTACACAGTTCCAGCACCATCTCACGATTGTGTGTGTGTTTTTAGCATCTACATTCCAGCGATTACAAGCCAGTTCGACACATTCTTTAACGGATGGCGGGATTGAGACATGAGGAAAGAAGGGTCGGAATGGGTAGTAATCGCTGAGTTAGAAGGATGGCGAGGAACGCTATAGAAACATATAAAATTGTTGAAGGATAGGACAGGGTAGAGCAGGAAAAAAAAAGTTCCAATGTTGGGGGAGTCCAGAAACCAGGGGTACAGATTAAGAATAAGGGGCAGGCCATTTAGAACGGACGATGGGGAAAACACATTTCCAGAGAGTGTGAAATCTGTGCAATTCTTGCCACAAAACGCAGCGGCCAAATTACTTGGATGTATTCAAGAGAGAGTTAGATTTAGCTCTTAAGGGCTAACGGCATCAAGCGGATATGGGGAGAAGGCTGGAAACGGGGTACTGATTGTGGATAGAACATAGAAGAATCATAGAAAATGGGTGCAATGGAGGAGGCCTTCGAGGCAGCACCGCCATTCATGTCGATCAGGTGTCATCCGCATTTTGAGGAATGAGGAAGGGTTAGTTAACAGCCTTGTTGTAGTGGCCCCCCTTGTGCAAGGTCGCTGCTTACATTAAATATGGTTGCGGTTCTTCATTAGGATGGGAGAGTGACATTGTTAATTCAGAAACACGGTCTGATTTAAAGACAGGTAACTTTGAGCGTATGAGACGTGATTGGCCAAGATAGACTGGCAATTGATTCTTGAAGGGTTGACGGAGGGATCTGCAATGAGAAGGCATTTTAAGATGCATGGATGACTCAACAATTGTTCATCCCAGTATGGCAAAATAATAAATCAGGAAAAAGTAGGCATTCGTGGATACAAAAGAAAAATCAGGGTAGTATAAAAGCAAAGATGAAAGAGTACAAATTAACCAGAAAATGCAGCTACCAGAGGATGGGAGAAATTCAGGCCAACAGAGGAGGGACAACTTTTTACTTAGGAAAGGGGAAAATGGATTATTGAAAGAAAACTGGCAGGAAACATAAACAAACTGACTGCCACAAAGTTTTTTATCGATATGTGTGAAGCGCACACTCTTAGTTAAAACCAATTAAGTTCCCATGCAGTCCTACAAATGATAAAATATCATTGTTGTAACTTAAATGGCATACCCAAATACAACTACCTACTATTAACATACAACCCACCTTCCTACTTACAAACAATGTCTTCCACTCTTTTCATTTTACCCATCTCTTATTAACATCTATCCAACCTTAACTTCGTTTATAACTTACCAATCCTTCACCCCCATACACCCACCCCCTTTCCCATTATTACATCACTTGTACCTAGGCAGCAGCCATGAAATGCCAATGCCTTAGTGATAAATTTTCAAATATTTTAGAATCTGGCTTAGACTGAGGATTGGGGTTCGGTAATGTTAACCCCCAATTTATTACAGAAGGGAGGGCGAGAGAAAACACACAGGAAATACTGCCCCAGTTAGTCCCTAACATCGGAGTGAGGGAACTGCTAGAGTCAGTTATAAAGATGGGAGTTAGAGCATTTGGAAAGTGGTGAAATCATTGGACCAAAGCCCAGCATTGATTTACGAAAGGTAAATCTTGTCTGCGAATCTTATTGAATTTTTTGAAGATGGTATGTAATAGTAGAGGGGATTAGGGAGAGAAGCAGGGATGTGTTAATCAGGACTTGAGAAGGATAGTTTGACAAAGTCCACACAAGATGATTGTATAACAAACTTCAAGAACGGATATTGGCGGTTCAGTATTGTGTGGATTGTGAACTGGTGGCAGACAGGAAGCAAAGTGTAGGAGTGAACGTGTCGTTTAGATGAGACAGTGACTAGTGGGGTTGCCGCAAGTCAGTGCTGGGTACCAGTATTTACAATATATATTAATGATTTGGAAGAGGGAATTAAATGAACATCTCGAAGTTTGCGGAATGACACTAAGCTTGGGGAGGCAAGTTGTTTAGCAGGAGGCGGAGGCTAGGAGGTGAAGATGACTTGGATAGACTGGGTGGCTGGGCAAATGCATGGCAGATGCCGTTTAATGTGGATTAAATGTGGGTCAGTCCATTGTTGGTGCAAACACAGGAAAGTAGACTTTAATTTGAATGGTGACCGATTATTAAAAGGTGCAGCTGACGGAGATCAG